>JADLZL010004730.1:0-408915 GCA_015844335.1 Chrysopogon serrulatus
GAGAGTTAAGGTGTCCAAACACAACCAAAATGTAAGTATAAGAATCTCCTACTTGTTAAAATTACTCGGCACATTTTAGAGATGCCATCTGGGGACATCGTCCTCTGCGGACCATGGCGATTGCGGGATCACACAATCTGAATACACCCCTGATTCTTTTGTAACCACTGCCTCACATCGCTCGCCCTGCCTGGCGTCGCAGGGCCGCCCATGGAGGCATGAAAGGCCCCACAGGGCTTCGCGGGATATATAGAGTACGTCTTGGCTCAGCTCACGGCTTGGATCGGCTCGTCTCGGCTCCGCGTTGCACGGGAGCCTGCGGAGGCAAGAGAGGCCTCCGCAGGGCTATATAGAGTATTCCAAATAATGGATGCTTTCACCACTAAGGCCCACGGAAGAAAAGGGGTTGTTACGTTTATTCCATTCACGGAGACGCGTGGCTGAAAAATAGTGTTTGGAGTGACGGAGAAAGGGGACGATATGATCGATCGAGGTGGCTCCTGCCCGCCTAACCAAATTATTACTCGTAGTACGGTAATTCCACGCAAAAATAGTGTCGCATGGCGTCGTACAAGAGCGTGCCCCAAAGTCACGGCCGGGGCCTCCCCCGCAGACGGCCAAGGGCCTTCCACGGCACCACGACGCCGAGACACCTCCCCAGCACACGGCCAAGGGGTGCGAGGAGCAAGGCGCGATATTTTCAACGTTCCACGGTGCCGCGGCGCCACGCCCATTGCTAGAAACAGGAGGCCTGGTACTAGTCGTACTGGCCTACATATATAAAGGCACCGGATGCATATCATATGCGTAAGCAGGCATGCATGCACATGCTGTGGCGTATAGTACGCCCTCTATCTGTATAAAGGCGCCTTGCCGGTTAGTGCTTCCATCATCGCTTTGCATAATTGCATTCTTATATGTACTGAAATATTAATTATTGATTTATTGGATTATTAAAATACGTTTTGATATATTATTGCTAAATATATCGTATTATCTCCTTGTTCCACACATGGATAAAGCATATGGATACGCTTGCAATCAACCAAATCAAGTAGGTATTTAAACTTAGATTACGATTTGAAATATGAACTTACATTCGCGTTCAAGATTATTATACCCCACCAAAAGAGTGGCTACTTTTGGTCAGGATCACGGAAGAAAAGAGTGGCTACTTTTGGTCAGGATCACGGAAGAAAAGGGATTGTTACGTTTACTCCATTGACGGAGACGCGTGGCTGAAAAATAGTGTTTGGAGGGACGGAGACAGGGACGAATATGATCGAGGTGACTCCTGCCCGCCTAACCAAATTATATTTCGTAGAATGTAATTCCACGCAAATTGAATGAACGCTCGAGACGTCGCATGTGTCGTACAAGAGCGTGCCCCAAAGTCACGGCCGGGGCCTCCCCCGCAAACGGCCAAGAGCCTTCCACGGCAGCACGACGCCGAGGCCCTTCCCAGCACGCGGTCAAGCTCGTGCGAGGAGCAAGACGCGATATTTTCTGGATCCCTCGCCGGCGCTTGCCTCGTCTAGCCCAGCAAAAAGATGCACGTATGGTTGGTTGGCAAAGGTTCTCGGTTTCCGCGCTGGCCAAGCTAACGTGAGTGAGCGAAAACTGCTCTCCGGCGTCGGCAAGGTGAGGAGAGGCGAGGCGAGGCTGCCGGACGAAGTAACCAAACGCCCCCTTCATCGTTCCACGGTGCCGCGGCGCCACGTCCATTGCTAGAAACAGGAGGCCTGGAACTAGTCAGACGGGCCTACTACTAATTTATAATGGAATTAATTGGACGGCACCAGATGCATATCATATGCGCGTGCATGCATATGCATGCACATGCTATGGCGTATAGTACGTCCTCTATCTATATAAAGGCGCCTCGCCGGTTAGTGCTTCCATCATCCCTTCGCATTGCTCTCAACTCATCGATCGAGCGCAAAGTGTACGATAGCTATGAGAACTGCAGCCCTGGCCATGAAGCAGGCCCTCGCTCTGGGCGCACTGCTCCTCACCTTTGCCGGGGTGACCACTCACGCCCAGCAGTGCGGCAGCCAGGCGGGCGGCAAGAAGTGCTCCGGCGGCCTCTGCTGCAGCCAGTTTGGGTACTGCGGCTCCGGCGGCGACTACTGCGGCAACGGCTGCCAGAGCGGCCCGTGCTACGGCTTTGGCACGCTCAGCGCCGCGCAGTGCGGCAGCCAGGCCGGCGGGAAGAAGTGCCCTAACAATCTGTGCTGCAGCCAGTTTGGGTACTGCGGCTCCGGCGGCGACTACTGCGGCAACGGCTGCCAGGGCGGCCCGTGCTACGGTGCGCTCGGGGCCGAGCAGTGCGGCAGCCAGGCCGGAGGTAAGAAGTGTCCTGACAGCCTCTGCTGCAGCCAGTGGGGGTACTGTGGCTCCGGTGGCGACTACTGCGGCAACGGCTGCCAGAGCGGCCCGTGCAACGGTGAGCTGGGCTCCGTCAACGGCACGCTCGGCGCAGAGCAGTGTGGCAGCCAGGCCGGCGGGAAGAAGTGCCCCAACAATCTGTGCTGCAGCCGCTTCGGATACTGCGGCTCCGGCGGCGACTACTGTGGCAACGGCTGCCAGGGCGGCCCATGCTACACCACCGTGGTGGCGAAGCTGAGCCGGGCCTTCTTGGATATGCAGGTGTAAACTATCAGGTCGTGCCGACGTCTGCATGCAGCGGCACTGTACCTCCTACTATGAAATAAAAGTGCTGCTACTACGTACGTACGTACGGGAACTCGTCATATGCGTGCGCATGCATATGTGAAAGCCCATATTATGTATTATCTGTCTGTATAATATGATGTATGTATGAATAAAGTTGCGTCCATGCGTCCTATGAAAATTACTTACTTGAATCATGCATGCATTAAGCCCGTATTTTTCTTCGTGCAGTGTGCCACGGCGGTTAGATCCTATAAGTCACGTACCTTCGGCTAACATTATTCTATGCTTAACACACTTTTTTTTTATCAAGCTTAACACACTTTTAGATCTACACTAAAATTTATGCTGATCAGGAGAGAGAGAGATAGATTCATACGAATCTCAACACAGATCCCTCGTCACCTACAAGACCATACGTGCCTACTTAGCTGATAGCCCGTCCATGGAAGATACTCTCCGTCTCAAAAGCGATGACGTTTTTTGGTGTTCGTGTCACAAGTTTAACTTGATTTATAGAAAATATGTATAATATTTATATCTCAAAATAAATTTATTAAAAAACTAGATCTAAAGATTTTTCCGATAATACTAATTATAATACTAATCGATGATATTTATTATTTATAAAAATTGCCGGCAACCGTTTTTCGGAAAACGAGAACATCTTTTTTGGGACGGAGTGAGTACATGTGTAATGCTAGTACTGAACGGATCAACTAGGCAATAGATCAAGTGGGGTCTTTTCTATGTTCAACAAAAGTGGGGTCTTTCCTATGTTCAACACAAGTAGCTCTGGATCTTGCACTACGAAGGGGAAAAGGATGGGTAACTTCGTTTGTAGATGTGGTCGGGTAGTGGCGGCCGTGGGGGGCCGGGCGGTGGAGCAGCAGCAGCGGCGGGGGGTCGGTCGAGGGCGGATGTCGCGGCGACAACCGGCCTCCAGCGGCACTGCCCGGGACGGTGGCGGAGGAGGAGGAGCTTCTTTGCCGAAAGTGCTAAAAAGACACTCGGCAAAGAGCTTCTTTGCCGAGTGCCAAAAGAAACACTCGGTAAAGAAGCTTTTTTGCCGAGTGAATTTTTTTCGAAACAAATTTTGAGGCAGTAAATTAGTTCAAATGAAAAAATTATGATTTCAAAATATTCTTTGCCGAGTACGAAAAAAATGCACTCGGCTCTTTGCCGAAAGTGCCAAAAAAAGCACTCGGCAAAAGCTCTTTTTGCCGAGCGCCAAAAAAAACACTCGGCAAAAGAATATTTTAAGATTTTGAAAACGACCTCGGATGAAAAAAACAATCTAAACGAAAAGTTGTAGATCTCAAAAAATTATGAAACTTTATAGTTGATAACTTTTTTATTTGAATTCAATTAGAGTCTCAAACAAGCAATTTACACTCGGTTTCTTTGTAATATTTGAGGAAATAAAAACGATAACTAGACACATGTGAGTGTGTAGTGCAGGTGGTAGAGGAGGAACCGCGAGGCTTAAGGTCACGAAGTTCAATCCCACCGCCATGTTAGCCGTGAAATTTACATGAAAAAATGCCGTGAGTTGCAAGTGGAGACGGAGAAGGGCGGGCTGGCCGGTGGGTCCCTTTCGGATTTAAATAAATTTTTTGCTATTTATTTTCAGGTTTTTGATTTTTTATGTTGTCGAAAGTGTTGTTCTTTGCCGAATGCCTTTTCAAAGACTCGGCAAAGCCTTTGCAGAGGCGGCACTCGGCAAAGAACACTTTGCCGTGTAGGGATATGCCGAGAGCTCTTTGCCGAGTGCAATTGATTCTTTGCCGAGTGTAATTGCACTCGGCAAAGCACCTGTCTGCCCGTAGTGCTACTTAGCCGATAGCCCGCCCATGGAAGATACTCCCTCCGTCCCAAAAAAGGATGACGTTTTTGGTGTTCGTGCTACAAGTTTGACTCGATTTGCAGAAAATAGGTATAATATTTATATCTCTAAATAAATTTGTTAAAAAACTAGATCTAAAGATTTTTCGATAATACTAATTATAATACTAATCGATGATATTTATTATTTATAAAAATTGCCGGTAGCCATTTTTTTGGGAAGCGAGAACGTCATCCTTTTTGGGACGGAGGGAGTACGTGTGTAAAGCTAGTACTGAGCGGATCAACTAGACAATAGATCAAGTGGGGTCTTTTCTATGTTCAGCACAAGTAGCTCTAGATCTTGCACTCACGAAGGGGAAAAGGATGGGTACCTTCGTTTGTAGATGTGGTCGGGCGGCGGGGCGGCCATGGGGGCGCTGGCGGAGCAAAGAAGGCAGCAGCGACGGGCGTTGGCCGAGGGCGGATGTCGTGGCGACCTTCGGGCCTCAGCGGCACTACCCGGGGATGGCGGAGGAGGAGGAGGAGGACGAACGGGGCGGCAATGTACGGACGGTGGTGGACTCCCCCGCCGCCTCGCGCACCCTCTAGATCGGCTAGGGCTTGTCGGTAGGGTTTGGACTCGCGGTGAACCTCGTGACGTGAGCCGCCGGCCCCCACCTCTCTTTATAGCGCAGGATGACGGGGGCCCACCAGCCACAGATCGGGCTGGGCACCCCGATCAAGGCGCAGACCAAGGCCTAGGTCGTTGGGCCTTTGGGGCTGAGGAGATCATCCTAACAATCTCCCCCTTAATCTCATCTTTTACCTTTTCTTTTACTTTTACATTTTCCTCGCTTCATCATAGATTTGTGCATAGAGAATGTCTTATCGTCACGGGCCACCGTTGATAGATTTAACAGCTATAATACATGTCTCCATTCAGAAACAGTATTCTCTAATCTTTTGGGCCCTTATAGTCCGTAGATCACGGGCTATCCCTCAACCCCATGCCGGCTCACGTGCTCCTTGAACACGCTGGGTGGTAAGCCTTTCATTAGCGGATCCATGAGCATCTTCAACGTAAGGCTTATATGCTCGATACTTATGATTTGATCTCGGACTTTATCTTTCACAATATGATGTTTAGCAAAGACCACTTGATTTATTGTTGTGTGCATACGTTATCGCACGCTCATTGTCGCGTAATACGGCTTTTAGTGGTCTAGATATGTCGCCAACAACTCTCAACCGGGTATGAACTTTTTAAGCCGGTTCACCCGTCCGGTGGCCTCATAACATGGAACAAACTCGGCATACATTATGAACGATGTAGTGACGGTTTGTTTGTTTGCATCTTTTCCACAATATGGTTCCTCCCGTGAGAATGAACACATACCTAGACGTGAATTTTCTGTCATCTCCAGCATAATTAGAGTCTGAGTATCCTACGACACGCAGAGAATCTGATTTTCTATATGTCAACATAAGGCCTTTTGTTCCTTTCAAATAGCGTAGAACTTTCTTTACCAATTTTCAATGTTCTGGTCCTGGATTACTCTAGAATCTGCCAAGTAACCCGGTAATAAAAGTTAAGTTAGGGCGTGTGCATACTTGTGCATCTTGTAAGCTTCCGATCTGAAGCATATGGTACCACTTTCATCCGATCAATTTCATATTGATTCTTGGGACACTAAAAATCCTCATATCTGTCGCCTTTGACTATAGGAGCAGGTGGGAAATTGCATTTGTGCATATTATATTTCTTTAGGACCTTCTCTATGTATGCCTTTTATGATAGTCCGAATACCCCCTTTAATCTGTCTCCATGTCCAGACGCGACTTTAGTCCTTTCTTTGTCTTGCCCTTCATATCCAGCAAGGTGCCAATTATGCTTTCAAACACATTCTTCTGAACGTGTATACCATCGATTGCGTTTCGTACGTCAAGGTCTTTCCAGTATGGCAAATACTTGAAGAAAATTGACATTTCCTTGAATGTAGCCCCTAGAGTTGGCTTAACATCCTTTCTGGCTTTTTCATCAGTTGTCTTCTTTCCAAAAGCAAATTTGATGTTTTTAACTATTTCAAACACTCTGTGACCTTTACTGTTACCCGATGTAACAGTAGACTTTAGTTCATTCAAATTGTCAAAGTATCTATATATCTTTCGCAAGCGGTACCTGTGTCCTCTTGATAAGAAACGTCTGTGCCTCATGTACACTAGCTTGTTGGATGCACTGAGAGATACATAAAAGGTTTCATCTAGGCATACTATACAACCAACCTTTCCCTTGAATTGGCCTGACAATACAAAGAGAGCAGGGTAATTATTGATCGTAACAAAAATAATTGCCCTCAGAGTGAATGACTCTTTCCTGTATTCATCCAACATGTCAACACCTGTGTCCCACAAAGTTTTTATTTCCTCCATTAAGGGCTCCAAGAATACATCCATGTCAACACTAGGTTGTGTAGATCCAGAAATAAGAATGGTTAGCAAAAGGTATTTGCGCTTCTGCAACAGGTGTGGAGGGAGGTTGTAGATGGTGAGGATCACCGGCCACGTGCTGTGCTTGCTGCTCCTTTCGGCAAAGAGATTCATTCTATCAGTACATAGTGCAAACCTAACATTTCTTGCCTCCTTAGCAAATACTGGATGATGATCATTGAATTTTTTTCATTGTTTGCCATCAGTTGGATGTCGAAGCTTTCCATTATTTTTGTATTTATCATAAACATGCTAGGTCATAAGCTCGTGATCCTCCGAAAGTTAGCGATCAAACACCTCAATCGATCAACCACCGGAAGGTACCACATCACCATAGCAGAACTCTTCTCGCGTGCATAATAATCTACTTCTTTTTTTCTTTGTTGCTTGGTTTTGAACCCTGTTCGGTCTTCTTTCTCTTCTTTCCTTTAGAAACCGAAGTTGTATTCTGTTCTTGTAGATAGTCTTTTTTCGTCTTGTACCGACTTGCACCACAGTTTGGACACTTGTCTAATTCTTCGTAATCACCTCGATATAGGATACAATAATTTCTGCGTGTGTGGATCTTCTGTACACCCATAGTAAGCGGACTGATGAGTTTCTTTGCATAGTACGTGTTAGTAGGCACTTTGTTCTCCTTTGGAAGCATATCTAGAGAGTACTCAATAATGCATCGAAGCTAGCATCGGACCATCCATATCTAGCTTTTAACATCAACAACTTAAGCACAGACCACAACGTCGTGAACTCCTTGGTATAACCCTTAGTCTCATCGTAGAATGGCTCTGTTTTGTCGTCTTCTTTAAGGCCTCCATACCTTTTTTATGAAGAACATTGATGGATCCGTATGACGACGCAATAGTGCAGCCATGAGTTCCACGTCTTCATACCCTTCATCATCAATATTTGGCATAACATGTTCACTTTCTTTGGGGACAATGATGTTGTGTCTCATGTAATGAACCGGCATCCATCGTCAACAAGCATATCGGGGCCATTGGTGTCGATGTTCGCAGGGTTTATATCTGGATATGGTGCGAGCTACCCTCTCCATGCTTTGTCCAAATCAAGTAATCCTTCATCATTCCTCGGCAGACTGGATGAGAAAATATTGTTTGTGTGTCATCAAAGACCGCAATATTTTTGCAGTCTACTTAAAGGACAAGGTATGTGCTTCGTCCGGATTCTCCATGCGTGCATCTTAGCGGCATCAATAAACCTATTGACCTCTGGTATGTATGATGGATCTACTCTTGATAAATTATAATCCAGAATGATCTCTCCATCGGTTACCTGTATATAAAATAACGAATTTATTGTAATCAATGGAATTCAAATATGATTGTCTTGAGATATTAATATACTAACCTTTTGATGATCAACAACCTTTTTTCTGAAATAGAGATAAAAACCTCCCACTTGTATATTTCTAAAATATAGACCTCGAGACTATGTTCCCAAAGTATGAGAGAGGCGTAGTAATTAATTAATCAAACCTACTAATTAATTTAACTCTACTAATCAATTAAACATAACTACTTAATTAAACACTACTAATCGGTTAAACCGTATCAAAAAAATTAATACAAACTAATAAAAAAATAAAACCAACTAATTAATTAGACTACTATTGAAGAAAACCATAGCAATTAATTAAACAAACCTATTAGTAGTTAAATCATACTTCTTGTACTTCTTAAATACATAAAACTAAATAAGTAATAACTACTAATTAACTAAACAAGAATAATTAATTAAATTAAACCTAATGACAATTAACCATAGCAATTAAATAAAAAACAATCTTCAATTTCTTCTCTCTAAATGAACCTATTCATACAAGACACACTAAATCTTTAGTGGAGGATATAAACTTCAATTGAGAAACAATCATGTCAAGAGCTAGGAGAAACATCAAAAATCCATCTTGAACCACCACATCTAAGCAAATAGAGAGAAAACCCTAGCTTTCTTTTTCTCTCTCACTCATGGTGAAACCACGGATCCAAAAAAAGTGCTAGAATTGAGCAACATTGGTTAAAAAGAAGCAAGAGGGGCATAAACTAACCTTTTTTAGCAACCTTCTTTCAAGAATTAAAGATCAAAACCTCCCCCCTTGTATTTTATGAAATCTGGACCTTCAAATCACCAACAATGGAAGGTTAGCCTCAGGATACAGTGTTAGTCGGGGAGGAAGAAGGGGTATTTATAGCAGACATAGCATCGGCGGTTGGCTAAGCAAACCGCCAGTGAAAATGCATTAACACCGGCGGTTTGCTAAGCCAACCGCCAGTGTTAATGCATCTATTTTCACTAGCGGTTGGCTTAGCAAACCTGCCGGTGTTAATGTACCATTTTCACTAGCAAGAAGCTAAGCCAATCACCGGTGAAAATAGATACATTAATATCGGGCGGTTGGCTTAGCAAAGCACTAGTGTTAATGCATTTTCGCCGGTGGAGTTAGTAGCTGGCCCCATGTGTTTTTTTTTTTCACCGACGTCCGTGAATAGAAACCACCTATACAAATCGGACCATGGCGCCAAGAGAAATGATTTTACGTACTAGTGTGCATGTGTAGCAATGATATACATGAACGCTCCTCCCGCAGCCAAATTAAGATATTTCTTAGTTTTTTATTAAGGCCTAAAAAGAAGTGTAAAAGAATGGATTCTGGCAAAGCAAGACTAGGAACTAAATTTACTATGCCTTTAATGTGTAGACATGAACAAGTTTCTTTAAAATCATTCAAATGCGAATAGGGGTTTTCACTAGACCTGCCAGAAAAAATATTTTCCTGAACTAAATGAATTAACTCCGGACGTAGCTCATAGCCAGGTGATGTAATGTGTTTAGATGATTCTATCGATCAGAACGTGAGCCCGATGGTGCTCCGTATTGATATAAGAGTTGAGATACGGGTTCCATATTACAAGATAAAAAACAAAAGTAAAAATCTAAAAGCTAAAATAAAAAGGAAAAGTATAATACAGGAATTAAGCTAAACTTAAAGTCAACTCAGCAAACCGTTCCCCGGCAACGGCGCCGAGAAATGCTGCTTGCTGGTATTGATTAAATGCACACAAGAAATAAAATTATCCGCAAGGACACAGACACAATACCGTTGTAGCACTTCACCAAGATAAACCCGGTTTAAGTATCAAACCCAAAGGAATAGTAGGTGACGATGACTAAGTCTATAAACTTAACCCAATGCACAATCAAGCTAGAAAATAGCGAGAACAAGGAGAACAATATGGACTATCTAGTTCTGATCTTTGTAAGTGGTTGTTTTATATCATATGATCACGAGCGATATCTTAATAAGACAGGAGTAGAAATCAGAGTTCTCTCCCACCAAGCATCTTTTGCTTGCCAAACCTATTAACGGAAAAGTGGACTATAGAGGATTTAACGAAGCTATAAGTCACCTTCGCGAGCTACCAATATCCAGAAAATCAAGGGACATTCACAAGTAAACATAGCCCAAACACCACGTCTACGCTACGAATACTACTTCAATCAAAAAGCTATCAGGATCAAAGTACTCAACAAGAGTTACAAACTAGAAGAATAATATAAACAAAACACTTACTTTAACCAGAAGTTGATTACCAAATAATCTCAAGATGCAAACTTCGGGCGAGGGAGGTTGATCTTGAAGAATACAGTGACGAAGAAGCACCGACAGGCCGAAACTCCTCCAGAGCTCTACTCTCCAACTCTATCTCTCTAATCTCTAAACAAGGACTAGTTCTAGATTAAACTAGCCTCTCTTGATTGCTAGCCTGGATCTACTAGATATGAATTAGGGTTTCTGGCTCTTCAGCTCTCCATTGATCTGGCTCTCCTTCAGGGGGGTACAGGCCCATATTTATAGACCGGTGGAATGAACATCAATCATAGGATCAAACCGACTTAATGTAGAGCCAAGATGCATCCTCAAAGGCGGTAGAAAAGAACGCAGAAGATGACAGGTGGGCCCACTGTGGGGGGCCGGGCGGCATAGCCCCACCTGAAAGCCCCTCGCTCTCCCCTTCCTTCTGGTGTCTTCTAGATCCTTCCTGATCCCAATGCCGATATTTTCCGTTGCGGTTAAGTTTTATGGCTTTTATACACTTTAATCCTCATTTATGCACTTTCTGGATAACTCCCTGAAAAACAGACAATTCACTAAAACTCGTGGAAATTGTTAGTAGTAACCTCCTATTCTATGATATTGTTGTGATTTGCAAGAAAGATTGACGGTTAAAATTAGACGTCATCTACCGTCAACAATAACTAAATAATTAAACAAGAACTAATTAATTAAAGCATCAATATCTAGAAAAAACCCTAAAAACTGAAACAAGATTAATTAATGAAAACCTAACTAAAAGCATCACTACTAGCTAATTAAACTAAACATAACTAAATAATTAAATATGAGTAACTAATAAAACTCTAAAGGTTAAACCGTAGATAAAAAAGTGAAACCCTAGATAAAAATTAACTAGAATTATTGAAAAAAACTAGCTACTCTTCTCTCTCGCTTGAGGTGAAACCCTAAATCTAAAAAGTGGTTAGGATTGAGCAAGAATGGTTGAAATGAGGCAAGAAACACATAAACTAACATTTTTTAGCAACCTCCTCCGAAGAAATCAAGATTAAAACCTCCCCCCTTGTATTTAGTCAAATCTAGACCTCCAAAGCTCCTCCCATGGAAGCAAGTCTCGGGTTACAGTTCTGGTGGTTCCGGTGGGGAGGAAGGAGGGGTATATATAGAAGAAGCTCACCACAAGGCGGTTGACCTAAGGAAACCGCCTCTGAATATGGTGTCATTTTTCACAGGCGGTGTTTTTAGAAAACTGCCTGTGGAAATGTAACATTATCACTGGTGGTCCCTTAAGTGAACCGCCAGTGTAAATGTCACCATTTGCACTGGCGGTTCATTTAAAGAACCGCCAGTGCTGGTCCTTTTGCACAGGCGGCTCTAAAGCTAGGGCCCGCGTATCGATTTTCAGTGGCATCTCTCAACTGAAACCGCCTGTAGAAATAAATCCACACCGTCAAAACAAATGCTTTGTGTACTAGTGGCGGGCTGTGCCAGGCAGAGGTGGGTCCAGGCCGAGTGGAGGGCACGCTAGGGAGCGAGATACGAGGGGTGGGAGAGAGAACTACATCTAGGGTTTGCGTGTTTTAATTTATATGCCAAGTGTAATTGGGTGGTGCACTGATTTGCTGAGACAGGCCTTACGGATAGTCATCTCTAAAAATAAATTTATAATGGAGGGCTGCTGATTTTCTCCTCTAAAAATGGCCTATTTTCAGAGGCGGACATTTTTTCTATCTTCATGAATATAACGATTATCTCCAAAAATAGTCAAGTATTTTAAGAAACAAGCATATTTTTTTTAACCGCCTCTATCAATAAAAAGAAGCCATCTCCTAAAACTAATTTTGTAGTAGTGATATATGTTGTTCGCTAGCAATACAATACGTACTAACAGGTTGCTGGACTAGGATTCTGCACTAGAGTTGCAGGCTTACATAATTTGCTAGGTTCAGCACATGACTTACCCAAGACATGGATGCTAAAAAGAATCACATCAGAAGCATTCAATGGTGGACTGGTTGTAATATAGAATGTGCATAATTTAATTTACATCTGAGCAGGTACAGGTTGCGGTACACTGTTAAAATGTGGTCAAGCAAGGCATCGGGTTCCCTCACTCCGCACTATGACGCCTCGCTGGGCAAGGATAGCAACCTGTGATGTATGTTTGGTTCTTTACCTGATCAACTCCAAGTTTGTGTAGGCAGGATTCTCCTCGCTGGCGTGAGCATTGGCTCGCTTGTCTGGGCGAGCTTCTCGTGGACTCTGCCAGCACAGCAAGGCGAGGCAAGGCGAAGCCCTGCGTTGAAAAAAGCAGCCCCTAAATGGCAAAAATTTCCAACATGACCAAAATGGATGGATCTCAGAAATTTCAAAAATTTCAGACCATGATTCATTTGTATTAACCAGTTAAAATGTCCAAGTTTAGCTAAGTATTTGCCTTAATGTTCACGAAAATCATAGTATTTGTTATAGAGTCTGATTAACAACTAAACTAATAGTACTAACTCTCAACATCACATAGTCGATCAGGTGACCAGACATTTCTTTGATGGAGGGGGTATGTTTAGCATAGAACCCAACCTGCACCTCCTGCTACTGCTGCTACGTACGATGCTACTGAAACTTGTGTTCTTCCTTCCTAGCTCGCTTAAGCTACTCATATGACATCTTTTCAGTTGGCGTGTCTTCAACAGCAGTGCTCACCAGTCACCACAAGCATGATAGCATCCGATCAGGCCGACCAGTAAGAACCTGCTTCATCTGCAAGCCCCACTCCTCATTCGTCAACAGCAGTGCTCGCCACAAGTATGTCTGAAGTATACCGCTAGTGACCTCAAAAGATACGCGAGCGTTCATTTCTCGATGCTGCCCATTTCCATTGCCTTGCATTGAATTTTGGACTTGCTATTGTAGCTTACAGTTTCTTTCTTGCTTGAAGAAATGTTGCGCTGACATATTGAGTGTCAAGAAACTAATAGAGACTAGTTCGTGCCTATATATGGTGACCAATAGGATTTATATGTTGAATATTTATAGGCAATGTGATTTGATTTGATCAGGACGTTTTTAGTAGGTAAGGAGTAAAGAAGGTGTAGCTTCTCTATATTTGGTGCACTGACTCATGCATGTACTCATCGTTTTGAAGGGAGTAAATTTGTTGAAATTTCCCTCATACTAGTCCTTCAAATAGGATATATACGGTAGTCAGATGGTGAATACGGGCGTTGTCACTCTGGGCAAGAAGACTGCACTGGTGGACGTGGATGGGGCTACACCGGGTGAAGGTGGGTCTGCACCGAGCAGAGAGGGTACATGCTGGAGAGGGAGATGAGGCACACGACGGCTGCTGGTGGGAGAGAGAACTAGGTATAGGGTTTGCTTGTTTGAATTTACATGCCCACGGTTATTGGGCCGTAGGTTGAATTTCTGAGACAAACCCTACAATTACTCGCCTCTAAAAGTAAATTTACAGAGTAGGGCTGTAGATCTTCTCCTCTAAAAATGACCTATTTTCGGAGGTGGGCATATTTTTTCCTATTTGCATGAATATAATGATTGTCTCTAAAAATAGTCAAATATAATATTTTAAGAGACATGCATATTTTTTGACAGCCTCTACTAATAAAAGGAAGCTGTCTCCTAAAATAAATTTTGTAGCAGTGATATATCCTGTTCGCTAGTAATACAATACGTACTGACGACAGGCTGCTGGACTTGGATTCTGCACTGGAGTTGCAGGCTTACATAATTTGCCAGGATAAGCACATGACTTACCCATGACATGGATGCTAAAAAGAATCACAATATTATGTTCTACGGTGGACAGTAGGTACTAATTAATTGAATCAGAAGCATTCAACGGTGGACAGTAGGTAGTAATATAAAGTGTGGATGGTTTAATTTACTTCTGAGCAGGTACAGGTTGCAGTACGATGTTAAAACTTCCATATTGCTTATTTGCAGTCATGTTTTCGCAAAATGATGCAGCATTAGTTACGGTCCACTTAGGATCACGAGGACATGCTGCTTCATTTTGCTTAGAGCTATGCTGTAGACAGCAAAAACGTTAACTGACATCACTGCCATGCAAGCTCTGTTTTCTCGGTGTCACTCATTCACATGAGACTAAGGTCACGGCATGGAGCCGCGATGAAGTCATCGAATTAGATGGACCACCAGAGACAGCGAAGATAGTAGACAGAGGGGGGTTTGCTGGGTTGGATTTGCCAATAGTGTAAACTGGGAGAGGAGGACGACGGCATGCACTCTGTTTTATGCTACCGCTCAGACATGGTAAGCTGAGCCAGATTGAGCAGACATTGGCTTGAGGGGAGAAGCACAAGTGGGCTCAGATTAGCTGCATATGGTATTTGGCCAGCCCAAGTGGTAGGAATTAAGGCAGCTGAAACTAAGACAGAGTTTGCTCAGAAAAAAAAAATCTGAAACTAAGACAGCATTAATTCCAATTCAAATAAACTCAATTGTCAGTCCCATTTATAAAACCCATGTGCATAATTAATATGTAACTACAAGAATTTTGGATTTGCCTTTTTAGCTTATTGTGTTTTCTGCTATTCCTGAAACAGTATGAAAATGAGAAGGAAACCATGAGAAAGACGTTAAAAGAATATTAACGGGTGTATGTGAGACAAACATTTGTCTTGCCTTTCGCGACCACTTTTGTCTTGTCACCATCAGCACCAGAAGATAAGTCTAGTATTGGTATATATGGGAAAAGGTAGAGGGACACACAAAAACTAGGACGCTTTCTTTAGTTCTTTATGGAATTATAGGTTGCTGATAGCGATTTACAGAAGGAGAAGCCAGGACATGCAGATTGTGCCAATTTTCAAACTCGTGAAGCTCACAAAAGAGGGACCTCTAAGATGAACAACCATGGGCTCAATGCCATGGAAAAGCACAGTTTTGGATAGTTTGGATTGAATTAGGCTGACTACCACTGATGGATGCAGTAGACTCCGGTTGAGCTGAACTTCTAACTTTCCACTTAAATAGTGCCACACCTTCAATAATGCAACTAGATCCCCAATCCAAGATGGAGAGAAGGGGCATATGACTGCTGGGCTATGTCAATATTACAAACCAACTTCAGGGGTAGCAGCATGGTCTATCTCTCCTCAGAGAAGTGAACTGATCCCAGATATTTACATCGAGCAATTGCTTTCCCAACATTCTCATCTTGATGGCATGCGACCAGAGACTAGTCACATGCATTGCATCAATGTCCTGGTGAATGTCAATGCACTATATCGCTATGCAAGCTCTCTTTTCTAGATGCCTCCCATCCACATGATAACATCGAGAAAGATGCATTAGGACCTCACGGGATGGGTGTTGTTGTGTAACACCCTGAAATTTGCATTTTTCCAAAATAGGTGAAATTGAATTATTATGCAATTGTGTGAGTGCATTAAACATAGAGTAATAATTAATTTTATTAAAATAAAATCCATCATAAGGTAGAGACATGCTTTTTGCATTCATGCTGGTGCATAATTGTTTTTGGATTGCTTGGTGTTGTTCAAATTCAAATTTGAATTCAATTTGCATTTCAAATCTGGTTTGAAATAGATAAAAAAAAGAAAAGAGGAGAACTTCACCCTCTCTCTCTATTTTGGCCCGAAGGCCCAGTTCCCCTTCCTCCTTATCCCGCCACCGCAGGCCCAACTCCCTCCCTTTCTTTTCTTTCGCGCGGCCCAACCAGCCCAGGCCCAAGCCGAGCGCCGCTCTCCCTTCAGCCGGGCCGCCGGGGAGAGGGGCCCGCATGTCAGCCCACACACCCACCTTCCTTCTTCCTCCTCCGGCTCCTTCCAAAAATGGAAGCCGGGCCTTCCTTCTTCGATTGAGCTCGATCCGAGCTCGGATCCTTGCTTTCCTTCGCGGCCGTGGCCTCCGGGCTATAAAAGCCGAACCCCCATGCGCTACCGCCTTCACCTCGCCCTCTCGCGGCGGCCGCCGCCGTGCCTCGGAGAAGCAGCGGCGGCGCCCGCAACCCCTAGCCGCCGCCG
Source organism: Chrysopogon serrulatus (assembly GCA_015844335.1). Taxonomy (NCBI): domain Eukaryota; kingdom Viridiplantae; phylum Streptophyta; class Magnoliopsida; order Poales; family Poaceae; genus Chrysopogon; species Chrysopogon serrulatus. The sequence goes on from JADLZL010004730.1 coordinate 16,612, forward strand.
CTGCTCGTCGATTTGGTCTCCTTGGCCGCTCTGTCACCGTAAGCTCGTGGCCGAGCTTCGCCGTGTTGCCACGACCTCGCCCGAACCCCTTCTTTTCCCTTTTTCATGCTCTCGGCCGAGATTTAACCTTCGCCCGATGCTTGCGAGGGGTCTTACCGTCCGCCTCTCGCCGGTAAATGCGCCGTCTCAACGCCCGCAAGCCTTCGTTTTTCGCCCGGTGAGTTCGCCATCGCGTGCTCTTTCTCCCCATGCCATCCCCACTCAAAACCGAGCACCGTAGGTCCATATACGCGCACGCCGACGAGCTTTGCTCGCCGCCCGGCGATGGTCGCCCGCCGTCGGGTCCTTTGTTCCCGGCCCGGCACTCCTCTCTCTCTCCCTTCTTTCTAATCTAGACCGTCCATCCTTGATCTAATGGATCGATCGATCCATACCCCTTCGCGGTCAACTTTGCAAAAGAAACCCTCTGTTTTTCTAGATCTAAACCCGCAGTCCTCGGTTTGAATTAAAACCGGATTTTATATAATTTAAATTTGAAATTTGTTTTCAGTTTAATTACAAGTTTGCCACTGGTTTATTTTGAGTATAACTTTTTCAAATTAATTCCGATTTGATCCGTTCAAGTTGCGTTAGATTCGTAATTGAATAATCTACATGTTTATGGTACTGTTGATCATGTTTTTCAACTTTTAATTTTATTGTTTAATAAAATTAATAAGTTTTCTACATAAAATCTTGTTTAATCTATAACTTCACCGTTTTCAGCTCCGATTTTGGTGATCCAAACGTCTGAGTGATCCTAGCGATGCGTAGATTCGTTTTCTAAACTTTTTATCTTTGTTTTATGATATTGGTGTACTGTTCTAATCTATGCTCTTGTTTGCTATGCATGATTGCGCTTGGATGATTGTATGTTGCTTGTTGTGGAGTATAGACGGTGAGCAATACGCTGGTGATCGGGGAGTACTTTGACGAGCCGTATCACCAAGGGTTCGTTGAGCAAGGCAAGTATAGCATGGGATCATCCTTGTTACCTATTCACCATTAACTATTAAATTCATATTGCATGTGTCTTCCTTGTTTACCCCTAAGGATTTCCTAGCATTTGTATCTTGTACCTTGACTACCGTGGGTTTATGCATTTGGGTAGCTTATGCTAGTGCTTAATGAATAACCATTATGATCTGTAACATGATTAATGCTATATGCAACAAAGGTTTAAAACTCGCTTTTTTAGCAACGGAAAATTAAAGGGGAAGAGTACATTTTGCTCTTGTCCTTCCTAAGGACTTATCTCGTAAGTGAGCACCGGGACTTACAGTACAACCGTGGGGGCTATATGGCTCTGGCTTTAGTCAAGTATGAGGACCCTCTTCTAGCTTGCTAGAGGTTACCGAAAGGCGCAAAAGGGGCTTTACACGATGGGCATAGCGTGGCTTCTGTCCTCATGTGTTCTTTGCTGTGGTGTGAACCATTTGGAAGGGGGATTCTATGTCCGCTTGTCGAGGAAACCTAGCGGCCCTAACTTGTTAGGACGAACCTTTGAAAGACTTCATAGTGAAACCTGCTATGCACCTCGGCAGTGTAGTTTGGGAGTAATTAACCCAAGCATATGGGAATCACGACTCACGGTGAAAGTGTACAACCTCTGCAGAGAGTGTAAAAACGATATATCAGCCGTGCTCACGGTCATGAGCGGCTGGACTTCTTATAGAATAATGATTTATGCGCTGAAAACTTTTGAGTATTGTTTTGCTATACTTTAATCATTGTTTACATGATCATATGGTTTAATTGGGATTTATGCTACTTGTTGCTATTCACATATGCTAAAATTGAGATATGATAAAAGATGCTAACCGCTGTAAACTGTGTCAGCCTTTTGAGCCTCATTAACCCCATGTTATTCTTGTTAAGTACGACATGTACTTACGCTTGTTTATTTCCATTACTTGGAAAATCCCGGATGGGTAACAGATAATCGTGTCTATGAGGACTCGATGAGGACTACTAGTCTTGTGCTTCACCGGTTGACGTCCCCTCGTGGCTTTGGAGTCTATCGGAGTGCTAGTTATCTTATTTCGTTTCACGAGACTTTGAATAAATTTATATAATAAAGTATTATTCGTGATGTAATAAAGGCACCGAGCTTGATACTCCAGTGGTTTGTCTCTATATGTGTGTGATTGATCTCTGGGCACACATATGGTTTTTTGTATTCAGTTTTATTCTTAAAACTGGGTATGACAAATTGGTATCGAGCCGTGTTGGATTTGTAGGACGCAAGCCTAGTTAGCAATGGTCGTTTTAGCATCTCTTGTTCACTTATTTCATGCTTACTATCTTATCTTGTTATTTTTGCTAAATTTTTATGCTGTTTTTCATCTTATTCTATTACAAAATTTATTGACTCTATTTCTAACTTAATCTTGGTCTAATTCTGTAGATGACACGTGCCCATAAGACCGCTCGCATTAGCTTTGGAGGCTACATCACACCCCCGGCTTTGAGTACGCCCGATGGAGCCCCCGTGATGAGGTCATGGTCGAGGAAGATAAGGATGTGCAGATGCACCAAGTGGAGCCTGAAGAAGAAGAGCTGAAGTGGTGATCATCGAGCTCTCGATGATGAAGAGGAGACGTGGAGGTACACCAAGAAGAAGGCGCCGGCTGAGGCGATCCACCACCACCACCCCAGGGTGGTGCAGCAGAGGAGATGATCTTCCCATGGGATGGACCAAGAGGCTCTACTCCAAGCGGGGAGATTATGCCAACTACTACCATGCTCATCTTATGGATATGTTCCATAGCTACTATGATGGCCAGTTCGCGATGGAGTACTTTTTTGCGAGGAGAACATCCACCCCGTTGAGGGCACTTCTTTGGAAGGCGAAGGTGGTTGTCTACATCGGAATGAGGAGGTAGAAGCTTTCCAAGTGGACTCGATCTTTGAGGCATACGGCTGGGACGTACCACTCTTCGGGCCAGCATGGAAGACGCAGCTCGGAAGCCTACCTTGTATACCATGAGAGGCGCTATGAGGACATGATGGAGGATGAGGACCGCTACCTTCCTCGTTATGATGAGGAGCTGGGATGGGTGATGCTGAATCCCCGGGATGCGGATCCTACCACTCGATCGCTAGTCCTCTTTGCTCATGAGTTGATGCGCCGATAACGCGACTCAAGATCGAGCTACGGGCACAACAAAGGTCACGCAAGAGAAGCCAGAGGGAAGCTGATGACCTTAGGGAGGAACTCCACCGTCCAAGACTTTATGAGAAGCTAGATCCTAGGAGTGGGAGTCCATCTTTATCATAATACGATAGTATCGTGGTTTGAGTCGAGTCTAGTCAAGTGTGTGCGTGTGAACTTTTAATGTTTGAATGATTATCATTATGCTTATGTTTGAGTTGGATCTTTGTTATGAGTGCTGGGAGATTGTGGGCATGTCCACAAGTCCCAATGTTTAAGAATTTTTAAGTTAGATTAACAAATGTTTAAGTTTGGGTCGGTTATATCGTTTTGCTGAAATCTGTCTCTGGAGCAGTCTATGTTCTTTAGTTGATACCCGCCAATCTGTTCGTGCAAAATTTATGAAATTTTTATGAGAGTAATTAGACTTCAATATCTTTCAAATGCCGCTGGAATCACCTTTTTATCAGTTATGGTTTGAGAGATATAATTGTTGGAGTTGAAGGTTTCTGCGCTGACAGCCTCTCTGGACAGAATTAATGTTTTGCTGTTTTACTCCTAGTTCACGTCAGAATCTGGAAATCTCACCTGAATGAAAGTTGTAGATAATTTCTTAAGCTTTCCATCCATATATGCCACGGCTCATTTGATTATCTTTAGCTCGAGTTATGACTGAATTACTGTGCTGCTGTTGCATGAAGACGCCCAGAAATTTTCAGCTTCAGTGTTTGTTTGCATAAGTGATTTGTTTGGTTGGGAATATGCTAAACTTGAGCATTTGCTTTTGGAGAACAGATGGCAGCAAGAGGCAGAGGAGCTAGGGGACGTAGAGGTGGTAGAGGTATTGGCAACTATCCACCGCCACCACCACCGCCACCTCCGCCACCGCCACCGCCGACTATGGAGCAGATGTTTGCAACACAAACTCAGTTGCTGCAAACCTTGGTGCAACACATCCAGAACAAGCCAGCTGCACCACGCCGCCACCACCCCCCCGCTAGAGACAAGCGTGGTGATTTCTTGAAGGGTCGCCCCCGGTATTCTCCCATACTGCAGATCCACTGGAGGCCGATGACTGGCTTCGTGCGGTCGGGAAGCAGCTCAATATAGCACAATGCAATGACTATGAGAAGGTGCTATATGGTTCCGGACAGTTACAGGGGGCAGCTCAAACCTGGTGGGAGTCATACCAGTATGGCCACCCTCACCCAAACCCAGATCACTGGCGGGAGTTCCGGGAGGCATTTGAGCTCACCACATCCCCGAGGGGGAGATTGAAGTTAAGAAGGAGGAGTTCCGTAGGCTGAAGCAAGGTTCCATGTCAGTGGGTGAGTACCATGACCGGTTTTCTCAGCTGTCTCGTTATGCCCCTGAGGATGTTGACTCTGATGCAAAGAAGCAGGGACGTTTCCTGAAGGGGTTGTATGATGATCTCAGGTTGCAGCTCTCATCTACTCTCTACCCCAATTTCCATGCACTGGTGGACCGAGCAATCGTGGTGGGCAACCTACGCCAGGAGCTGGACCACAAGAAGAGAAGGTGGCAGGGACAGGGCTCTGGAAGCAGCACTCGCTCCCGCACCAATCGGGGGCAACCGCCAAGGTACCAAGGTTCTTATCCCAGTGGAACATAGATCGAGAATCAACGGCGCCCTCGGTATCCACAGCGATGCGGTGGGCCGGCGCCCACAGCAGCGATATGGCAATCGGGCGCCCGTCCCCGAAACCCCAACAATACCCCCGGTGAAAGAGCGGTGCACCTAACACCCCCAATAGGTGCTACATACGTGGTGAAGCAGGTCATATGTCTTACCACTGTCCCAAGAAGCGTAACCCGCGAGACTCTACGGAGCAACGAACAAAGAACCGGAAGACGCACCTCGGCTGAACAACACTGGGAAGGTGAATCATGTGTCCACCGATACCGTCCGGGGAAGCACCGAGGTCATGCTCGGTACGTTCGGTGTCAATTCCATCCCCGCTCTTGTTCTTTTTGACTGGAGCTTCGCATTCCTTTATTTCGCATATTTTTATCCAAAAGCATGGCATACCAGTATGTGCTCACGAAAAACAACTTCATAGTAAATTCACGGGTGGAAGTATGTCAAGACAAAGTATAAATGTCCAGGCAGCTAGTCTGCATCTATAAGGGGGGTAGACTTCAAAGTTTGCCCTATAGTGTTGAGAACAATTGGATTGATCTTATTCGGGTATGGACTGGATGAAGAAACATCATGTAGTGATTCGGTGTCAAGAGAAAGTGGTAGTACCGACAACGCCAAGTGGGGGACAGAATCAGTGTTGATGTAATAGTTCAACCACAGCAAACTGCCACCGTGACCCAGCTGAATGGAGATGGTAGCCAGCAGGACCGCGTCGTGGATGAGTTTTCGGATGTGTTCCCCGATGATTTGCCAGGTATGCCACCTGACCGTGATATTGAATTTATTATTGAGCTTTTACCTGGCACTGCACCTATAGCTAAGCGTCCATATAGAATGGGGGTACCTGAATTAGAAGAGTTAAAGAAGCAGCTAAAAGAGTTGTCTGAGAAAGGTTTTATTCGCCCAAGTTCTTCACCTTGGGGAGCACCAGTCATATTTGTTGACAAGAAGGATGGTACTCAGAGGATGTGTGTTGATTATCGATCACTCAATGAGGTTACCATCAAGAACAAGTATCCTTTGCCTAGAATTGATGATTTATTTGACCCGGTTGAGAGGTGCTTGTGTATTCTCTAAAATTGATCTTCGTTCTGGTTATCATCAATTGAAGATTCGTGCCACCGACATACCTAAGACAGCATTTACTACAAGGTATGGGTTGTATGAGTACACAGTGATGTCATTTGGACTGACCAATGCACCTGCATACTTTATGTACTTGATGAACAAGGTGTTTATGGAGTATCTGGACAAGTTCGTTGTGGTATTTATTGATGATATATTGGTATTCTCCAAGAATGAGGAAGAACACGCTGAGCATTTGAGGTTGGTTTTGCAGAAGCTCAGGGAGCACAAGCTATATGCTAAGCGAAGTAAGTGTGAGTTCTGGTTGAAGGAAGTTTCCTTTCTTGGTCATGTTGTATCCAATGGTGGTATTGCAGTGGATCCTAGCAAAGTGAAGGATGTGTTAGATTGGACACCACCTACTAATGTTAGTGAGATCCGAAGTTTCCTTGGGTTAGCTGGTTATTACCGGAGATTCATTGAAGGATTCTCTAAGCTTGCTAAGCCTATGACTGCACTGTTGGAGAAGAATGCTAAGTTTGTATGGTCTTCCCAATGTCAGTCTAGCTTTGATGAGTTAAAGAAGAGATTAACCACAGCCCCGGTGTTGATATTGCCAGATCTGAGCAAGAACTTCTCCATTTTTTGTGACGCATCTCGTCTTGGTCTGGGGTGTGTTCTTATGCAAGAAGGAAGGGTAGTGGCCTATGCATCAAGGCAACTGAGGAAGCATGAGTTGAATTATCCTACTCACGACCTGGAGTTAGCAGCAGTGGTTCATGCTTTGAAGATATGGAGGCACTATCTTATTGGGCATAAGAGCGATATTTACACTGACCATAAGAGTTTGAAGTATATTTTCACTCAGTCAGACCTGAACTTGAGACAGCGTCGATGGTTGGAACTGATTAAGGATTATGACTTGGAAGTACATTATCACCCCGGAAAGGCCAATGTTGTAGCTGATGCTCTTAGCAGGAAGAGTTATGCGAATGAGATTCGGACAACACCCATGCCTAAAGAGTTGTGTGCTGAAATTGATTATCTCAATCTGGGCTTTGTCAATAATACAGTGGAGTTGGTAGTTGAGCCGACTCTAGAGCAAGAAATCCGCAAAGGTCAACTTGAGGATGAGAAACTAAAAGAGATTGCAGAGAACATAGTGATCGGCAAAGCGCCAGGATTTCGTCTGGATGACAATGGGACTCTATGGTTTGGGAAGAGGATTTGTGTACCAGCTGTGAAGGCTATCCGAGAAGCAATTTTGCGAGAGGCCCATGAGTCTGCTTATTCTATACACCCAGGAAGTACCAAGATGTACTTGGATTTGAAGAAAAAGTACTGGTGGTATGGATTAAAGAGAGATGTGGCAGAATACGTGGCTTTGTGTGACACTTGTCAGAGTGTCAAAGCTGAACATCAACGACCTGCAGGGTTACTACAACCAATGAAGATACCCGAGTGGAAATGGGAAGAAGTTGGTATGGATTTTATAGTCGGATTGCCACGGACTCAGAGAGGGTATGACTCGATTTGGGTAATAGTGGATCGGTTGACTAAAGTTGCTCACTTTATACCGGTCAAGACTACTTACCATGGACCTAAGTTAGCAGAGCTGTACATGGAGAGGATAGTATGTTTACATGGTGTACCCAAGAAGATCGTGTCTGATAGAGGTTCTCAGTTCACATCACATTTCTGGAAGGGTGTACATGAGTCACTTGGGACGAAGCTAAATTTCAGCTCCGCCTATCATCCTCAGACTGACGGACAGACTGAGAGAACTAATCAGATATTGGAAGATATGTTGAGAGCATGTGCATTACAATATGGTACTAGTTGGGATAAGAGTTTGCCATATGCAGAGTTCTCATACAACAATAGTTATCAGAAGAGTCTCAAGATGGCACCGTTTGAAGCATTGTATGGCCACAAGTGCAGGACACCACTGTTTTGGAATCAAACAGGTGAGAGCCAAGTATTTGGACCTGATGTTCTTAAAGATGCCGAAGAGCAAGTGAGAATGATCAGAGATAATTTAAGAGTGGCCCAATCTCGTCAGAAAAGCTATGCTGATACTAGGAGGCGAGAATTGGTATTTAAAGAGGGTGACTACGTCTATTTAAAAGTGTCACCTATGAGGGGTGTGAAGAGGTTTAACATGAAAGGAAAGTTAGCCCCAAGGTATATCGGACCTTTCAAGATTTTAGAGAGACGTGGAGAAGTGGCCTACCAGCTAGAGTTGCCAGACAGATTGTCAGGTGTGCATGATGTGTTCCATGTATCTCAGCTAAAGAAGTGTTTGCGAGTACCCGAGGAACAAATACCGTTAGAGGAGATTGCTGTTAGTGATGATCTAACGTATGAGGAATTTCCAGTGAGGATTTTGGAGACCGCAGAACGAGTCACTAGAAGCAGGGTTATCAAGATGTGCAAGGTGCAGTGGAACCGGTATTCCGAGGATGAGGCAACTTGGGAAAGAGAGGATGATCTGAGGAAGTCATATCCGCAGTTGTTCGAGTAAGCATATCCAATTCTCGAGGACGAGAATTAATTAAGGGGGGTAGAATTTGTAACACCCTGAAATTTGCATTTTTCCAAAATAGGTGAAATTGAATTATTATACAATTGTGTGAGTGCATTAAACATAGAGTAATAATTAATTTTATTAAAATAAAATCCATCATAAGGTAGAGACATGCTTTTTGCATTCATGCTGGTGCATAATTGTTTTTGGATTGCTTGGTATTGTTCAAATTCAAATTTGAATTCAATTTGCATTTCAAATCTGGTTTGAAATAGATAAAAAAAGAAAAGAGGAGAACTTCACCCTCTCTCTCTATTTTGGCCCGAAGGCCCAGTTCCCCTTCCTCCTTATCCCGCCACCGCAGGCCCAACTCCCTCCCTTTCTTTTCTTTCGCGCGGCCCAACCAGCCCAGGCCCAAGCCGAGCGCCGCTCTCCCTTCAGCCGGCACCGACAGGAGGGGCCCGAATGTCAGCCGCACACCCCACCTTCCTTCTTCCTCCTCCGGCTCCTTCCAAAAATGGAAGCCGGGCCTTCCTTCTTCGATTGAGCTCGATCCGAGCTCGGATCCTTGCTTTCCTTCGCGGCCGTGGCCTCCGGGCTATAAAAGCCGAACCCCCACGCGCTACCGCCTTCACCTCACCCTCTCGCAGCAGCCGCCGTGCCTCGGAGAAGCAGCAGCAGCCGCCGCAACCCTAGCCGCCGCCGCTGCTCGTCGATTTGGTCTCCGCGAAGCCGCTCTGTCACCGTAAGCTCGTGGCCGAGCTTCGCCCTGTTGCCACGACCTCGCCGAACCCCTTCTTTCCCTTTTTCATGCTCTCGGCCGAGATTTAACCCTCGCCGATGCTTGCAGGGTCTTACCGTCCGCCTCTCGCCGTCGTACGCCGTCTCCAACCGCCGCAAGCCTTCGTTTTCGCCTTCGGTGAGTTCGCCATCGCGTGCTCTTTCTCCCCATGCCATCCCCACTCAAAACCGAGCACCGTAGGTCCATATACGCGCACGCCGACGAGGTTTGCTCGCCGCCGGCGATGGTCGCCGCCGTCGGGTCACTGTTCCCGGCCGGCACTCCTCTCTCTCTCCCTTCTTTCTAATCTAGACCGTCCATCCTTGATCTAATGGATCAGATCGATCCATACCCCTTCGCGGTCAACTTTGCAAAAGAAACCCTCTGTTTTTCTAGATCTAAACCCGCAGTCCTCGGTTTGAATTAAAACCGGATTTTATTTAATTTAAATTCGAAATTTGTTTTCACTTTAATTACAAGTTTGCCACTGGTTTATTTTGAGTATAACTTTTTCAAATTAATTCCGATTTGATCCGTTCAAGTTGCGTTAGATTCGTAATTGAATAATCTACATGTTTATGGTACTGTTGATCATGTTTTTCAACTTTTAATTTTATTGTTTAATAAAATTAATAAGTTTTCTACATAAAATCTTGTTTAATCTATAACTTCACCGTTTCAGCTCCGATTTTGGTGATCCAAACGTCTGAGTGATCCTAGCGATGTGTAGATTCGTTTTCTAAACTTTTTATCTTTGTTTTATGATATTGGTGTACTGTTCTAATCTATGCTCTTGTTTGCTATGCATGATTGCGCTTGGATGATTGTATGTTGCTTGTTGTGGAGTATAGACGGTGAGCAATACGCTGGTGATCAGGAGTACTTTGACGAGCCGTATCACCAAGGGTTCGTTGAGCAAGGCAAGTATAGCATGGGATCATCCTTGTTACCTATTCACCATTAACTATTAAATTCATATTGCATGTGTCTTCCTTGTTTACCCCTAAGGATTTCCTAGCATTTGTATCTTGTACCTTGACTACCGTGGGTTTATGCATTTGGGTAGCTTATGCTAGTGCTTAATGAATAACCATTATGATCTGTAACATGATTAATGCTATATGCAACAAAGGTTTAAAACTCGCTTTTTAGCAACGGAAAATTAAAGGGGAAGAGTACCTGTTTGCTCTTGTCCTTCCTAAGGACTTATCTGTAAGTGAGCACCCGGGACTTACAGTACAACCGTGGGGGCTATATGGCTCGGCTTTAGTCAAGTATGAGGACCCTCTTCTAGCTTGTTAGAGGTTACCGAAAGGCGCAAAAGGGGCTTTACACGATGGGCATAGCGTGGCTTCGTCCTCATGTGTTTGCTGCTGCGGTGTGAACCATTTGGAGGGGGGATTCTATGTGCGCTTGTCGAGGAAACCTAGCGGCCCTAACTTGTTAGACGAACCTTTGAAAGACTTCATAGTGAAACCCCGCTATGTACCTCGGCAAAGTGTAGTTTGGGAGTAATTAACCCAAGCATATGGGAATCACGACTCACGGTGAAAGTGTACAACCTCTGCAGAGTGTTAAAACTGATATATCAGCCGTGCTCACGGTCACGAGCGGCCTGGACTTCTTATAGAATAATGATTTATGCGCTGAAAACTTTTGAGTATTGTTTTGCTATACTTTAATCATTGTTTACATGATCATATGGTTTAATTGGGATTTATGCTACTTGTTGCTATTCACATATGCTAAAATTGAGATATGATAAAAGATGCTAACCGCTGTAAACTGTGTCAGCCTTTTGAGCCTCATTAACCCCATGTTATTCTTGTTAAGTACGACATGTACTTACGCTTGTTTATTTCTATTACTTGGAAAATCCCGGATGGGTAACAGATAATCGTGTCTATGAGGACTCTGATGAGGACTACTAGTCTTGTGCTTCACCAGTTGACGTCCCTGTGGCTTTGGAGTCTATCGGAGTGCTAGTTATCTTATTTCGTTTCCGCTGAGACTTTGAATAAATTTATGTAATAAAGTACTATTCGTGATGTAATAAAGGCACTGAGCTTGATACTCCAGTGGTTTGTCTCTATATGTGTGTGATTGATCTCTGGGCACACATATGGTTTTGTATTCAGTTTTATTCTTAAAACTGGGTATGACACTGGTATGGGATGCCGAGTGTGGGAAATGTAGGCCTTGTTTAGATGGGAAAAGGTGGAAAAAGTTGTAACTGTAGCATTTCGTTTGTATTTGGTAAATATTGTCCAATCGTGGCCCAACTAGGATTAAAAGATTCGTCTCGTGATTTACAACAAAACTGTGTAATTAGTTATTTTTTTCACTAACATTTAATGCTCCATATATACGGGTAGAAATTGATGTAATGGAGAGAGAGTGGAAAAACTTGCAACTTTCAGTGAAACTTGCATGTAACTAAACAAGGCCGTAAAATAGGAGTGTGTAGCAAGATGTGGCACTCTGTTTTATGCTCCTTGACAGCCTCTTGAGAGGAGCTAGAGCTTAGATCATTCATTCGGCCACCTACTCCCTAGATTTCCTATTGGACTGCTTCTCGGCCACTACACAATTCCCTTCTTTGAGTTGAAATATATATGGGAGTGTTTGTCTTCAGCTTTTTAACTATTTGATTGATGCATTAATTCGACCACAGTCAATGTTTTATTTGGGATGCTTTCACGTCAGCACAAATTCTTGCATTATATTTCAGCCTGGACACCATTTTAATATTAGCAACATATTTTCTATAAAGCTAATTTGTACAAGAGAGCCTCACTGAAAATTATTCAGACAGGGAGAGACCGCTTTTATTGCGTGTGAGATTCGAACCTGAGATCTCTATTCAGATAAGGAGAGACCGCTCTTGTTGCGTGTGAGATTCAAACCCGAGATCTCTTGCTTTGCACGTAGCTTCCTTACCAACTCAACTACACATTATATTTGACAAAGTCCTGAGCGCTCTCCTTTTAAATTAACCCGTGGGGGACCTTTAGTGCCGGGTGAAAGATCTTTAGTCCGGGTTTGTGACACCAATCAGAACTAAAAGGATACGCCATTGTCCCAGATATTGTTAGTAACCGGGACTAAAGGCTGAAGGACCTGTTGTCTAGGTTGATAACACAAACCAGGCCAGGACTAAAGGGTGGATTTTAGTTCCGGTTGGTGTCACCAAACATGACTAAAGGTCCCCTTCTACAAAGCTGCGCCTCTGGTTGTTATCCAGGAAACCTTAGTCTGGATTGGTAATTCCAACCGAGATTAATGCTTTTTTTAGTTAAGCTGGTCGGGACTAAAACCTCGAAACGAAAGTCTATTCTCTAGTTGTGAAATTTCTCTATACCTGTCGATTTCACATTTTTTTTATTGCATGTGTGCCAGCGCAATTAGCTAGCAGCACAGGCACACATGTGAAAAAGCAAGAGAAGCGAGCCACTAATCGAATCCCACCATTGTCTTCAATTTGTTACACTCAAAACTAGTCTTTGACGGAAAGAAAATGTGCTTTACTCTTGGTCATACTACGACTCCTCTGGTTTGTAAACTAGCTATGATGATGGTGTGGCCATGGTGACGACATGGCCCCATGCCACAACATGCAGCAATGCGGTGATGTGCGCATCTTGCTGCCTAGTGTGGCCTCTCTCCGGCAGTGTGCACAATGGATGTGCGAGCGCTGTTGAGCTACCAGCCGTGGTACAGGGGCAGCAGCGTCGGCGAGCTTGTTTTATGTTCAAAGACCATTTCTCAATTCCTGATGGGTTGCCTAAGTCATCCGACACTATAGTCTATAGATGTGTTTATAGGAGCGGTTTGCCTCTAGATATTGTATGGGTAGACTTAACGCAACCGCTCCTATTCTAGAGCCAAATGCTGGTACACGTCTAGAAACAAAATACTTAGTTTTCTAGATAAAGCAAGAAATGTCGGGCTTCACCACACAAAAAGAGGAATCGGAGCCACTTATCTATACTATAAAGGAGCGAAGGAATTAGAAAATACCTGTCACCTAAAAACATCCTACCCACCTTAGATCTCCTCCCTTGGATATGTATTTAACGTCTATAGATTGTTGGTTAACTGTGGGCCCAAAGTATTTCGACATCCCGACATATGAAACTCGTGTAAACACATAGAAACATCGGATCCGCCCGAAAACTTTTTACACCGAACTCCTTTCTTACTCACCCGCACGTACCCGCTCCTCTTGCCACCACCACCAAACGCTGCGCTTCCTCCCTCCCTGCCGTGAAAACTGTCGCTCCCCCGCTCGCAAGGACGCCACTCGGATGCGAGGAGGCCACGAGACGAGAAACCGGCGCCTCCAAGCCAAGATGGGCAGTTTCGGCGGCGACCACGGTTCCTGTGTGACCTCTCTCACACGACACCCACGAAACCCCCACCCTGCGGCCGAACGGACCAGATCCGGCCCGCAACAACCGCGGCGACGTCCTCTCCATCCTCACCGGCGCCGGCACCTCTCCATCCTCACCGGCGCCGGCACCTCCGAGCCCCCAGTATACACGCGTCCTCCTGAACGTCAGCCACGGCTAGGCCACGCGCCCTCCTGAACGTCAGCCACGGCTAGGCTTCCTCCATGCAGCAGCGCCCCCTACGGCGGCAGCCTCTTCTCCAACAGATGGCATCTTGCCCGCCCCTCCGCTTGCCTCCCTCTCTCGCCGGCGTCCGATGAGTGCGTCTCCTTTGACGCCCTGGTAACAACCATGCCCCATCCTTTCCCGTTCCCAAACTCCAACTCGATTCGTGAGGGTTCAGGTTGAGGACGACTTGGATTTGTGTGCTTGCGTCTCCCAGTAACAACATATATTCATGCATCGTCACGAGGGGATACTGCTATCACTGTCAATACAAGGTTATTGATTCTTTACAGAGTAAGTGTCATTCGATATCTGCTATCCAGAATCCAGTAACTTTGTGGTGTTGATGTACGTTTGGCAATTAAGGTTTGTTCTCCCTGTCTGTATAGCTAAATCAATACTTGGATAGTTGAATTTCACAGACCACAACATGTACAACTCTTCACTGAGTTGTCGAGCGCTCAAGCTATATAAATCTAAATCATCCTATCCCATTAATCTTTGTGGAGTATTTACAGTACGTGATGACTTATTAAGGCCAAGGATATGTAATAATCAGATTCCAATATTTATGGTTTATTATGGCTTACTAAAAGCCAGTTATCATGAATCTTTTATTTACACCAACCTAGGTAAATAATGCAGAAAACAAGCCAGTGTTTGATGAACATTTTTTGGGTTTCTTATTGCGATTATTGATGAACAAACTGACCAATGTCCTGCTTGTATTTTTTATCTCAGATTTAATTCCCTGAATGACTGGTGCGTGCAGGGAAAAAAAAAAGATGAACATTTGACCCGTGATTCTGGTGCGTGCAGGGAGAAAAAAGATGAACATTTGACCCGTGACTCTGGTGTGTGCAGAAAAAAAATAGTGTTGATGAACATTTGACCCCTTCCACCTGCTCGGCAATTTCTCAGGTAAGACAATGAGTAACTCGGCTTGTTTCCATGCAAAATTTGAATCTTTTGCAAATTGCATGCTTGGATCATCGGAATCTTCAGGTTGCCTCTAAATATTGTTCACCGTCTCTCTCTTTTTGATCTTACAGTCTCCGAGCCCGCTAGATTCCCTGACCACCTGCAAAAAGGATTAGAGACTCTCATGAGCTGTTCGCTAAAATTTTCCCTACTGAATATTCCTGTAGTGAATTGCTGCCAAAGAGAGAAGTAATGAAAGTGGACATTGAGGAGATTTTATGATATGTGGGATTGATGGAAGCTAAACAAGGATAGGTAAATGCAGAAATAATTGGCTGCATATTTTAACTGAGGATTTCTTTTTTTTTTTTTCCTTTCCATGTCTGAAAGATTAAACATTTGTTCAGCTTGTCATTTGAAGTGAGAAGAAGCTAATGATCAAATTAATTGTAAGTCTGGATTCTATTAGAGGTATTATTACTATTGCTAAAATTTGTCATTTGAGCTATCCACTTCCATTTCTGTTGTTCATAATTTTGGAATGGAGAGGGGGAGACAGAGAGACAGGGAGAGAGGGAAAGACAGAGTTTTAGAGTTAGTTTTTTTTTTTCGTTTTCATATACTTGTGGCTGTTATTTCTTG
The DNA here is from genome assembly GCA_015844335.1 of Chrysopogon serrulatus. Taxonomy (NCBI): domain Eukaryota; kingdom Viridiplantae; phylum Streptophyta; class Magnoliopsida; order Poales; family Poaceae; genus Chrysopogon; species Chrysopogon serrulatus. The sequence continues at coordinate 32,020 of JADLZL010004730.1, forward strand.
AGGCATCAAGGATAGTTAATTCATTTTTTTTACTGAAAACTCAAACATGCTATGTAGTAACGTAAGCTAGATGCTTCTCTGTGATGCAAGTTTTCTTCCAGATTACTGAACCATGCTAATATGTTGTTTGTAAATGAAACAACCTAATTTAAGAGAGATATATATGTGCAGTAGTTGTTAAAATTTGGCAGTGCCTATGAGTTTTTTACTTAGAAAGGATGAGGCTTGCCTGAACCTGAAGAAGACTTGTGCTTCATTTGACAAGGTATTTATTCTGGAATGCCTTCTAAAATTGGGTTTATTCTATTCAAAAACCAATTTACAAAAACAGCTCACAGAAGCCAACTTTTTAAACCAAAAGCCTAAACAAACAGGCCTGCTAAGCAGCAGTCACCATCTCCTCATGGTGGTGTTTAGTGTTTACAGCATAATGAATAATGATGTCAGATTATTATGTGCTTAACTAGCAGTTGGAGATAGTGCATGCCAAACTGCATATTTGTTTGCGCTACAGTTGTAACTATAATTGGTTTGCAACCATAGTAAATGTGCTATTTTTCATGGTTTATTTATTAGGGCGATGCAAGTAGAGGCCGCAGTTTCTTCTGCAGAGGAAGGAGATGGAAAGACAAGTAGCATGATGCATGATACATCTTGTTTCCTATGTCTCTTGTCAGGGTGGACGATAAACACCATACATTTTGGGGCTTCTTTGGTCAGTGTTTGGGAAAGAAATTTGATCCAGCTCCTGTAGATCAGGTTGTATTGTATGTTTTCATTTTGTTCTGTGCCTTAAAGAAAACACCGGAATTTTGCAATTATGCGGTTTACAGAATGCATCCTTGTTTAATGAACCGTCTTTAGCGTGTTCCGGAGCCAACTAGGCAAGGTAGAAGGATCAAAATGATGGAAAAGCTGCGCTGCGGATTGGTTGTAACCTCTGCGGCAACAGCCCATTCTACTCCTTTCGACATTACCCAATGACTGCAGGTATGCACTGTTACTTGTAAGAAATTTTGATGTGTACTATAAGGTAAACGATGGTTCTTACGAAATAAATTTATCCCTTTTAATTGTGGCTTGGATTTTGATATATAATATAAATGTAAATATGGTGTTGGTGCTTCCCAACCAACTCTTGATGTAAATACATAATTTATTTCTACCTGAATTTTTGTCATCTATAACTAGCCAACTCCTACAGCAAATACACATTTTATTACTATTTGAATTCTTGTTGTCTCTTATATGAAAAAAATCTATAGGCACGCTGGTCGGGTCCTGCACGTGCGTGCCGCACGTGCCTATCCACTAGTTACATGTTAATAACCGACACGTCCTATCTTTAATGTAGTGATACGTTACTTTGTCTCTTTTTTATGATTATTGCAGTCCGTGTACATGATAGTTCTACAAATTACAGGGCCATAGTTCTACAAATTACAGGGCCAAGCTTGCAGCGGTTGGTGCATCAGAGATCTTGGTCGTCCTTGTAACTTCTCCAATCCAAGCAGCTCGCTTGCTTTCATCATCTGTTGGGATGTCGACGGCCCTAGAGATTCACAAGCTTGCTTCCAACCAGAACAGTCACGATCTTCTGGTCAAGCTGGCTGGCATTCTTCTCTTCAATGTCATCCTTTGCCGTGCACTTGAAATTTCTCTTTTTTCTCGATGCCACCCATTCACATAAGGGACAGTTGTTGTTGCAGCCATGGCCATATCATCCGTTGGGATCTTGCATTGAAATGGATTGGGAGAGGAGGACCAGGGGGCACCCGGTTTTATGCTTCACACAAATCACACACGCACATACATATACTTCCTCCGTCCTAAAAAGAATGTCGTTCTCGTTTCTCGAGAAATGACTACCGGCAATTTTTATAAATACTAAATATCATCGATCAGTATCATAATTAGTATTATCGAAAAGATATTTAGATCTAGTTTTTTAACAAATTTATTTAGAGATATAAATATTATACGTATTTTCTACAAATCGGGTCAAACTTGTGGCATCAACACCCAAAACGTCATCTATTTTGGGACGGAGGGAGTATAGAGATAGAGTTGGGATGGTCACGTGCAGGTGCAGAGCTGGGCTGTTTGACGCATATGTCCCAATCCTGACGCATCTCACTTCAAAGTCGAAGGTGATGGAACCTGATGGCTGCAGATCTGCAGTGTGACGCCTCAGCGGCTCTTTTTTTCCTTTATATATCCTTCATGTCCCATGAAATTTCGTGGGCTACAATGCGAATTTTCTTGAGAAAGATATTTTTATTAGCTCTAAAAGTCTGTGTAGTAGTGTACTGATGTGGACTTTGTTACGATGATTAATTCGCTCTTGACATTAAATGTATGCATACATGTGCTGTATTAAATAAAAATTTCTTATGCAAATCCAATAGGGATATATACTTTTTATGCAGAGTTTCTAAAAAAAATGGTAGCATATTTTTTCCATCTGATAAAAAACAGAGTAGAGCCTAGAGATAATACATGACACAGGACGACAGAGAGAGACGAAGGGATAAGGTTATGGTCTGATGGACTATGGACACCCATGCAATTGCTATTTTACACGTGGAAATAGTGCCAGTCTTGATGTGCTCCTATTGGACTGGACACTAGGCTAATAGGGGTGCAAATCACTTCTTTAATTAAGATAGCACATTACAAATACAAATACTATGTTGTGGCAGTGTGCTTGTTCAAAAGCAGAAGCAAGAAGTAGTTTTTTCAGAGCCCGATATCAACTCGATGTGACAAGAATATTAATAAGGAAGAAATATTAATATTGTGTGTGTTATGCCTTGACTAGCGCAAAGCTCAGAGCTAAAACATTGAATTGATTAATAAAGCAATTAAAGGAACTAGACTAATTAAAAAAGCATGGTTCTCACAGCAATAGGAATCTCTAGTAGAAACAGACCCAGCAAGCAGGAAAAGCGATTTAGTGTACACAGAGCAAGAATATAGTGCAGAGAGGGTGAACCATTGACATTCACTTCATGAGCAACAGATTGCTGCTCTCAATTCATCATGTTAATGAATAGCTTATCCAAGCTCCGCGTCTGCTGTTTTGCAGACTTGCCTTTGCTGTCTGCGTTACTATGTGATTACCTAGTTGCTGTGAACTTCCAATTGGTTAGTTCACCGGGACATCAAGCGAACTCTTTTTTCTCGATGCCACCCATTCACATAAGAATGACTAAGGCCAAAGCTGGTGACGTAGTCAGTCCCAGCTAGGAGATGCAGAAGACAAAGAGAGAGTGTTGGCGGTCAATGGTTTGAGATGTGTGCATGGTAACTGGGAGAGGTGGAAGAGCAAGGGGAGCACAGTTTTATGCTCCTCATGCAACGGCATTTGGTTGGGGACGACAGGTCTGCGGTATGGTGGAGTTAGTAAAGGGAAGGAGGACTGGACTGAATGAGCTCTGGCAGTCCTTCCAGCAATTAGCAGATAAAGGGACCTTGGTTTGCTGGTTTGGATTTGCCAGGATTGTAAACTGGGAGAGGAGGATGACGGCCTGCACTCTGTTTTATTATGCTCCTGCTCAGAGACGGCAAGCTGGGCCAGATTGAGCAGCACATTGGCTTGCGGGAATCACAAGTGGGCCAGATTAGTCGCATATGGTATCTGGCGAGCCCAAGTGGCAGGAATTAAGGCAGCTGAAATTAAGAGAGTTTGCTCAGAAAAAAGCTCACACACACATACACACACACACACACGTCAGTGCAAAAAGTCTATATGGAGGGATATGGATCTAAATGATACGTCATACGAGTTTATCGACCTAAAAAGGCCTTGTTCAGTTCGTAAATGTTAGAAAAAGTTGCAACTGTAACATTTCGTTTGTATTTGGTAAATATTGTCTAATCGTGGCCCAATTAGGCTCAAAAGATTCGTCTCGTGATTTACAACAAAACTGTGTAATTAGTTATTTTTTTCACTAACATTTAATGCTCCATATATACGGATAGAAATTGATGTGGTGGAGAGAGAGTGAAAAAACTTGTAACTTTCATTGAAAGTTGTAAGGAACTAAACAAGGCCTAAGTTGATGGACCTAACCGGTAAGTTGATAGACCTAACTGAAACATGTTTACAAGTTGATAGACCCAAAAAACCACTTTCTAAGTTGATGGACCTAACTGAAACTTGCTCATAAGTTAATGGACCTTTTGTGCATTTAACTCTTATTAATAAGGAAGAAATATTAATATTGTGTTTTATGCCTGCCTTGACTAGCGCAAAGCTCAGAGCTAAAACATTGAATTGATTAATAAGACAATTAAAGGAACTAGATTAATTGAAAAAGCATGGTTCTCACAGCAATATGAACCTCTAGTAGAAACAGACCCAGCAAGGAAAAGCTATTTAGTGTACACAGAGCGAGAATATAGTGTAGAGAGGATGAACTATCATTCACTTCATGTGCAACGGACGGCTGCTCAATTAAATCATGTTAATGAATAGCTTATCCAAGCTCCGCGTCTGCTGTTTTGCAGCCTTCCCTTTGCTGTCTGCGTTACTATGATCACCTTGTTGCTGTGAACTTCCAATTGGTGTCTACGTTACATCAAGCGAACTCTTTTTTCTCGATGCCACCCATTTACATAAGAACGACTAAGGCCAAGGCTAGTTACGAAGTAGTCAGTCCCAGCTGCTAGGAGATGCAGAAGACAAAGAGAGAGTGTGGTGGTCAATGGTTTGAGATGTGTGCGTGGTAACTGGGAGAGGTGGAAGAGCAAGGGGAGCATTTGGTTGGGGACGACAGGTCTGCGGTATGGTGGAATTAGTAAAGGGAAGGAGCACTGGACTGAATGAGCTCTGGCAGTCCTTCCAGCAATTAGCAGATAAAGGGACCTTGGTTTGCTGGTTTGGATTTGTCAGGATTGTAAAACTGGGAGAGGAGGATGATGGCCTGCACTCTGTTTTATTATGCGCAGCACATTGGTTGCGGGAATCACAATGTAACACCCAAAATTTTGCATTTTTGAAATTAGATTAAATTTGATTTAATATGCAATTATGTGAGCATTCAAATATAGGAAATAATGAATTTTAAAGAATTAAAATGAAATATAAGTTTCATACATGTTGATGCACCATGCTGCTGCATTTATTTTGATTGTGTGGTTTGTTAAAATTCAAAAGGATTCAAATTTATTTTGAAAATGGATTTGGAAACTCTGAAAATTAAAAAGGAAAAACCTTTTCTCTTTTCCCTCCCCTTCCTTTCGGCCTACTGGGGCCCGAGGCCGAGCGGCCCGCTCACTCCCTTCCCCCTTTTCTCCCCGCGGGCTCCCGCTCTTCCTTCTGCTGGGCCGGCCCGCTAGCGCGGGGCGGCGGCGCCTGCTCCCGCGCCTCCCTCTCCCTCTCACCCGGCCCGGCGGCCGGGGCCCGCATGTCGGCGGGGTCTTCCCAACCTCCCGCCTCTCTCGCGCTCGGCACAACCGCCGTCGTCTCCGCTCTCCTCGCGTCCCGCAGCGCAACAACCGCACCCGCTCCCCCCACGATCTCCACGCTGCTATAAAAGCACGGCGCCGCCACCCGTTCTCCCTTTCCCACACTCCGCTCGCTCTTTCGCTCTCTTTCTCGGCCTTGCGCCGCCGCCCGCCATTGACGCCTTGGCCACGCTGCTCCACATCGTCTCGGTCAAATTGAAGGCCGTGGTATGCCCGCCCGTTCTCCCATCTACCTCGCGTCTCCAATTTGCGAAAACCGAGGCCTCTAGGGCCGTTGTCGCGTCGCCGGCGACCTCCACCCGCCCGTCGGCCATGGCGCGACCCAGCGCGAGCTTTCTTCGCCCGCACCGAGCCCCTGCACGAGTTCGCGGCCGCCTCCTCTTTCTCCCTGTGCCCTCGGTTCGCCGATTGGTGCTCCCGTTCGCCGGGAACACGCGCTCCGGCGACTCCGGCCGCCGTGGCCATGGAGCCCGCCACGCGATCGTTCTCCGCCCCGCTGATCTCGAACGGCCGCCTCCTTCCCCTCTCTCTCCCGGTGGGTTCGGTTCGCCGAACCGAGGCCCCTAGGGCCCCGGCCGCCCGCTCCGGCGAGCTCCTCGCCCGCCCGGCAATGGGGCCGCCCCGCGCACTGCACGGCGGCCGCCCCTCTCTCTTCTCCCCTTCCTTCTTTTTTCTCGGCCGTCGGATCTCGATCGGACGACCAGAAACACCCCATACCCCTTCGCCGGCAATTTTAATTAAGAGCCCCTCCACTTTCTTCTATTTACGAATGAGTCCCTGGCCGGAATTCATATATACTGATTTTATCTATTTAATTCCGAAATTAAGTTCAGCTTATTTACAAGTTTGCCACTGCAATCTTTTGTTTATAAAATCTCCATTTTAACTCCGATTCGATCCGTTCCAGTTGCGTTAGATTCATAGTGAAATTCTCTACGTGTTAATGCCTCTGTTAAGTAGGTTTGATGCTGTTTAATTTTTAGGATTAGACTAAGTCAATTAGAGCGAGTAGAGAACTTGATTAGGCTATAATTTTCACGTTTTAATTCCGATTTTCGTGATTCTCGCGTTGATGTGATCGTAGCGAGACGTAGAATGGTTTTATAAACTTTTTAATTTGTTTTGTCACTGTTGGTGTACTGTTCTAATATAGAGTTTGTTTCTTATGTATGAATGCAATGGTGGATGCGTGTGAATTTTGCGGTGTATCGTGTATAGACGGTGAGCAGTTGGGTGGTGAGCAGGACTTCTACTTCGACGACCAGCAGGATCCACAGGAGTTCGTTGAGCAAGGCAAGTATATCACGGGATCATCCTTGTTGACCTATTCACCTTAATCACTATTGTCATAAGCATGTGTCTACCTTGACAACCGTAGAGATTATAACATAGTGTTGATTTCTGTTCCTTGACACCGGTGGGATGTGATGCATTAAATAGAAATGCTAGTGCTCTATAGTTACCATGATCTTGTGGCCTGACCGATGACTTATGCCTAAGCTATAAAACTTGCTTTTATTATTATGCTCACAGGGGACTAGTACACTGTGGTTGTGTGCTAGCTGCCTCTCCATAAGGACTTATCTATGGGCGACAATCTGGGACTTACAGTACAACCATGAGGGCTAGATGGCTCTGGCTTTAGTTAAGTATGGGGACCTTTTCTAACTTGTTAGAGGTTACCGAAAGGCGCAAGAGGGGTGTGTTCTGGGTCAGGTATAGTGCGGCCTCTGTCCTTATGTGTGCTGCTGCGGGTGTGAACCATTTGGAAGGGGAGCTCTACACTTGCAGGCCACAGAAACCTAGCGGCCCTAACTCATTAGACGAACCCTTAAAAGACTTCATAGTGAACCCTGCCGACCCTCCTCGGAAGTGGGTCAAGAGGTTGGCCGCCTCGGGCAAAGGGGTAAATCACGACTCATGGTGAAAGTGTACAATCTCTGCAGAGTGTGTTAAAAACTGATATATCAGCCGTGCTCACGGTCACGAGCGGCCTTGGACCCTCATAGAGTAAATGATGATGTTTACTGTTGATAATATGTTTATGCTAATCATTAATCATGCTTAACTGATCATGTGTAACTTTAGAAAAAGGGTATATCTTGATGCTTCACCACTGCTAAAACTGACAATGATAAAAACTAAATACTGTATAACCCGTGTCAGCCTTTTGAGCCTCATTAACCCTGTGTTATGCTTGCTAAGTACGAGGAGTACTTACGCTTGTTTTATTTTCAACTTTGGAAAATTCGGATGGGTAACAGATGGCTACAATGAGTTCTTCCCTGAAGACTACTAGGTGTGCCGTCAACCAGTCAACCATTCCTTGTGGAGTGTGAGCTCACGGAGAATAGCTATCTATATGTTGTTTATGTATCAGACTCTGTTATATGTAATGACTTTATAATCGTGATGTATGAGGCACCGTAATGATACTTATATAAATTTGTGACTCGTGTGTGTGATTGATCTCTGGGCACACATGGGTTTATGCATTCAGTTTCTTCCTTGAAATTGGGTGTGACACACAAGTGGGCTAGATTAGTCGCATATGGTATCTGGCCAGCCCAAGTGGCAGGAATTAAGGCAGCTGAAATTAAGAGAGTTTGCTCAGAAAAAGCTAAAACTAAGACTACATTAAATGTAAACTCAATTTTCAATCCCTTTATAAAACCCGTTTGCATTACTAACATGTACCTACAAGAATTTTGGAATTGCATTTGTAGCTTATTGTGCTTTCTGCTGTTCCTGAATCCGTATGAAAATGAGAAGGAAACGTTGAGAAAGACACACAAAGAATACTAAAGACACACAAAGAATATTAACGGGTGTATGTGAAACAAACATTTGTCTTGGCTTAATTCGTGACCTCTTCTCTTGTCACTATCAGCACCCAAAGATAATTCTAGAATAAAAGGGTATATATGGTAAAAGTTAAAGGGACACACAAAAACGAGGACGCTTTCTTTAGTTCTTTATGGAATAATAGGGTGCTGATAATGATTTCCAGATGGTGAAGCCAGGACATGAAGATTGTGCCAGTTTTGAAAGAGGTGAAGCTATAGCAAAGAAAAGTGAGTATGTGTATATTATATATATATATATATGTGTGTGTGTGTGTGCCACACAAGACGCTATTCTACACCCTAGGTGCGGGCCCAACCAGCTTACCAGCTCCCTCGGACCGCGCGCCCGCGACCCGCCCCCCGCGCCTCGCGGCATTGGCCCCGCCCGGGCGCGCCCGATCCCTTCAGCTCCCACACGACAGACCACTCCCCAGTTGCCACGTTGCCCCATGGGCCCGCCTGCTAAGGGCCATGCTGCAACGCGCCCTCAGGCGCATGCTGCTCTCAGGTTGAAAAATTTTAACTTTGCAATTGTAGCACGTTTCGTTTGTATGTGACAAATATTGTCCAATCGTGGACTGACTAGGCTCAATAGATTCGTCTCATGATGTACAACTAAACTGTGCAATTAATTATTTTTAATTACATTTAATGCTCTATATATGTGGGTAAAAATTTGATGTGATGAAGAGAGAGTAAAAAAAATACACAAAGGACCTCTAATAAAAAAACCATGGCTCAATCCCATATAACGGCTTAGTTTTGGATTGAATTAGGCTCACGACCTTAGTTCGGTGCAGTGTACTCCGGTTGACCAGGACTTCTTACTATCCACTTATCTATCGCCAGACCTTCAAAAATATATTGTCGTAATCGAAGGCGGACAAGGGGCACATGACTGCTGGACTATGTCATTGCGCATGAACTGCGTACATCCACAGTTGATCAGACAAGTGAACTGATCCCCATCCAGCAGAAACTTGTGGAACTTTCTTATGTCCATGGTACGCTGCTAGATACTGATCACAGGCATGCGATCAATGCCATCGATGTGAACACACTAGATCTCCACGCAAGCTCTCTTTTCTCGCGGTGCCACCCATTCGCATGATGAGACGATGAATGTTGTATCAAGCGACAATGACATCAGTGGCAACCTTGTAAGATGGAGAAACACATATCAGGGAGTCGGTGTGGTTGCTGGTATAAAATGCCGAGCAGAAATGGTAAATAGGAGTGTATTGGAAGATGCGGGCTCCTGTTTTATGCTCTCATCAGGCTCTTGATTAACGAGGTGACTGAGCCTCTCAGGATAGGAGCGCTATCTCTTATATATGCTGTGTGCAGTGCAGAACTGTAGATGATTCATTCGACCACCTACCCCCCACTTTTCCTATTGGACTGCTTCTTGGCCACTGCACAATTCCCTTCCATCAGTGGTAAGTATATATGGGAGTGTTTGTCTTTAGCTTTTTAATCGTCTGCTTGATGCGTTCGACCACCATTGATGTTTTATTTGGGCTGACTTCACGTCAGAACAAATCCTGACGCTATGTTTCAGCTTTAACACACATTTTAAATTAGCAATGTTCATATCTATACAATTAATTAGTACACGAGCGGCTCACATGAAAACTGATCTGACTATTGAGTTGGTGGCATAGATTTCCCACAAACAACCATTAAATTATTGAAGCCTCTAAAAAAACTAACTATTTGATTAATAATAATTATTACAAAAATCTTGGAGCTTTACATGAAAGTGTTTTATGATCCATGTAAAATGTATTACATATTCACAAGACAATTTTGATTTTTCCTTGTTGAGGACTTAGTATTCCATTTCAGTGCACGGAGAGGCCCTAGGTGTGACTGTCCTTCACTCCCATGGTTCACAACCTGAAAACCATAAAGGTATCTCTAGCTCGCCTTTGCAGTAGTCAACTATTTCTTATCGTGGCATTTCGCAGGCAATGCCCAGGTTAAACTCCTCGTTAGAACTTTATTTGGCAGTGTCGACTCTGCATTCTTTTTCAGTGCACGTGCGCAAGTGCAGTTAGCAGTGCAGGCATACCTGTGAAGAGGCAAAGATTCACGATCCCTACTAAATTTTGTTGATGCTTATTTTTTATTTGACAAATCCTTTAGTGTGAACTATTAATGGGTAAGCTAGTGAATGGATAGATGCAAGGTGAAGCTTGCAGCGCTTGGTGCAGCATGGAGATCTTGGTCATCCTTGTATTTTCTCCAAGAAGCTTGCTTTCTACAAGAACATTTTGATGATGACCTTCTGGTCAAGCTGGCTGGCAGTCTTGAGCTCAATAATGTCATTCTACGAGCTATGGTATGGTGAACTCACACCAGTGTTGTGCTAAACTTTCTGTTCTGGATGCCACCTATTCCCATAAGTTGCAGAGGTCATGCCATCCGCAGCCATATCATCATCTGTGGTACTTGGTAGATGGAGGAGACGAAGGTGGGTGGGTTGGGGGGGGCGGGGTGTGGGGGGGATTGAAATGAATTGAGAGAAGAGGATGAGAGTACCCTGTTTTATGCTCCACACACACAGTCAGAGTTGGGATGGTCATGTGCAGCAGCACAGCTTAACAGTGGTCCTTGTGGCCTTCTGGGCTGTGACCGAAAGTCCATTACTGCCTCGAATTTTGGCCACCAGGTCGGCCTGTACTGTTGTGTTGCAACACAAAGTCGCAAGATTTGATTGAACCCGACGCTATTGGCTCATGTCTCCCTCTCCGACATGGCAACCAAAGAGTTGGTCGAACCTGACGCCGGAGAGTAGCATGCATGCTACCTGCGCGAACATTGGCACCTGTATGTTTTTTATATCCTTGATCCCTCATTTGCGCCGCTTCTGTCCTCTTTGGCTTTGTCTCCCCAGCAGTTAAGCCTTTGAACAGGGTCGGAGTCAGTCTGTAATTATGGTCTGTGACTGGCAGTTCACTATAGGGCAACTTGCAACTCGATCGCAAGTACTGCTACTGCAGTAACACACGGCAAATGCCCGCCCCCACAGACCACAGACTGCACAAAGTCACAAATATTTCATACAGACCACACACGGCAATTACTAGATTTTATTGTTTTATTCAATGATTAAGGAAGCTATTAGACTCGTCTATTTTACGATATTCTGTTCTTTTTTTGCTAAATTGTATTGCACTTCGTAGTTCACATATTTGTGTACTGATGACATGTTTAGGACCGAAATGGATGGATCTTGGAGATTTCAAAAATTTCTGACCATTATGCATTTGTATTAACCAGTCAAAATGCTCAAGTTTGGATAATATATTTTGGCTTGATGTTAATCAGAATCACAACATTTTGTTACATGGTCTGATAAACAATTAATACTACTGACTCTCCCAGATTCATAAAAAAAAAATACTACTGACTCTCAACATAACATGGTCAAGTGACCAGACATAGAATAGAATGCAAGCTGCCCCTCCTACTACGATGCTGCTAAAACTTCTATTCCTTTCCTTTGTTCCTCTAAACTACTCATATGGCATCAGGTTTTCAGTTGGCGTACCACAGCCTATCTGTAGCGTCATACGATCGGTCGCTATAACTCGTTATAGTGACCTACAGTCAGTCGGTATATATCTATACCAACCGACCCTATGTGTCCCTGTTAGTGGCGTCGCAATAAATTTAAACCGACCGACCACTTATACCGACCGACCGTTGGACGATATTGTGTAGATATACCGACACTTAGTTTGACGCATATTGTAAACTTATAGAAACCAATGGTCTGACTGTATGTATTTATAGCGACCAATTGTCTGACACTACCCATACAGAAAAATAACTATATAATATCATTTGTTCATGCATAAATCGTACAATTAATATTAACGATACCATCAAAGGTAACCATATTAGACAATACACACTCATGTCATGAGACACATATAGTGAAGATATAGGCCACAATTGTATTATAACCCAAACATGTCTTGTGCCATTATACACAACTCTTGGACAAACAAGTTGGATCAAAACAATTTTGGCTAACATGTTAGAACTATACATAGCTCAAGATGTTTGGTTGCACAGCTTATATCTCATGGTTTGCTGGCACTCTTTACAAAATGATTAATCACTAGAAAATCCCTACAAGAGTTCTTAGCTCTAGCTTGCAGTCACCAGGAGCACTTCAATCCAACCACTGCTGCATGCATCAGGCTACCTCTATCTATTACCTCCCACCTGAAGAACAAAAGTTTACAGCCATCAAAAATACAACATGAAACTTCATATAGGAGAACATAGCTTAAATGATATAGAGTGGAATCTACTTCACCTATATATGATCCAAAGTTGAGTTCTACAGCTAGACGCATTCAGTCTAACACAGTAAGTCACAAACCATAAAGTTGAGGTATGATTCACAAATAAATCACTAACCATAATAACAAAGTTGACGTATGATAGTGCACCAATTAATTAATCAATACAGTGGTACAAAGCTCCTAGATTGGCCTGCCTATCATGGCATACAATTTACAAATTCATGTTAGAAGGTGTGATTCACAAAAAATGGTTTAGAGACTGTCTTATCAAAATTATTGGTCTGTAAACAAAGCATAATTCAACCCACTGATAATGTTCAGTTACAATTCATATGGTTTAGAGACTGAACACTGTAAGCCTTTTGATCACTGACGGAATATGCACAACTGTCTTGCACTGTTATTGGCCAGCACACTAAGTAAATGAATTGCTTGAACTGAAACTGCAGTGAGTTGCTGCAGCTCCTGTCAACATAAAAAGAACAGGAAAGCTATTGTCTTACCAAAAAAATTGCTGAGCTTCTGTCCCTCTGCTGCCGATCTGCTAATGTGAAGATCAAAGATGACTGCATGAAGTCATCATATACAGCTATCTGAAATAACTAGTGCTGAAGCAGTTTATTCCAAATAACCTGTAATTGCACAGATTAAACTAGCAAGCTGTCATCATCAGATTTATTTGTCATAGATATAGAGATTTATTTGTCATAGATATAGCATGCTTAAATCCCTGCAGAAAGTGCAGATGGAAAAGTAGGGGGCTAAAAGCAGTATCTAGCAGTACACTTGACATCAATTTACTAGAAGTACTAGTACAAGCCATCCATCAAAACTAAAAGTAGGAGCTAATTATCTAGACACAAAATAAAAGGATGAATTGTTTGCTACAAATTCATACAACAAATATGTACTAATTATCTGGCTCAATCGATATGTAATCCCAACTCTTCTTATCCCCAAGCTTAGGTTTATATATATATATTTAGTGTAGTCTTGTCAGTTCTATTTAGTTTCTGTAATTTTTATGGTATTTTAGTAACTTATCCAGTGCACTCTTGATGGCCTAATGTAATCTGCTTTATTCAATTTCTATTTCCAACAACCATCGATGCACAGTATATTTGTAATTCCTGCAAGCATGGACGCACACATCTATTTGCAACCACCGTCAATTGTAGTAACTAAATGAAGCACATAACACTAGTAAAGCAGCCGAGCATACCATAGCCTTTGGTGGTCCAGGAAGGTTGGTTCAAGATTCTGTTTTGCCAATGCCAATCACTAGAAAAATAGATGAGCTGCTATAAGTGTGAGAAGAACAGATCAAGAAGTTGCTAGGGTAAATCGAGTAGCTGAGGATCAGAGTACCCAAGCAATCCCTGTACAGTACAGATGGAGCACTGGCCTGCAGCACCCACCTGCAGCGCATCCTGGAGATTTGGCCTGCAGTGCATGCCGGCCCCAGAAAACCGTCAATTCGACTGCCGATGTCCCATCCACCATGGCCGCAGCATGGATTCGAGACTGCCTGCAATGGATCTAGAGCCCCTACGTGCATCCTCACTGTACGGATTGGTAAGAGTGACAGGAGCCGACGAGGGCAATGGATGCGGAAACAACAGTGGATCCAGCGTGGTTGCGACTCACCTTGGCATCGTCGCTCGCAGGGAAGAAGTCTTCGCAATGGGGGCTGCACGGAGGTGGGGGCTCTCGCCGGCGCGGTGGAGCCGTGCGGGGGAGTCGTCGCGTGCAGGGAAGGAGTTGCGGCGGCGGCGGGGGAGGAGTTAGGGTTTTTTCAAGACGGATGGAGGGATAGAGCTGCGGTAAGTTTTGTACAGGTGGGCTCAATCTAATATTCCGAGGCCTAATACAACCTTTCGACCGACCAGCGGACCTGAATAATAGGATATACTGACCTACCATCCAACGAAAACCAAAATAAAAATACCGACCAACCATCAGACCCAAAACTAAGATATAGCGACCAACCGTCTGTTGATAATCTTTACCGACCGATAGTTCATCGGTATTTTGGAATTTTTACCGACCCTATGTTTGACGCTAGGTTGGGCTGTGGTGTAGTGGTACGTGACAGCACCAGCAGTGGCTCACCACAAGCATGAAAGCCTCCGATCTAGCCCTACAATCAGAAGCCCTGGTTTCATTTGCAAGCCGCACTCCTCAACAGTGCTCACCACAAAAGCATGTCAGATCTGCACCGCCAGTGAACTGAAATGGTAGTTACGCGAGGATTCATTTCTCAATGCCACCCATTTCCATTGCCTTGCATTGAATTCTGGACTTGCTATTGTAGCTTACAGTTTCTTTCTTGCTTGAAATGTTGCACTGGCATATTGAGTGTCAAGAAGAGAGACTATAGTGCGTGCCTATATGGTGGCCAATATGATTCATATATATGTCGAATATTTATAGGCATGTGATTTGTTCAGGACATTTTAAGTAGTAGTAGGTAGGAGTAAAGAAGGTGTAGCTTCTCTATATATATAGTCCACTGACTCCGCATGCATCTACTCATCGTTATGTAGGGATAAAATTTGTTGAAATTTCCCACATAAATTAGTCCTTCAAATAGGATATATATATGGTAGTTTTTCATGCCGGCCGGTGGTGGATGTGGGCAGGGCAACATCATTGCTGGACATGGGTACGGTCATGCCGGCTGAGGCTACAGGGATGGCAAACATGGGCGTGGTCACTCTAGGCAAGAAAACTGCATTATTAATGGACGTGAACGGGGCTCATGCCAGGCGGAGGTGGGTCCGCTCCAGGTGGTGAGGGCATGCTAGGGGAGGGAGATTTGAGGGGTGGGAGAGAGAACTAGGTCTGGCTCCGTTTGTTTTAATTTACATACCCAGTGTTATTGGGTCATTGGTTAGTTTGCTGAGATAGACACTACAGATACTCGCCTCTAATAAATAAATTTATAGAGTAGGGCTACAGATCTCCTCTAAAAATGTTCTATTTTCAGAGAAGAGCATTTTTTCTATCTTCATGAATATAACGATTGTCCCCAAAAATAGTCAAGTGTATTTCAAGAGACATGCATATTTTTTGACCACCTCTATTAATAAAACGAAGCTATATCCTAAAATTAATTTTGTAGTAGTGTATCTGTCCTGTTCGCCAGCAATATAATACTTACTAACAGGCTTCTGGACTAGGATTCTTCACTAGAGCTGCCGGCTTACTACATAATTTGCTAGGATACGCACATGCTTTACCCATGACATGGATGCTAAAAAGAATCACAATATTTTGTTAAATGGATAGGTACAGGGCAAAGTTTGCACCACTTGGTGCACCCGAGAGATCTTGATCGTCCTTGTATGTTCTCCAAGATGCTCGCTTGCTTTCATCAATTGGGACGGCTCTAAAGATTATGTGGATGCTTTGTACCAGAACAGTTTGATGAGGTCAAGCTGACTGGCACTCGTTAGCTCAAAGCCATCCTGCAGTTGGCTACTACGGCATGGTAAATTCACGCCCATGCTGTGCATCTAAACATTCTGTTCTCAGTGCCACCCATTCCCATATATAAGAGGCAGAAGTCACGGCGTCAACGTGGTGGTGGGGTGGTTGGGGTGTGTGTGTGTGTGTGGGGGGGGTGGGGGGGGGGGGGCGGGGGGGAGTCAAGAGGTTGAAATGAATTGAGGAGGATGGGGGTACCCTGTTTTATGCGTCACACACATAGAGCCAGAGTTGGGATGTTCACGTAAGGCAGCTGAGCTAAACAGTGGTCCTTGGCCATGGCCCGAATAAAGTGCATACCTTCCAAATTATGGTCGCCAACTCTGCTGAGCTGTGACCTGCTGTACGCATGTGTTGGCAACTGTATGTTTTTTTATATCCTTGATCCTTCATTTGCGCCGGTTCTGCCCTCTTTCTCATTGTCTCCCCAGCAATTAAGCCTTTAAACAGGAGTCATTACGTCAGTAAAAAATCGGTCTGTGATCGGCAGTTCACTTTAGGGCAACTTGCAACTCGATCGCATGTACTGCTACTGCAGTAACACACTACAAATGCTAGGTCCCCACAGACTGCACAAATTAAGTCACAAACGCACACAGACATGGTGCGCAGAAATAATTTAGTTTTTAGTATTTTATTATCCCAGTTTTAAGATTTTTTTTGTATTTTTCAATGACAAGTTATTAGAATCATCTATTTTATGATATTCTGTTCTTTTTTTGTTAAAATTTTATTGCACATCGTAGTTCACATATCTGTACTGATGCCATGTTACATTTATAGCGGTTAAACTTTTTTTAAGCAATAGATCACTCCGGCTGCGGATCCTTGCTAATTAAGCCACTTCGTCACGTGGTGTGGGGATGAGGTCTAGGCACCAAAGCTGCACCCCTCCTTGTAGTGCTGCTACAACAATGGTGCTGAAACTTCTGTTCCTTCCTTGCTCGCCTAAGCTACTCATATATGGCATCACGTCCTCAGCAAGTGTGAATGCAGCAGCAGTGCTTGCGACAAGTATGTCTGAAGTGCACCGCCAATGAACGCAAAACATATGCGAGCATTCATTTCCCAATGCCGCTCATTTCCATTGCCATGCATTGAATTTTGGACTTGATATTGTAGCTTATGGTTTCTTTGTTGCTTGAAATGTTGTGCTGACATATTGAGTGTCGAGAAGAGAGACTAGTGCATGCCTATGGTGACCAATATGATTCATATAGATGTTGAATATTTATAGGTATGTGATTTGATCAGGACGTTTTAAGTAGAAGGTAGGAGTAAAGAAGGTGTAGCTTCTCTATATATGGTCTACTGACTCACATGCATCTATTCATCCTTATGGAGTAAATTTGTTGAAGATTCCCTCAAACTAGTCCTATAGATATGATATATACGGTAGTTTTCACACTGCCCGAGGGTGGACGTGGGCAGGGTCAATTCGGCCAAGGCAGCAGGGATGGCAAACACGGGTGTGGTCATTCTGGGCAAGAAAACATCATTTGGTGGACATGGACCGGGCTGTGCGCCACGCAGAGGTGGGTCCGAGCCAAGTGGAGGGCATGTTTGGGAGCGAGATATGAGGGGTGGGAGAGAGAACTACATCTAGGGTTTGTGTGTTTTAATTTATATATCAAGAGTTATTGGGCGGTGTGCTAATTTGCTGAGATAGGTCTTATGATAATTATCTAGAAAAAGAAATTTATATTGGAGGGCTTCCGATTTTTCTCCTCTAAAAAAGGCCTATTTTCAGCGGTGGGCATTTTTTCTATCTTCATGAATATAACGATTATCTCCAAAAATAGTCAAGTATTTTAAGAAACAAGCATATTTTTTTAATCACCTCTATCAATAAAAAGAAGCCATCCCCTAAAAACTAATTTTGTAGTAGTGATATATGTTGTTCGCCAGCAATACAATACTTACTAACAGGCTGCTGGACTTGGATTCTGCACTAGAGTTGCAGGCTTACATAATTTGCTAGGTTCAGCACATGACTTACCCAAGACATGGATGCTAAAAAGAATCATATCAGAAGCATTCAACGGTGGACAGTAGATTGTAATATAGAATGCGCATGATTTAATTTACATCTGAGCAGGTACAGGTTGCGGTACGCTGTTAAAATTTGGTCAAGAAAGGCATCGGGTTCCCTCACTCCGCACTATGATGCATCGCTAGGCAAGGATAGCAACCTGTGATGTATGTTTAGTTCTTTACCTGATCAACCCGAAGTTTGTGTAGGCAGGATTCTCCTCGCTGGTGTGAGAGAGCCAAATTGGCTCGCTTGTCTGGGCAAGCTTCCGTGGCCTGTGCCAGCACAACAAGGCAAGGCGAGGCGAGGCAAAGCCCTGCACGGAACTAAGCAGCCCCTAAATGGCAAAAATTTCCAACACGACCCAAAATGGATGGATCTCAGAAATTTCAAAAATTTTAGACCATGATTCATTTGTATTAACCAGTTAAAATGTCCAAGTTTAGCCAAGTATTTGCCTTAATGTTCACGAAAATCATAGTATTTTGTTATAGAGTCTGGTTAAGAATTAATAGTACTAACTCTCAACGACATCACAAAGTCAGGTGACCAGACATTTCTTTGATGGAGGGAGGGTAAGTTTAGCATACCCCAAGCTGCACCTCCTGCTACTGTTGCAACGTACGATGCTGCTGACACTTCTGTTCCTTCCTAGCTCGCCTAAAGCTACTCATATGGCATCTTTTCAGTCGGCGTGACTGCAACAGCGCGCAGTGCTCACCAGTCAGCACAAGCATGATACCGTCCGGTCCAGCCGACCAGTAAGAACCTACTTCATCTGCAAGCCCCATTCCTCATTCGTCAATAGCAGTGCTCGCCACAAGTATGTCTGAAGTGCACCGCTAGCGACCTCAGAAGATACGTGAGCGTTCATTTCTCGATGCCGCCCATTTCCATTGCCTTGCATTGAATTTTGGACTTGCTATTGTAGCTTACAGTTTCTTTCTTGCTTGAAGAAATGTTGCGCTGACATATTGAGTGTCAAGAAGCTAAGAGAGACTAGTGCGTGCTTATATGGTGACCAATAGGATTTATATGTCGAGTATTTATAGGCAATGTGATTTGATTTGATCAGGACGTTTTAAGTAGTAGGTAAGGAGTAAAGAAGGTGTAGCTTCTCTATATTTGGTGCACTGACTCATACATATATGTATTCATCGTTTTGAAGGGAGTAAATTTGTTGAAATTTCCCTCATACAAGTCCTTCAAATAGGATATATACGGTAGTCACAGGGGTGGTGAATACGGGCGTGGGCACTCTGGGCAAAAAAGTGCACTTTGTGGACGTGGATGGGGCTGCACCGGCTGAAGGTGGGTCTGCACCGGGCAGAGAGGGTAAATGCTGGAGAGGGAGATAAGGCACACGGCGGCTGCTGGTGGGAGAGATAACTAGATACTAGAGGAATTCCCCGCGCGTTGCTCTCATATTATATTATGGCGCACGAAATATTTAGAACTGATTTTATGTATAATTTGAAAAGATAAGCAGCTAGCTTGCTATTAGACAACTCAACTATTGGACAACTCATAAATTACAATATGCATTTTCTTCACTAATTGCTATTGTGTAAAAGACCATATAAGTATTAAAATATAAGATCTATTTTTTATAAAATTGTACATGACTACTTGATAACACATGGAAAAAGAGGTGGAAAAGTGGAATCAAACTAAATGAAACAACGTAATATATCATCCATGACCATGAGTCTCAATCGATAAAGACAGATAATGATAGTACTGTTGACACGAAACGTGACTCTCCGTGCCTCACACACAGCAAGCCGAAAAGCGTGGCTTCAATCGGACAGCCGCACGGTTTGGAGATCCGGAAGCGTGCCAGTCAATTTGACCTGAAAACTGACAAGGGACAAAAGATTGTTAAATATAAAATCGGAACGTGCCGGATGAGACGCACAGTTCGTATATACGGCCCCGGAAGCCACTTATTTACGACATACAGCTATAGAAGCTGTCTGCCAATTATGCATATGATTCATTTGGCTAATACGAAGACAAAATACGTAAAGCATTGATTGCCGAATACGCATGCATGAGAAGACATGTTTGAACAAGTGAAAATTAACTACAAGTTGAAGCATAACCAAGCTCGACAATTCAGCCGACTTCGGGGTCCATGAAGAAGGAACTAACAAACTATCACGAGTAAATCCATCAAGAACTTGCATCCGCCGCACGACACTCAATCCTATCAAGATCTAAACGTTTTTAACGTGCAAGAACCCGCAACATGTAACAATCTAGATTGATCTAATTCGGCCACTTGAGCATATGATATATTTATCATGATAATAAAAGAATAAGAACGTTAAAGAGCAAATAGATCTATAAAAGTGTATAGCCGAAACTAATCAATCTAGATTGGGCAAAAAAGTGTTACAAATAATTAAAAGCATCAAACACATGCAACACGTGGTAACTTAATGGATCTACTAGATCTTGCCAAATCTAATAGAGCCGATAACTAATCCTTGCTTCGCTAAGCTATCAAGCGGGACCTACCGCCGCACGGCCATCTAGTCGAGATAAACAAAGCATAAACAAAGACTCGATAACTATCTTGCCTCGGTAAGCTATCAAGCGGACGCCGCCGCACGGCCATCTAGTCGAGATAAACAAAGCATAAGCAAAGACTTCCCCGATCATCAAGCAGCGCTGCCGCCGCACGGCCATCCAATCGAGACGAACAAGACTACTTGCATCAACATCTAAATCCACCGCATGATAGTAGATATGATAGCAAGGTTGCCGGAACTTACGGAGGTCGACGGATCGATGACTCCTCTCGAAGAACTCGACGACACGACAAAAGGGACTCGAAACTTGGCACGGAGCCGGTTGTGTTGATTTGATTGTGAATATCCTTTACAATGGTCAAGGGTCTATATTTATACCCTGGACATAACATGAATCCTAAGAGATTACGATTTACACAATATATTAAAGGTAACTCAAAAGTATGGCGATTCTCTTGCTATGGTCTTCTTTTCGAATCCTTGATTATCACGCTCTTCTCCTTCTATTCGGCTTCTCGCTTGCCATCTTTTGCTTCCCGAATGAAGCCACCACCTTCAAAGATAGCCGACCGCATGAATGCTTGCCGAATCGCCTAGAGTTAGCCGACCGCGTGGATGCTTACCGAACGCCTGTAGCTAGCCGAATGGATACTTGTCGAATGCTCCCGAATACTTGCGAAGTCCGCCACGTCATCGGCCCAATTGTCATCTTCTCGGCCTTTACCAAAATCCAGTGTTAACACATGCCCCTCAATTTCGGGATAAAAGTGATTTTATTCCGAAATTGACCACAAACTCGTTCCTCATTTAGGTCAACACTGTTCACACTCGCAGCCGCCGCCCAAAACCTGAGTCCTTTGATCCTAGATTCAAATCCACTCCAAGCTTTCAATGGCGACCCAGGATGGAGTTCCGGAGGTAATTCTTGCTTTTTCTCATGTATTCGGCAACTTTCAAATCGACCCTGGCCGTTTTTCCTTCGACTCATTTTCCCCCGTTGTCTTGTTCTCCTCAAGGAATACAAGGACGAGATTTTGATTCCCTATGCAGCAAATCCTGATTCTTATTTCCTGGGTCCAATGGGAGACCCCGACCCGATTGAGTTCGTAGAGAAGGAGACCATGAGGATTCCTTTCAAATCGGGAGTGACGCCGCCGAATCAGTGGCCAAACACCTTCAAAACTTGGCCTTTTCCTCCAATTACCGGATGGCGAAAGTGGTATCGAGGAGGATCTTTGGACAAGAGCAAAGCGATCCACGGGATTTTCAAGACATCCAAAGATTGCTTGAACTATCACCGCCGAGACACCCCGGAATGACTCCCTCCTGATAGCAGCAGCTCACTTTTGGTCTGATGCCATTAACGCCTTTATCTTTGGCCATGGTCCAATGTCATTTACTCTGGCCGATATCTTCATGATGACCGGCCTCAATGTGACGGAGCCAAGTGTACCCCCTCCAAATATAAGAATAGCAAGAACTGGAAAGGGTCAAATCAGGAAGTGGATGGACAAAATACATCCAAACTTACATGTCATCTGGTGCTGTGGGTGACAAAGAATATAAGGCTTTCATGAACATGTGGCTGTGCAGATTCATCTTCTGTGGTAAATCTAATGAGCCAACTCTGAATCATATGGTGATGGTCAAGACCCGGCCGCAGCATTTTAGTCCCCTTTGGGCAAATATCTTCTAGGGGCTGTCTATCATATGATGTGCGCCGATCACCGTCAGATGCGCAGACCATGGAGAAATCCACTGTGTAAATGGTCCTTGGTGGTTCGTCCAAATGTGGCTGTAGTTGTATATGCACCAGATAGTTTCGTGGACCTTTATGACTTAGGCTTCCCTTCGTTAATAGTGCTGAAGATGATTCGCAAAAGAGAAAGCTTGTCGACATATGGGGAAGCAAAGATCTACCATTGTCATTAACATGGATATAGGCCATCTGCTCAAGCCGTTCTTCAAAGGCTTTGATAATGTGATTTGGCCCCCTATAGAGAGAATGAAAATCTGACTTTGCCTTGCAAGTTTAGCTATGAGACTGGCTGCTCAGATAAAGTGTCCACGGATATCTTTAATTCTTTCATCAAGCCCTGTGTTCTGCCAGCAGAATTTCATCATGGGAGGATGCTGTGCCCTACTTACGAATTCTACAATCCAAACATGGTGGCTAGGCAATTAGGGTGTGGACAGTTGCCCCCAAGGCTATACCTCTCAAAAACTATAAGGCCCAGGGAGAAAATAGGGGATGAAATAGAAGCCAAGAAAATTTTTGAACTTGGATGGGAGCTGCCATCATTTACGCCTTCTCCTCTAGGATTAATAGATCTGGCCCATCCTCTGTTTGCTTCCTGGTGGCAGGAGTGGCGTGCCCATATCTTCAATATACCAGTGCACCCTCTATGCCAGGATCTACAAGCTCAATTTGCCTCTGATAGTGAGGTAATTTCCTTTGTACTCATTTTCTCATTATTGGATTCATCCCCGATTTTAACACTTTGTCATTCATAGGATATTGAGCCTACTCCTCCTTCTCGAAAGCAGTTCAAGATACCAAGCCGGGCCTATTCCTCGCTTTGGGATATAATGCCCCTACTTTGGCAGCTTTCATGAAAACCCCAAAGCAGCTTTTGGGTTCAAGTACCTTTAAAAGGTGAAGGCAAGAGGAAGGCCACTGCCGAATCAAGCAAGGATGTTGCTGTGCCCAGAAGAACAAGATCCAAAAAATCCAAACTGTCTCCCAAGGTATATCCTTACCCGGCCTCATTTGGGCGATAATTTTGTACTCACTTCCTCTCGCCTGCCTGCAGCCCACAGGTTAAGTTTTCAAGATCGGCCAATGCTTCAACAACCATTGAGATCCCCCTCGGGCCTCTGGCTGAGATGCAGAAATCCAAGAAACCACCGGCCATACCGGTATTATTATCCCAGCTTGATCGTTTCCCTTCTTTGTACTAGATGCACCGATTAGTTCTCATATTCTCGCTACTTTTAGAAACAGATCAATTCTTGGACAGGAGCAGAAGAATCCTCCCTCGTGCCTCTCGTTGACGGTGCGTAACTTCATGGAGCTATTAACCATATTGGTAATAATTTTCTTCACATATATTTTATTTATTTTTTTTTTTTTTTTTTTGCCAAACTTGCCCATTGTTCTCTCGTGATTCCATTACTCACTTTCAGATAATATTTTGGATGAGATAGCGTAAGAATCTTCCCCTCACAGGCCTCTAGCTCATCATCCCTGGGCATCCAACCAAGTCCTCAACCAAGCCAGAGTAGGATTCAACCTGAAGAAGACTCTATTCAAAAGGTAATACTTCAACTCATTGGTTTCTTTAATAATTTTGACCAATCGGCTAATGATTTTTTCTTCCTTTAAGGATGAGGCCAAGCCGATCGTCGCCTACTCTTTCACAGCTTGAAGAGTACATCAATGAGGGAGGTGAAGAAGCTACATCTCAACAGAGGTTATCACAGAGAACCAGTGCTCGGTTAAAGGAAATATCCCTTTTTATCGGCCAAAGATATAAATGCTCTCGCTCAAGATGCACCAGATAAGAGAACTTGTTGAGCTCATCGACCAAGATATCCCTCCAACTCTCAAGGTCCCTCTAGAATCTGCAACTCATCTTGATGATCATCTTGGTAAGGTCGAGAGCAAACAGAACATAGCCTCTAGAGCCGCCGCAGTAAGTGATAATCGACGAAAAAGCATCAAGTCAAAGAGCTGCATTCCCTGCATCCAGCCGCTAAACAGCCTTTGGTGACCCCGAACCGAACCGGAAGCCATGGAGGAGGAAAAGGCCAGGCTGGAAGCTCAATTGGCTCAATTGAATGTGAGAATCCAGCCTCACAAAGATAAAATTGCCACCTTGCCGAACTCCATAGATGCAGCCAAAACTAAGATAGCATCTGTTATCAAGGAGCATCGCCAGATCAAAACCAAAGCTTACTGTAATCCCAAGCTCGAGGAAGATGACAAGAAGGTGCTAGAAGAAGTCACCAAATTAAGAATGATGCCATAGACGCAATCAAACTGTTTTAAATGAGTAAAACATTCGGCTTGTAATATACTCAGATTCTCGAACAATTATACTCCTTGTTATGTTTCGGTGGTTTTTTCATTTTGTCTCGACTAGTGACATAGCCGAATGCTTTAAGCTTCCCGATTGAGAAATAACCGACCGCTTCAAAGCTTCCCGATTAGAATGATAACCAACCGCCTCAAGCTTCCCGATTAGAAAGATAGATTCCTTTGAACCGTTGTTTTGATTTAGCCGATCTTGGCCCTTTGATAACGGCCCAAAAAGGAGTAAACCCTATTTTGTTTGAGATACTCCGAGGCATATGCCACGATCTCCACTCCGGTTTATAAATAAAGCCCTTCATCGGCATTCACCGTTACCTCCGACTAGCATTCTCATCGCCGCCCCTTCATCTCTCGCCTCATCCAACCCTAAGAAGATCAAGTGTCAATGGCGAGCGGCGGCGATGATCGTGGCAAGCGCCCCGCCGAGGGAGAGAGGCGAGGGAAGTCGGGCTCCCGCCGCCGGCCGCCACGGGTGAGAATCAATCGCTGGTTTCTTTGCGGTTTATGCTTTATGTTCATCTCCCCTAACCTTGGTTTTCTTCATCCGCTTAGGGCGAGGGTCATTATTAACAGCCTCACCTCCTCCCCCGATGGTGGTGACTCAACCGGGAACCTCGACCAGCGGTCCCCCCATCTCCGGCTCCTCCGGCTTGTCGAGTTCGTCGGAATCCGACAACTCTTACCACGCCAACCCTTGGGGTCCGGGCGGAATCGAAGGAGAAGACCCCCTCTGTACATTCACGAGGAGGCGCTTCGGTTCCGCAAGGAAAGGGATGAGGCCCCGAACGAATCGGGCGACGCCTCCAAGAAGTTTGGCATTGCCCAAGCCGAATGGGAGGATCAACGCAAGCAGCTTTGTGACATCTATCACCGGTTCGGCATCCTTGCACAAGTCTCTTCTTTTCGATGTTCTCCATGTGTTGATTTGTTTTTCTTGTTTAGCATTGTCGCGCAGAGAATGAGCGTCCTCAAGGCGGCGGGCGAATGTGGTGGCCGACAAGGTGAACGCCTGTGGGGAGAACGCCGAGGCACGCTTTTGATGCCGTGGACGGCCGTGTTGATCGTGCCGTCATCCAAGGTGTGCACCTTGGTGTATCCCTCGGCCCTGGCGGCAATGTCCTCTCGGACCAACGAGGATTATTCCTTCCAAGCCTGCCGGCTTTGCGGTGGCCCTCCTCATGAAATTGAGGACATCAATGAGCGCCCGGAGCAAGTATGAAGATCATGCTATCGCCTTTGCCGAGTCTACCAATCCTCAATCTGTCCCCGAACAAGTTATTTCGTGAGTAGTTTGTATTAGGATGAACTGATTGTGAATAAATCCTTTTTTCGCAATGCATTTTATTCCCCGTGTTGGATGCCGAATAGATCTCTTCCTCGAATCAAAATCATTCGAATGATGTCCTCCGAATTGCAATGACGTCATCTTAGCCGAGTAGATCTTAGTCTTGCGTTGCAAACGATTTGACGTGTCATCGAAAGTGTTGTCATTCAACGTTTCACCTTTTCTTTTCCCCGATAAACCAACCGGTCGAATGTGAAGTCAATTTCGAGCCACTCGGCTAAACATAGATATTTTTTGTACTAGAGGCGATATGAACCATATCGGCTATTTTGGTTTCATAATTTTGTGCTAAAGGCGATGTTTCCTCCATCTACTGCTTGGTTTCGGATTCTTTCTATGAACCAACCTCAACACTAGGGTAGTATTTTTTAAGATATCTTCCATTGATAGCTCGCGAATTCTTCTCCAAACAAAGTCTTCAAAATATATGCATTGCCGTGCACACATCTTTCTACCCGAAAAGGTCCCTCCCAATTTGAGACCACTTGCCGAATGCTCTATCTTTTGATCCAATCGGCAATATAGTTTTCCAAACCAGATCACCTTTCTCGCGAATTGTTTCATTCTAACTTTCTTATTATAATACTTTGGCAACACGTATCTTATTCTTCTCAATATTTTCCAATGCCTTGAGACGAATCAAATGTAAATCCTCTAATTCATCTATCATCGATTTGTATAATCTTTCTTTTCCAAGTCCTTTTGCAACATAACTCGCCTTGAACCCGATTGCAACTCCCATGGTAAGACAAAGATAATGCCCATAAACCAACTCATAAGGAGATGTTTGAGTTGACCCGTGACAAGCCATTCGGTAAGCCCACAACGCTTCATTAAGAACCAAATGCCATCTTTTTGGCTTCTCATCAATCTTCTTTTGAATGATCTTAATCATAATCTTATTTGATGCTTCGCTTGACCATTGGCTTGTGCATAATAAGGAGAAGAATTATACAACTTAATTCCCATGTCTTCAAAGAAAGTCACAAAACTCCGAAGAAGTAAACCGAGTCCCTTGATCGGGTCGTTATAGTTTGAGGAATTCCAAACCTATAAATTATATGCTCTTTAACTAAACCGATCATATTTTCTCGACGTGACTTTCTTCAACGGAATAGCTTCAACCCACTTGGTAAAATAATCCGTGGCCAAGAGCACAAACTTATGTCCTTTGCTAGAAGGAGGATGAATTTGACCAATTAAATCTATGCCCCATCCTCTAAATGGCCAAGGTTTGATTATTGGGTTCATAGCGTATGCCGGAGCCTTTTGAATATTGCCGAACTTTTGACAATCGTGACATCCCTTATAATATTCAAAGCAATCCTCCAAAGATGGTTGGCCAAAAAATAACCAGTTTCCCGAATTATCCACTTCATTCGGTAAGCCGACCGATGTGCACCGCATAATCCTTCATGCACCTCATACATCACCTTTTTTCGGCCTCTTCTTGACTCACACATTTAAGCAATACTCCATCTATAGACTTGTAGTATAAGTGATCATCAAGAAGTACGAATTTGAGGGCTTTATACCCGAGCTTTCGGGAAACTCTCTCGTGATGGATTTCTTAGATATTCGATGATTTCGCATCTCCAATCGTCAACCACTTGCTCAAGATTCGAAACATCTTCATCTATAGTGAGGACTTCTTGATCTTCTTCACGATATCCGTAAGCAGCTTGAGCCAACCTATTTGCTTCTTCATTGTGCCCCTAGGGATATGATGCAAGGTTACTACCCGAAAGCTTTTCAAAAGTTTCCCGGCATTCTTCATAATATTCTCAACAACACATCACTCTTGCATTCATATTGGCCGCTTAATTGGTTAATTACTAGCTCGTAATCCCCAAAGATCTCAACAAAGAACGGCTTTCACTTCTATAAGAAGCCAAAGCCCTCTAAGCAATGCTTCATACTCCGCTTGATTGTTAGTAACATAAAATTCAATGGGAATAGCATATTCAAAAGTTGCTCCCTGTGGAGAAATTAAGAGAATACCAGCACCACCACCTTTGCAACAGGATGAACCATCGAAGAATAAAGCCTGGGGCACAATGTCGATCATCTCAATAGAAAGATCACGATGTTGTGTAATAAAATCGGCAATAATTTGACCCTTTACTGCTTTTGCCGATTCATATCTTAAATCAAACTCCGATAAAGCAAAAATCCACTTGCCAATCCTTCCATTTAAAATTGGCATTGATAGCATATGCTTTATTACATCAAAACTAGAAACTACCACACATTCGGCATTTAACAGGTAGTGCCGAAATTTGGTACATGAGTAATACACACACAAGCACAGTTTCTCCATAGCCGAATATCTTGTTTCTGGATCCAATAGTTTTCGGCTAAGGTAAGCTATTACTCTCTCCTTTCCTTCAAACTCTTGCATGAGGGCCGACCCTATTGTTAGACTATCGGCCGCCACGTATAATTTGAAAGGCTTGTCAAGTTGTGGAGGTACCAAAGACCGGTGGTGCCTTCATATATTCTTTTGATTTCATCAAAAGCCTCTTGTTGTACGTCACCCCATACAAACTTTTGATCTTTCTTGAGCTTCAGAAGTGGGAGAGAAAGGCAAGACTCTTTTCTCGATAGATTGATATAAACCTTCTTACAAAATTAATTTTGCCAAGCAAAGGATCAGAATCCGTGAGATTAGTTGGAGGGACAACCTTGTCTATTGCTTCCATGCTCTTTTTTCCAACTTCAATCCCTCCTTTATGGACAAGAAATCCCTTAAACTCACCAACCGATATCCAAAAGCACATTTATTTGGATTCATTTTCAAACCATGTTTTCTAGTGCATTCCAGAGTCTTCTTCAAATCGGCTAAATGCTCTTCATGGTTTCTAGACTTGACCACCACGTCATCAATATAAATCTCCACAACTTTGCCGATCAACTCATGAAAGATATAATTCATAGCTCTTTGATAAGTTGCACCGGCATTCTTTAACCCGAATGTCATGACGATCCATTCAAACAAACCAATATGACCTGTGGCATCCAAGGTCGTCTTTGAAATATCTTCTATTGCCATGAAAATCTGGTTATAACCAGCATTCCCGTCCATAAAACTAATAATTTCATACCCACCGCCGATCTACCAAAGCAAGTCAAGAATCGGCATTGGGTATCCATCCATCGGAGTAGCTTTATTAAGGTTTTCTGAAATCTATGCATACCCTCATCTTTCCATTCTTCTTGTATACAGGAACTATATTTGAAATCCACTCTGCATACCTGCATGGGTGAATGAAGTTTGCTTCTAACAATCTTTCAATCTCCTTCTTCACATCGGCCAATACCTCCTCTTTATAAATTTTCCGTGGAGGTTGTTTGTAAGGACGATATCCAGATTTAATAGGTAATCGATGTTCAACAATAGAACGATCCAATCCGGGCATTTCTGTATAATCCCAAGCAAAGCAATCTTTAAACTCCTTTAAAAGTTCTATCAACTGTGCTCTATACTGGATTCAAACTTGCACTAATATACATCGGCCTTGGCTTAGCTTCATCACCAACATTTATCTCTTCTAACTTGTCGGCCGACATAAAACCTCGCCCCAGCTTTTCCTTTGTTGCCATCGATTGATTACCCATTAAAATTACTATGAGAGCCGATCGCTTGGATCGGCCGTTGATCTCTATTGAAGACATTCACGTGACCTTCTCCCCATACTTTGCCGAAAAACAATCAATGCCATCATATTCCCAAGTAGCGTGCTCAAGCAAAGAACACTTACGGAATCATCAGCGTGCACAACTTCAATGTCATCTCCAACCCAATCGAATAAGAATCTGGTGCATGGTTGAAGGAATGCAACAATTGGCATGAATCCAGTCCCTTCCCGTAAGTAGATCAGTATGCCCCCTTGCCGTCAATGACAAAGAAGGTAGTGATCAAAGTCTTTGATCCAATCATCAACTCAACATGTACAGCTCCTCGAGTGTCGAAGGATTGCCCGGCAAAATCCCCGAGAATCATGTCGGTCTTCAACAAATCTTCACTTGTCATCCCAAGCTTCCTCAAGGTGGTGTATGGCATGATGTTGATAGCAGCTCCTCCATCAACAAACATCTTGGTCGAGGTTTGCCGTTGACATATCCTTTCAAATAAAGTGGTTTCAAATGGCTCAAAACTCGGGTTTGTCGAAAGTTGCCTGTTGTGTCAATACAAGCCGAGCCATCAAATCCTCGAAACTCACTTTCGTCAAAATCGGAGTATACTTTTTCTTGGATATCCCGATTCTCAGGAGCTATGAATTCGATGGGAGAAAGAAGGCCATGCATGCATCACTTGACGGGCCATGCTCATCAGGTTTTTTTTTAGGGCGCCATGCCGCTTTTTTTTCCTCAGATCGGCTTGCTCCAGCTTCTTTGTTTCTCAAACGCTGAACTCTTTTTTTTCGGCTCTTCCTCAAATTCCTGAGGACACCATTGTCCTTTCTACCAGACGTATTCATGAGGATTTCCTTCTCCATTGTATCCCTTGTGATGAGTCCATCGTTGATCTGCAAACCTCTTTCTTTGCTGATTTTCAAAACTATCTATTTTTACGCGCCGATCGCCCTCGTGAAATTGTATTCCAAGTCTTTCATGGACTGGACGGCGGTTGACTCGAGATTGCCTGCACCGAAATATCGATCACCGCATTCGTGGCAATTATTTCTAGCAGTGCAACTTCAAGCCTTCATTCCAACAATGTTTAAAGAATGAACACCCCCAATGAGATCGCTTCCATTTCCCTTACGTGCTCTTCTTGCTCTCTCTCGATACACTTCTTCTTCATATCTCCGGCGTTCTTCTATAAACCTTTGCTCTTCATAATATTCCCTGCTCCTGTTGCCTCTCGCCATTTGTTCAGCAGAATAAGTGATGTAACCCTAGGTTTAGAAGTTTCACCTTTTTCGGTTCGGCTATTCTTGAACCGAACTTTCTCTTGCAGCTCCTCGCCGTAATCTGGCCGATTAGGGTCGACAAAGACCGTTCTTCTTCGCTTTGTCGAGGTTAACACCTTCACCTTACCTTTTCCTTTGGGATCATCTGCAGTAAAACCATACTTAGAGAAAGAAATCATGTTCTCGAGGGAAAGGCTGACCATCAACCTTCATTTTGCCATCAAACTTCAAATGTCCCTCTTGGATAGCCTTCGAATCCGAACCCCGAACACTCGGCAATCATTGATGGAGTGAGAATTAGTGTTATGATAGCCACAATATTTCTTGTCTTTCACTCCTTGGGGCGCAAGCATGGGATGTCCATCCGCGCTTTGATGCGCCCTTCCCTCACTAACAATTCAAAGAGCTTATCCGACTTGGAGACGCCAAAGTCATAAGTTCCCTTTGTTGCCTCAACCAACGCCGGCTAACCCGAGTAGGTTCCTTCGCCCAAGTCAATTCAGCTGCAGCTATCTCATCATCATCATCATACTCATCCGCTTCTTCCAGAAACTTTGATACATTTCACTAGCAATGTTCCCCTTTTGGAAACGGTTGTCTCTCTTGAACCCCCGAGCTTGATTACTCATAGCAGCCGGTCGTTGTGAAAGTTGACCAAGATCATCAAATTCCATGCCGAACAGCCTTTTTTCTCCGACATTCGGCCGCATGCTCGCTATCGCCATCCCAGTGCAACCGATCATCCGTAGGTTCAATGAATAGCAAAGGTTCTTGGTCTCTAAACTCGTGAAGATACTCCCCGCGGTGTCTCAAGAGCTCTCTGTTTCAAACTCATCGATCAACCAGTTTCTTTTCATTAGTACCCGTGAAAAAATATGCATGGACTTTCGCTCCAGCCTCCGCCCACGTACCAATGGAATGGGCCGGCAATGAGGTAAACCATGAGAAAGCCGGGCCCCGTGAGGGACAAGGGAAAATACCGAATCCTCCAAGCTTCATCCGTGGATGCTTCCCCCAAGTTGCATCAAGTACCGACCGATATGTTCCACGGTGCTAGTATCATCTTGACCAGAAAAACTTAGTCAAGTCCGTCGGAGGTTTCACCCCGGAGGAAGTGCGACTCTATTGTACCATTCTGGATAAGGAGACTTGTATGAATAGGATTGATTCTTTGGTTTTAGGCCGAACTGATGCTGCATCATATCAGCCATCCTATGCATGATGATATCAACATCCGACTTCGGGGTTCCACGTGCCTGTCTTCCAGAAGGTATTCCCGATGCGCCTCCCTATATCCCGGATTCGCAAAGCATCTAGAGCAAAGTTGTAATCAAGAAATTCTTGGTATCCATCTCCATACATATTTTCTCTTGCAACCTCTGCTCGATCTTTGGAGATACCTTGAAAGTCGACTATGGTACATCTTTCGTTGTACCAAATGTTACCCGACCATAAGTAGGAGGCTGCTGTTTTTCGTTAGGGGATTGGCCCATCTTTTTTGAACCAGACGCTCCTTCATCTCTAGTAGGCTTTTCTTGATATTTTGGCGGATTGAAAAGTGTTGGTCCACGAATTGGTCCTGCATTCTCTTCAAAATACTTATCACCGATGGGCCGAAAGTACTAACCATGATTGCACGAAAGGTGTTCAAGAAAGTCGTATTATGATTTGTAATAGTTTCTCCTAGAGCTTTGTGAACCAACCTCGACACCTTTTGAGCCTCCTCTTCTTGATTGTAATCGACCGATGCGGAAGAAGAACCCTTGGCAACGATTGCTTTTGGATGATCTTATTGCTCTTGTTTTTGGAGAAGGACATCAAACACTTCGCTGAAATTGATTACATGCTTGTTGCACCAACTCTCTTACATCCTCAGGCAGTTCATCCAAAGTCACATCCGTAACGTGATTGTTGCTGATTTCAGACATCTTGAGCAACGAGGTCCCACCTGGGCATGCCAAAAAGTGTGTTGACACGAAACGTGACTTTCCGTGCCTCACACACAAAGAAGCCAAAAAGCGTGGCTTCAATCGGACAACCGCACGGTTTGGAGATCCGAAGCGTGCCGCCAATTTGACCTCGAAAACCGACAAGGGACAAAAGATTGTTAAATATAAAATCGAACGTGCCGGATGAGACCGCATAGTTCCGTATATACGGCCCTGAAGCCACTTTTTACGACACATACAGCTATAGAAGTCGCCCGCCAATTAT
This sequence comes from Chrysopogon serrulatus, assembly GCA_015844335.1. Lineage (NCBI taxonomy): Eukaryota > Viridiplantae > Streptophyta > Magnoliopsida > Poales > Poaceae > Chrysopogon > Chrysopogon serrulatus. The sequence continues at coordinate 65,289 of JADLZL010004730.1, forward strand.
GCATATGATTCATTTGGCTAATACGAAGACAAAACACGTAAAGCATTGATTGCCGAATACGCATGCATGAGAAGACATGTTTGAACAAGTGAAAATTAACTACAAGTTGAAGCATAACCAAGCTCGGCAATTCAGCCGACTCGGGTCCATGAAGAAGGAACTAACAAACTATCACGAGTAAATCCATCAAGAACTTGCATCTGCCGCACGACACTCAATCCTATCAAGATCTAAACGTTTTTAACGTGCAAGAACCCGCAACATGTAACAATCTAGATTGATCTAATTCGGCCACTTGAGCATATGATCTATTTATCATGATAATAAAAGAATAAGAACGTTAAAGAGCGAATAGATCTATAAAAGTGTATAGCCGAAACTAATCAATCTAGATCGGGCAAAAAAGTGTTACAAATAATTAAAAGCATCAAACACATGCAACACGTGGTAACTTAATGGATCTACTAGATCTTGCCAAATCTAATAGAGCCGATAACTAATCCTTGCTTCGCTAAGCTATCAAGCGGACGCCTGCCGCACGGCCATCTAGTCGAGATAAACAAAGCATAAACAAAGACTCTGATAACTATCTTGCCTCGCTAAGCTATCAAGCGGACGCCTGCCGCACGGCCATCTAGTCGAGATAAACAAAGCATAAGCAAAGACTTCCTGATCATCAAGCAGACGCCTGCCGCACGGCCATCCAGTCGAGACGAACAAGACTACTTGCATCAACATCTAAATCCACCGCATGATACTAGATATGATAGCAAGGTTGCCGGAACTTACGGAGGTCGACGGATCGATGACTCCTCTCAAAGAACTCGACGACACGACAAAAGGGACTCGAAACTTGGCACGGGGCCGGTTGTGTTGATTTGATTGTGAATATCCTTTGCAATGGTCAAGGGTCTATATTTATACCCTGGACATAACATGAATCCTAAGAGATTACGATTTACACAATATATTAAAGGTAACTCAAAAGTATGGCGATTCTCTTGCTATGGTCTTCTTCGGAATCCTTGATTATCACGCTCTTCTCCTTCTATTCGGCTTCCTGCTTGCCACCTTTTGCTTCCCGAATGAAGCCACCACCTTCAAAGATAGCCGACCGCATGAATGCTTGCCGAATCGCCTAGAGTTAGCCGACCGCGTGGATGCTTACCGAACTGCCCAGAGCTAGCCGAATGGATACTTGTCGAATGCTCCTGAATACTTGCGAAGTCCGCCAATGCATGGCCCACTGTCATCTTCTCGGCCTTTACCAAAATCCAGTGTTAACAAGTACGTAAAGAAGTCTTATCTGCAGCGCATCTATTACTCGGCATTAGTGAATCGTAAAAAGTTATCGAAATATATCCATGTGGGGTCTTGTTTTGAAGAGTTTATTGCGAGGAACACCATGGTGCAATTGGATTTTAATTACGATACTTGGTTTAGGTGCTATGACTTTTTGTCTATTTCAAAAAAAATAGCTAGTGAGAGATAATTAAGACTAAGTGGGGGTAACTTCTTTGATGACATCATCATACATCACTTTTTAGAAATCCTAATTTTTGATTGGTGGAAACCCCTTAGTGGGTCTTAGGATTATAGGAGTATAGGATAGGGTTTGATTGTTTTAATTCACATGCCTATGGTTATTGGACCGTAGGTTGATTTTCTGAGATAGACCCTACAATTACTCGTCTCTAAAAATAACTTTAGAGAGTAGGACTGCAGATCTTCTCCTTTAAAAATGGCCTATTTTCAGAGGTGGGTATTTTTTTCCTATTTGCATGAATATAATGATTGTCTCTGAAAATAGTCAAATATAATATTTTAAGAGACATGCATATTTTTTGACCGCCTCTATTAATAAAAGGAAGCTATCTTCTAAAATAAATTTTGTAGCAGTGATATATCCTGTTCGCTAGTAATACAATACGTAGTGACGACAGGCTGCTGGACTTGGATTCTGCACTGGAGTTGCAGGCTTACATAATTTGCCACGATAAGCACATGACTTACCCATGACATGGATGCTAAAAAGAATCACAATATTATGTTCTACGGTGGACAGCAGGTACTAATTAATTGATTCAGAAGCATTCAACGGTGGACAGTAGGTAGTAATATAAAGTGTGGATGGTTTTAATTTACTTGTGAGCAGGTACAGGTTGCAGTACGATATTAAAACTTACATATTGCTTATTTGCAGTCATGTTTTCGCAAAATGATGCAGCATTAGTTACGGTCCACTTAGGATCACGAGGACATGCTGCTTCATTTTGCTTAAAGCTATGCTGTAGACAGCAAAAACATTAACTGACATCACTGTCAGTGCCCGCTCATTCACATGAGACTAAGGTCACGGCATGGAGCCGCGATGAAGTCATCGAACTCTAGCAGGACCACCAGAGACAGCGAAGATAGTAGATAGAGGGGGGTTTGCTGGGTTGAATTTGCCAATAGTGTAAATTGGGAGAGGAGGAGGACGGCATGCACACTCTGTTTTATGCTACTGCTCAGACATGGCAAGCTGAGCCAGATTGAGCAGACATGGCTTGAGGGGAGAAGCACAAGTGGGCCCAGATTAGCTGCATATGGTATTTGGCCAGCCCAAGTGGTAGGAATTAAGGCAGCTGAAACTAAGGCAGAATTTGCTCAGAAAAAAAAAATCTGAAACTAAGACAGCATTAATTCCAATTCAAAGTAAACTCAAATGTCAATCCAATTTATAAAACCCATTTGCATAACTAACATGTAACTACAAGAATTTTGGATTTGCCTTTTTAGCTTATTGTGTTTTCTGCTATTCCTGAAACAGTATGAAAATGAGAAGGAAACCTTGAGAAAGACGTTAAAAGAATATTAATGGGTGTATGTGAGACAAACATTTGTCTTGCCTTTCGCAACCTCTTTTGTCTTGTCACCATCAGCACCAGAAGATAAGTCTAGTATTGGTATATATGGGAAAAGGTAGTGGGACACACAAAAACGAGGACGCTTTCTTTAGTTCTTTATGGAATTATATAGGTTGCTGATAGCGATTTACAGAAGGACAAGCCAGGACATGCAGATTGTGCCAATTTTCAAACTCGTGAAGCTCACAAAAGAGGGACCTCTAAGATGAACAACCATGGGCTCAATCCCATGAAAAAGCACAGTTTTGGATTGTTTGGATTGAATTAGGCTGACTACCACAGATGGATGCAGTGGACTCCGGTTGAGCTGAACTTCTAACTTTCCACTTAAATATTGCCACACCTTCAATAATGCAACTAGATGCCCAATCCAAGATGGAGAGAAGGGGCATATGACTGCTGGGCTATGTCAATATTACAAACCAACTTCAGGGGTAGCAGCATGGTCTAACTTTCCTCAGAGAAGTGAACTGATCCCAGATATTTACATCGAGCAATTGCTTTCCCAACATTCTCATCTTGATGGCATGCGACCAGAGACTAGTCACATGCATTGCATCAATGTCCTGGTGAATGTCAATGCACTATATCGTTATGCAAGCTCTCTTTTCTAGATGCCTCCCATCCACATGATAACATCGAGAAAGACGCATTAGGACCTCATGGGATGGGTGTTGTTGCTGGTATGGGATGCCGATTGTGGGAAATGTAAAATAGGAGTGTGTAGCAAGATGTGGCACTCTGTTTTATGCTCCTTGACGGCCTCTGGAGAGGAGCTAGAGCTTAGATCATTCATTCGGCCACCTACTCCCTAGATTTCCTATTGGACGGCTTCTCGGCCACTACACAATTCCCTTCTTTGAGTTGAAATATATATGGGAGTGTTTGTCTTCAGCTTTTTAACTATTTGATTGATGCATTAATTCGACCACAGTCAATGTTTTATTTGGGATGCTTTCACGTCAGCACAAATTCTTGCATTATATTTCAGCATGGACACAATTTTAATATTAATAACATATCTGCTATAAAGCTAATTTATACAAGAGAGCCTCACTGAAAATTACTCAGATAAGGAGAGACCGCTCTTATTGCGTGTGAGATTCGAACCTGAGATCTCTATTCAGATAGGGAGAGACCGCTCTTGTTGTGTGTGAGATTCAAACCTAAGATCTCTTGCTTTGCACGTAGCTTCCTACCAACTCAACTACACATTATATTTGACAAAGTCATGAGCACTCTCCTTTTAAATTAACCCGCGGGGGACCTTTAGTGTCGGGTGAAAGACCTTTAGTCCGGGTTTGTGACACCAATCAGAACTAAAAGGATCACCTTAGTCCCAGATTTTGTATGTAAACGGGACTAAAGATTGAAGGACCTGTAGTCCAGGTTGATAACACAAACCAGGCCAGGACTAAGGGGTGGATTTTAGTCCTGGTTGGTGTCACCAAATATAACTAAAGGTCCCCTTCTATAAAAGTTGCGCCTCTTATTGTTGTCCAGGAAACCTTAGTCTGGGTTAGTAATTCCAACCGAAACTAATGCTTTCTTTAGTTAAGCTGGTCGGGATTAAAACCTCGAAACGAAAGTCTGTTCTCTACTTGTAAAATTTCTCTGTACCTGTCAATTTCACATTCTTTGTCAGTGCATGTGTGCTAGTGCAATTAGGTGCACAGGCACACATATGAAAAAGCAAGAGAGCGATCCACTAATGGAATCCCACCATTGTCTTCAATTTGTTACACTCGAAACTAGACTTTGACGAAAAGAAAATGTGCATCACTCTTGGTCATGCCACGATTCCTCTGGTTTGTAACCTATGATTTGAATCCACGTGCTCTTCGGTTTATATCCAGCCACATCCTTATCTTATATGTTCGCATCTCTCTGACTCTCCAACTTCCTCGCGCTCCCTTGTTTCTCACTCTCAATTGTTCTGCACAGATGCTACTTCTTATCAAGGCAGTGGTAATGATGTGTGGTCACAGGACATAGAGGCTGTGGTGTGGCCAAATGCCACAATGCACAGCCTTGCAGCAAGGCATGACAATGACGACACGACCACAGTGGCGATGTGTTGACAACCAAAATTGTCTATTTTATAAAGTTGTCAAAATATTGATTTGATCTCACCATTGCGTTCCTCTCGTCGAGATGGTCAAAAATCATATATGGAATGCCCAATTTGGAGATCGGATGAAGAAGTTATGGCCCCGAGAAAATACTGTGATGCTAACCAGAACTTCCGGTCCGATACCGGAACTTCCGGTCCAACTTCCGGTCTGTGACCAGAAGTTCCGATCTGCATCGATTCCGGAGCTCTGGGAACTTCCGGTTTATGACTTTACGGTTCCAACTTCCGGTAGACCTCGTCAGTTCGGATCTGGACTTTACGGTTGCGACCCGAACTCTTCCAAACTCGTGGGAAACTTGGAAAATAAGTATTAGAGCGGTTTTCTACTGGGATAAGACCACCCCCCTCTATATATATGAGAGGATCATGGCCAATTGAGTTCCCATCTATCCAATCGTCAAAAACACATCTACTACAAACTTTTACCCTCTCTTCTTCTCCTCGTTCTTCGTCGGCGCTGCATGGACAGGCCGGCTTGGGCAGCCCATAGCCGCTGCACGCCCCTACGGGGTCCCTCCCGGGCGTGTGGGGTTTCGGGTCTCAAGAGACCTCGTCAGCGTGTCTTGCGTATCGCGCTCCCGGCGAGGCTCCTCCGGCGACGTGTCTTGCGTATCGCGCTCATCGCTAGAGGCACAAGGTCCAGGTGTGGATATCCTTTAGGCGCCGACCGATCTTAAAATCGGTTTGGCCCTACATCGAGCGTGCTAGCTCCTTATCGAGTGTGTTGACCTAATTCAGCGTCAACACACTTTTTGGCGACTCCGCTGGGGATGATTGGTTTGGCTCTACAGCCGATCTTTCTAACCTAGCCAATTCGTTAGTTCTGATCTATCTTTACTGTGCCCTCAATACCGTTGCATCTGGCCTAAAAGGCCGATAGCATCTGGTCTTGATCTTCTCTTTCAGGATGTGGAACTACGGTCACAACGGTAGGTTTACCGGTCCGATGGGTGAAGAGGTCTTTATCAAGCCATCAACCTTGGCTGAATTAAAGGCACGAGGTATTACTGAAGATTCCCCTCTGTTTCATACTTTTGCTAAACTCATAGAAAAATTAGATGATTTAGAGGAAAGAATGTTTGGTGCTCCTGTTGCTTCTTCACATCAAAGTGCATACACTAGTGAGTCGGCCCTGGCTTATAGTCAACCTCAATATGAGAGGCCGTCTCGCTTCTTTTTTGATCAATATGGCAGGCTTGTTTATGGTAACCAATCAGAACTGCCGGTGATCCATCAAGGGCAGCAAAGTAGGGCTTTCATCGGTGCTCAGCCGGCTAAGCCGACTCCAGGGTCGGCTAAGCCGGTTCATGCCCCGGAGTCGGCTAGGCCAGCCCCAGAGCTGACTAGGTCGGCTACCCTATCTCCTGCAGCACTAGCACCACTAGAGTCGGCTAAGACGACTGAAAAGTCAACTAAGCCGACGACTACTGCTCCTGCTGTTGATTCTGGAGGGATTAGTACTATTCTTCCTGCCGCTATATACACACCCAATTTGGTTTGTACTTCTCAAACCGATGACGGGGCAGTAGCGCTACATGCTTCATCGCCTCATGTTATAGTGTTGTCTGACTCTCCAAAGCCACCAGGCATGGTCCTATTGCCTAAGGCTTTATGTGATGCCTCTCTAACCGATTCACAAATATTAATCGGTTGGTATTTGAAAGGAAAAACAGCAAAGTTGGACATGCAAGCTACACATGATGGAGAAATACAACCTTTACCTTGCAATAAGACACTTTCCATGGCTAAAACTCTGGAGTTAAATGATCCGGCCATCTTGATTCGGCCAGAGCAAGCCGATTCTACTATTGGAAAAAATGTGATAATCGGCGAGCTCAGAGAACCTAAGAATGAGAAGAAAGTCTTAGATCGTGAGGTGGTGCTAGAAAAGTCCAGTGATAATCGGGAGAGTCTCAAGATCACTATCAAATCTTTTGGGTTCGAGGGGCAAGCCCAAACTCCCGTGGACAAACAAAACTCAGCCGTTAGTACTATTGTTCAAAAAGAGTCAACTAGGCCGACTTTAAAAGTCGGCCAAATTGATTCTAGTGCTGATAAACAATGAAAATCAGCAAGACCGATTTCTCAAATCGGTCAAGCTAGTTATAAACAAAAAATACAGCACATGTGCAAAGATGGAGTACTTGGTTCTTGCCCATTAAATTATCAAAATCATATGAAAATGCCTATTAGTTTTACTATTAATGGGCAACAACGTGTTTCCTATGGTCGAGGTCAAATGAGCACCAACAAGGCAAGACCGATTGAGCCGGTTTCATATAAACTTGCTAATCAGGTTCAGCAAAAGGCTAATGAGAAAGATATTGCTAGAATTGGTTTTACAGGTGCTTCAATCAAAGAAAATGATGGACCGATTATCATGGACAATCTGGACCAATCTGGTGCAAAGAAGAGATCAGAGGGCATTGTCACTAATGATCATGAAACTCAGAGTAGCGCATCGGTCTCCAAGAATTTCCAACCAATTTGGTGCCCTTCAGGTTTGTCAAGAACACAAAGGCGCAAACTCCAGCGTGCTCGTTGCGAGAAGCTTAAGCAAGAAAAGTTTGGTCTGGCCGAGCCCCAGTCGGCTAAGCGAACTGTAGAGTTGTCTAAGCCGACTTTCTTATACCCGAGTGCCTCTGTGGTACCTCCGAGTGAGTTGGCCTCCACTATTGTTGCTGATGTTGTTCCTATAGGTGTTGGGGAACCTTTTGGAGGTCAAGATAACTTTATACCTCAGAGAGCTATTTTTCAGAAGCCAGGAGACTCTGTGAATCACCTCAGGCCACTACATATGAAGGGTTATATTAACAGCAAGCCAGTCAGTAACATGCTAGTGGATACTGGAGCAATGCTGAATCTAATGCCATATTCACTTTATAAGAAGCTTGGCGGATCTGATGCGGAGCTAATTAAGACTAGGGGAACGATCAAAGGTGTTGGAGGAGAACCTATTCCGGCCAGTGGAATTGCTTCGATGAAGCTTACCATCGGAAGCAAAACATTGGCCACTATCTTTTTTGTTGCTGAAGTGCAAGGGAGCTATAGCTTGATTCTTGGGCGTGAGTGGATTCATGGCAATCAATGTGTGCCTTCTAGTTTGCACCAGTTCCTCATTCAGTGGGTGGATGATAAAGTTGAGATTGTCTATGCGGATTCATCGGCTTGTGCTATGGTTAATGCTTCTTTGCTTGGGGGGCATGACGATATGATTTGCTTGACAGGGAGAGATCTTGCTGGTCTTGAGTCAATAGAGGAAGCTTTTATGCCATTTCTCTAGAGCCGATTGATGATCGGCTCTATTTTGTCTTGTGGTTCAAATTTTGTTTAGATAAAGAATTGCGTCGGCTAACCTATGTACTAGGATTGGTATTAGGCCTTAGCCGACGTTTGCTGAGTTAAAATTTAGAAGCTGATTATAAAGTTAGTCAAGCTTCTCAAAGTATTATTTCCAAAAACATCAGTTCTTCGTGCACCAAGGAGAGGGGTTTCATTTAAATTATATATTGCTGCCGAAGATAAAGTAATTAAGGCTGTTCTGACTCATGAAGATGAAGGTAAAGAATATGTGATTGCCTATATTGGTCGTCGTCTTCTTGATCCTGAGACAAGGTATGCCCATATTAAAAAATTGTGTTTATCATTATACTATGCTTGTGCTAAGATAAGACACTATTTATTATCTAGTACATGTGTAGTTGCTTGCCAGGCCGATGTAATCAAACATATGTTATATCGGCCGATCCTGAGCGGAAGGATAGGCAAATGGGCATACGCATTAATTAAATATGATTTGACTTTTTGAGCCATTAAGAGCCATAAAGGGGCAAGTCCTTGCTGATTTTATTGTTGAGCATGGTATAGATCAAGAAAATGAGATTGATTACCTTACTATTACTCTATGGAAGCTTTATTTTGATAGATCGGTTTATGAAGATGGCCAAGATGTTGGCATTATTCTTGTTTCCCCTAGCAATGCTGAAATTAAATTATCAAGCCGATTAGATTTTTATTGTACTAATAATCAAGCCGAATATGAAGCTCTCTTGTTCGGCTTGATAATATTGTCTTCCATGGATGTAAAGCATGTTGTGGCTTATGGTGATTCCTTGCTGGTGGTACAACAAGTTGCTGGTGAATTTCAATGCTTAGACGGATCACTAAATGAGCGTCGTGACAAGTGCCTTGATCTTATTGCTACATTTACCGAATTTCAAATTCGGCATATTCCGAGGCATGCAAATTATTTGGCCAACTTGCTAGCTCAACAAGCATCGGGCCTTGCTATCAAGGAGTATTATTTTCATATTCAAAAAAGACCGATGTATCAAGATTTAAACTTTTTCTGTGCAGGTGTTCTAGAACCGGCTGAGCCGACTCTGAGAGTCAGCCAAGCTGGTCAGTCGGCTAAGCCGGCTCCCCTAGCCGGCTTAGACGGTTCTTCGTTGGGAGGCAGCCCGGCCTCCAAGTCGGCTAAGCCGACTAACCCGATTGGTCTAGCCGACTTCCCTGAGGTCAGCTCAGCTATGCCGCTCGATCAAGCTCTAAATCGGTCCAGTCTACATCCCAGTGATAATGTGACCGATTTAGGAGATTGGAGAACTCCTTTGTTAAAATATCTGCAGGATCCTAACTCAAAAGTTGACAAAAGTGTTCGGCGGAGTGCATTGAAGTACACTCTGCATAATGGCAAGCTTTATTGGCGAACCGCCAGAGACTTGCTGCTTAAGTGTTTGCGAACTGATCAAGCAAAAGTGGCTATGGGAGAAGTCCATGGAGACATTGCAAGGTGAAAGTCTCCTGAGAGCAATAAACGGAAGATACTTAAAAAACTATTTTCCAAATGTTTGGCAAGAAGCCTAAGTGCTTTCCAAACAATGGCCGATACATATATCGCCCTTAGAACAAAAATGGCCGATGTCTACATCGCCCTTAGTCACTAGATAGCCGATGAGATGGGTATCGTCGCTATTTAGTTTTAAATTGTATTTTCAGGTTCATGCATCATTCACCTGAAAACACGGGGCATATATTGACAACCAAAATTGTCCATTTTAAAAAGTTATCAAAATGTTGATTTGATCTCACCATTGCGTTCCTCTCGTCGAGATGGTCAAAAATCATATATGGAATGCCCAATTTGAAGATCGGATGAAGAAGTTATGGCTCCGAGAAAATACTGTGATGCTGACCAGAGCTTCCGGTCCGAGACCGGAACTTCCGGTCCAACTTCCGGTCCGTGACCAGAAGTTCCGATCTGCATCGATTCCGAAGCTCCGGGAACTTCCGGTTTATGACCGGAAGTTCCGGTCCAAGACCGGAAGTTCGGTCCGATACCGGAAGTTCGACCGGAAGTTCCGGTAGACCTCGTCAGTTCGGATCTGGACTTTCCGGTTGCGACCCGAACTCTTCCAAACTCGTGGGAAACTTGAAAAATAAGTATTAGAGCGGTTTCCTACTGGGATAAGACCACCCCCTCTATATATATGAGAGGATCATGGCCGATTGAGTTCCCATCTATCCAATCGTCAAAAACACATCTACTACAAACTTTTACCCTCTCTTCTTCTCCTCGTTCTTCGTCGGCGCTGCATGGACAGTGGATCGACGACGACGAAGCTCTAGAGCGGTCAGGCCGGCTAGGGCAGCCCAAAGCCGCTGCACGCCCCTACGGGGTCCCTCCCGGGCGTGTGGGGTTTCGGGTCTCAAGAGACCTCGTCGGCGTGTCTTGCGTATCGCGCTCCCGGCGAGGCTCCTCCGGCGACGTGTCTTGCGTATCGCGCTCATCGCTGGAGGCACAAGGTCCAGGTGTGGATATTCTTTAGGCGCCGACCGATCTTAAAATCGGTTTGGCCCTACATCGAGCGTGCTAGCTCCTTATCGAGTGTGTTGACCTAATTCAGCGTCAACACGATGATGGTGTGACTATGGTGACAAAATGGCCCCATGCCACAACACGCAGCAAAGAGGTGTACGCATCTGGCTGCCTAGCTAGTGTGTGGCCTCTCCGATCCAGCAGTGCACAACGGATATGCGAGCGCTGTTGAGCTACCACCCTGGTGTGGTACAGGACAGCAGCGTCGCCGAGCTTGTTTTATGTTCAAAGACCATTTCTTAAGTCCTGTTGCCACCTAAGTCATCCGATACTATAGAAGCGTTTACAGGAGCGGTTTGCACAACGCAACCGCGCGCCTCTAGATATTGTATGGGTATACTTAACGCAACCGCTCCTGTTCTAGAGTCAAATGCTGGTACACGTCTAGAAACAAAATATTTCAATTAGTTTTCTAGATAATGCAAGAAATGTCAGGCTTCACCACCCAAAAAGAGGAATCAGAGCTACTTACTTATTACATGTTAATAACCGACACCTCCTATCTTCAATATAGTAATATGTTTGCTTTTGGTCACAGTTTAAAGATTATTACAGTCTCTGTAGAAGATGGTTCTACAAATTACAGCGCGAAGCTTGCAGCGTTTGATGAATGAAAGATCTTGGTCGTCCTTTTAACTTCTCCAATTCAAACAGCTCGCTTGCTTTTGTCATCTGTTGGGAAGTCGACGGCCCTAGAGATTCACAGGCTGCTTCCAACCAGAACAGTCTCACGATCTTCTGGTCAAGCTGTCTGGCATCCTCCTCGACAATGTCATCCTTTGCCGTGCACTTGAAATTTCTCTTTTTTCTCGATGCCACCCATTCACATAAGGGACAGTTGTTGTTGCCGCCATGGCCATATCATCCGTTGGGATCTTGCATTGAAATGGATTGGGAGAGGAGGACCAGGGGGCACCCGGTTTTATGCTTCACACACAAATCACACACGCACATACATATATAGAGTTAAAGTTGGGATGGTCACGTGCAGGTGCAGAGCTAAAGGGTAGGCATACATGTGCTGTATATAAGATAAAAATCCTCTTATGCAAGTCCCATAGGGATATATACTTTTTATGCAGAGTTTTTAAAAAAATGGTAGCATACTTTTTCCATCTGATGAAAAACCGAGTAGAGTCTAGAGAGAATACATGACAGGACGACAGAGAGAGGCGAAGGGAAAAGGTTATGGTCTTATGGACACGCATGCAATTGCTATTTTACAGTGCAAATAGTGCCACTCTTGATGTGCTCCTATTGGACTGGACACTAGGCTAATAGGGGCGCAAATCACTTCTTAATTTAAGATAGCACATTACAAATACAAATACTACGTTGTGGCAGTTTGCTTGTTCAAAAGCAGAAGCAAGTAGTTTTTTCAGAGCCCAATATCAACTCGATGTGTCAAGAATATTAATAAGGAAGAAATATTAATATTGTGTTTTATGCCTGTCTTGACTAGCGCAAAGCTCAGAGCTAAAACATTGAATTGATTAATAAAACAATTAAACGAACTATATTAATTAAAAAGAGTGAAATACTTTGTGGGTCTTTAAATTTTTCTCCACTTCTCACCTAAGTCCAGGTACTTTTTTTTTCGCTTATCTGGGTCCATGAACTTTTTCCCACTTCTCATCTAGGTCCAGCTACTTTTTTTCGGTCATCTAGGTTCATAAACTTTTTTTTCACTTCTCACTTAGGTCCATAACAGGTCATGTGTTTTTTTAAAAAAAATTATAAACTGGTTGAAACTTTTGAAAAATTGTACAAAATTATAGAAAAATCATAAAAAGAAAAAATCCAGTTTTCCTAGACTCCACATGAATAGATCTACGCAATAGATATATAATATAATATGCTTTAGTTTAAAGTTTTTTGCTTTAGATATAGATTTATGTAGACTTATGTGTTTTGTTTTTTAATTTATAACTGGAGCTCCTGTGCTCCAATTATAGTGAAATTTTTATGATAGACTAACTAGCGTATGCTTAAACTATGGTAAAAATTTCAGATTTAAAAGAGCATGTATGACTCCAATTGACTATTTATTAACTATAAAACAAGAATAAACATATGAAAATCAATGACTCGATCATACATGCTCCATTAAATCTGAAATTTTTACCATAGTTTAAGCGTATGCTGATTAGTCTATTATAAAAATTTCACTATAATTGAAACACAAGAGCTCCAGTTATAAATTAAAAATAGAAACACATAGGTCTACATAAATCTATATATAAAGCAAAAACTTTAAACTAAAGCATATTATATTATATATCTATTACGTAGATCTATTCATGTGGAGTCTAACAAAACTTAATTTTCCTTTTTATGATTTTTTATAATTTTGTACAATTTTTTCAAAGTTTCAACCAGTTTATGAATTTTTTTTAAAAAAAAACACATGACCTGTTGTGGATCTAGATGAGAAGTGGAAAAAAGTTTATGGACTCGGGATGATGAAAAAAAAAAAGTAGCTGGACCTAGATGAGAAGTGGAAAAAGTTCATGGACCCAGATGAGCAAAAAAAAAAGTATCTGGACCTAGATGAGAAGTAGAGAAAAGTTTAAGGACCCATAGCGTATTTCACTCTTAATTAAAAAAGCATGGTTCTCACAGCAATATGAATCTCTAGTAGAAACAGACCCAGCAAGGAAAAGCTATTTAGTGTACACAGAGCAAGAATATAGTGTAGAGAGGGTGAACCATTGACATTCACTTCATGTGCAACGGATTGCTGCTCTCAATTAATCATGTTAATGAATAGCTTATCCAAGCTCCGCGTCTGCTGTTTTGCAGACTTGCCTTTGCTGTCTGCGTTGCTATGATTACCTTGTTGCTGTGAACTTCCAATTGGTTAGTTCACCAGGACATCAAGCGAACTTTTTTTCTCGATGCCACCCATTCACATAAGAACGACTAAGGCCAAGGCTGGTTACGAAGTAGTCAGTCCCAGCTGCTAGGAGATGCAGAAGACAAAGAGAGTGTGGTGATCAATGGTTTGAGATGTGTGCGTGGTAACTGGGAGAGGTGGAAGAGCAAGGGGAGCAACGTTTTATGCTCCTCATGCAACGGCATATGGTTGGGGACAACAGGTCTGCGGTATGGTGGAATTAGTAAAGGGAAGGAGGACTGGACTGAATGTGCTCTGGCAGTCCTTCCAGCAATTAGCAGATAAAGGGACCTTGGTTTGCTTGTTTGAATTTGCCAGGATTGTAAACTGGGAGACGAGGATGACGGCCTGCACTCTGTTTTATTATGCTGAGCACATTGGTTGCGGGAATCACAAGTGGGCCAGATTAGTCGCATATGGTATCTGGCCAGCCCAAGTGGCAGGAATTAAGGCAGCTGAAATTAAGAGAGTTTGCTCAGAAAAAAGCTGAAACTAAGACTACATTAAATGTAAACTCAATTTTCAATCCCTTTATAAAACCCGTTTGCATTACTAACATGTACCTACAAGAACTTTGGAATTGCATTTGTAGCTTATTGTGCTTTCTGCTGTTCCTGAATCCGTACGAAAATGAGAAGGAAACGTTGAGAAAGACACACAAAGAATATTAATAACGGGTGTATGTGAAACAAACATTTGTCTTGGCTTAATTCGTGACCTCTTGTCTTGTCACTATCAGCACCCAAAGATAATTCTAGAATAAAATGGTATATATGCTAAAAGTTAGAGGGACACACAAAAACAAGGACGCTTTCTTTAGTTCTTTATGGAATAATAGGGTGCTGATAATGATTTCCAGAAGGTGAAGCCAGGACATCAAGATTGTGCCAATTTTCAAAGAGGTGGAGAGAGAGAGAGAGAGAGAGAGAGAGAGAGAGAGAGAGAGAGAGAGGACCTCTAAGATGAACAACCATGGGCTCAATCCCATGGAAAAGCACAGTTTTAGATTGAATTAGGCTGAGGACCATAGATGGATGCACTGGACTCTGGTTGAGCTGGACTTCTAATAACTCCACTTAAATATTGCCAGACCTTCAATAATCCAAGATGGAGGGAAGGGGCATATGAGTGCTAGGCTTTGTCAATATTACAGACCAGAGATTTTTTACTATGCTTGTAGAGGCGTTGGAAAGCATTTTTTGTGTCTATGATTTGTGGGTCCGTGTGAGGGGAAGCGTTGAGAGGCGTTTTGGGAGAGGCATTTCCTGTATCTATGATTAGCGGGCCATACGCACCAAAATGCCTCTTGATGCCTACGCAAAAGGAAAAACGCTAATTCCGGCTTAATTCCTTTTTCGTAGTTCTGTGATATAATCAAGGATAAAATAGTAAATGTATAATAAAATTATCATGTTTTGATTAGTATAGTTAGAATGTATAATTCAAATAGTGCAATTAGATAAATATCTTTTTCTATTAAAATAAAAATCTTATATAGATTCATTTGACGAGCCGCTGTCCGGCCATATGCATATCCCCGACGTCCGGCACCACCTTGCTCATGGCGTCCGCTGCCGTTTGGCCATATCCACATCCCCGACGTCCGGCACCACCACCTTGCTCATGGCGTCCACCGCCACCGCCATGAACCGCGTCGCCTACACCACCAGGCCAGGGAACTTGGCCCCGTCCAAGAGGTGTCTGTGATTTTTGCCGATCTGAAATGAACAAGTGTGATCCTAAAATTATGGAGGCAATCGCTCGTCCATGGTCTTCGGCCAATTGTTTCGAAATTCCAAATGAAGCACGCCCAACCGCGGAGTGTTTTTATTTTTTATTTCTAGAATTGTTTTACTAAAGGAAAACGGCAACAACGCAAACGAGTGGATGTCATATGTGATGTCATCAAGCTAACAAGCATCAAAGGCAACAACGGTCCACGTTAGCCCGTTACGGGAGACAGGAGGCCCAGCATGGTCTAACTCTCCTCAGAGAAGTGAATTGATCTCAGATACCTACATTGAGCAATGGCTTTCTGGACATTCTCATCTTGACGGCATGCGACATGGGACTAGTCCCATGCATTGCGTCAATGTCGTCATGAATGTGAATGCACTAGATGGCTATGCAAGCTTTCTTTTCTCGATGCCTCCCATTCACATGATAAGATGGAGAAAGACACACATTAGGGCCTCAAGGGGTCCAGGTGGTTGCTGGTTTGGAATGCCGAGTGGAAAATGTAAATAGGAGTTTGTAGCAAGATATATGGGACTCTGTTTTATGCTCCTCGACTGCCTCAGGACAGGTTCTAGGACTGTAGATGATTCATTCGGCCACCTACCCCCGGCCCTAGATTTCCTATTGGACTGCTTCTCAGCCACTTCCGTGAGTGGAAATATAAATGGGAGTGTTTGTCTTCAGCTTTTTTATTATTTGCTTCATGCATTATTTCGACCACAATTGATGTTTTATTTGGGATGATTTCACGTCAGGACAAATTCTTGCATTATATTTCAACCTGGACACCAATTTAAAATTAGCAAAGTTCTTATCTTCTATAAAACTAATTTGTACAAGATGGGCTAGCTCACATGAAAATTAATCAGATTATTGAATTAATTGGTGGCATAGTTTTTCCAAATAATCATTAAATTATTGAATCCTCTCAGAATAACTACTCTCTGTGTCCTTGAAAGCTGCAACTAATAGAGTTTTAAGTCAAAATTTTTAAACTTTGACCGCAAACCAAACACACTTAGAAGACTGCAGGTAGGCCTGCGAAGAATTAATTGTGGTCACCAGTTTCAAAATACATACTCCCTCCGTCCCAGATTAGAAGACGTCCGAGAAGATGACACATTCACCAACGTAGATGCAAAAAGACCCTGGCACCCCTATTGGAATCTTACATGACGGACGTCTGGAGCAGCAACAGGCATCTTGGGAGCAGCTCCGGCTTGGAGCCTCCTCTCACAGCGTATGTTTCTTTTCATTTTTTATTCATAGTGGACGACAGGATTGACATGAGGTGATGGATGACCGGTGCTGTGCTCTGCTAGAGTAGGAGCTACCGAAGCTAAAACGTCTTCCTTTCTGATACTTTTTTCAAAAGCTAGGACGTCTTCTAATCCGGGACGGAGGGAGTAGATGGGAGCTCCAGGAAGAGGAGGGGGCACTAATTTTTATGCTTCTCAGGTTCCGATGAAGAAGCGTGGCAACCATTTACTCCTTTCTATACTTGGCTAGTGTCAGTTTTGTCGCAAACAAGTGTTTCAAAGAAGTCACCCTCCACAGCGCTTTGGTGCCCTGACCTTCCTCTCCCTGATCAATAAATGTAATGATGTAGAAGAAATGAGGTGTTGTTTCCTCTCTTTTTTTTTTAACAGATTCTTTCCTATCTCTAGCTGTGGCACAGCACAGTTTGCAAATGCCTAGAGTCGAAACTGAGAGAGACGGATGACCGATGGAGTTCCATTATACATATGCTCAGTCAGATTTGCTATGCAGTATATATATGGTCACATGATGGCTTAGGAGTAATTAAGGATGACCATGCCTAGAGATGGTGGGCCATACCTACTACTACATTGGGTAGAAAAGTTTCAGACCATATGATGCACTTATGTTAACCAGTTAAATGTTCAACTTTAGCTAACATTTGGCTTCATGTTCATGAAAATCACAATATTTTGTTATACGGTATGATTAACAATTAATAGTACTAACTCTCAACATCACATAGTCAGGTGACCAGACAATTGTTTTTACGGAGGAAGGGTTTAGCATAGAACTCAAAGCTGCACCCTCCTTGATTGTACTGCTGCATCACGTCTTGAGTTTGCATGACTGCAGCAGCAGTGGTTGCGACCAGTATTTCTGAAGTGCAATGGCAGTGAACGCAAAACATACGCGAGCATTCATTTCCCAATGCCGTCCATTTCCATTGCCTTGCATTGAAATTTTGGACTCGCTATTGTAGCTTACAGTTTCTTTCTTGCTTGACATGTTGCGCTGACATATTGAGTGTCAAGAAGAGAGACTAGTGCGTGCTTATATTGTGAGCAATAGGATTCATATATATGTCGAATATTTATAGGCATGCGAGTTCATCAGGATGTTTTAAGTAGTAGGTAAGGAGTAAAGAAGGTGTAGCTTCTCTATACATGGTGCACCATAGACTCATGCGCATCTACTCATCGATCGGTATGAAGGAAGTAAATTTGTTGAGATTTCCCTCATAAACTAGTCCTCCAAAAAGAATATACATGGTAGTTTTTCACGCTGGCCTG
The DNA here is from genome assembly GCA_015844335.1 of Chrysopogon serrulatus. Taxonomy (NCBI): domain Eukaryota; kingdom Viridiplantae; phylum Streptophyta; class Magnoliopsida; order Poales; family Poaceae; genus Chrysopogon; species Chrysopogon serrulatus. The sequence goes on from JADLZL010004730.1 coordinate 83,395, forward strand.
GATGTGGGCACGGCCACATCAGTGCTGGACGTGGGCAGGGACACGCCGCCGGTGCTGCTGGGAGAGAAAACTAGACCTAGCTAGGGTTCGCTTGATTTATATGCCCAAGGCTATTGGGCTGTGGGCTGATTAGCTGAGACAGACCCTACAAAACTCACGTCTAAATACAAATTTAGAGAGGCGGAACTTAAGAGTTCTTCCTCTAAAAATGGCCTATTTTCAGAGGCAGGCAGTTTTTTTTCCTATCTTCATGAATATAATGATTGTCTACAAAAATAGTCAAGTATTTTAAGAGACATGCATATTTTTTGACTGCCTCTATTAATTAAAAGAAGCTATCTCCTAAACTTAATTTTGTAGTATGATATATCATGTTCGCCAGCAATACAATACTTACTGATAGCTAGGCTAGCTGCTGGACTAGGATTCTGCACTAGCTAGAGTTGCCGGCTTACATAATTTCCTAGGATAAGCACATGACTTAGCAATAACATGGATGCTAAAAAGAATAAAAATATAATGGTCTATGGCTTAACTAGGATAAGTCAAGAGATACAGGACGAGACACTGATTAATTGAATCAGAAGCATTCAACGGTAGACAGTAAGTAGTAATATAGAATGTGGATGATTTAATTTACATCTGAGCAGGTACCGGTTGTGGTACGCTGTTAAAATTTGGCATTTGGTAACTTATACAAACTTTGTTTGCCGTCGTATTTTCACAAGATGATGGGGCATTAGTTACGGTCCACTCGGAATCACAAGGACATGCTGCTTCATTGTGCTTAGAGCTATGTTGTACACATAAAAAAGGTTAACTGACGACATCACTGCCATGTAAGCTCTGTTTTCTCGGTGCCACTCATTCACATGAAGCGAAGGTTACAGCATGAAGCCTCGACGAAGTCATCGGAATTAGCAGATCGAGGGACCTTGGTTTGCTGGTTTGGAATTGCCAAGAGTGTCAACTGGGAGAGCAGGATGGCGGCCTGCACTCTGTTTTATGCTCCTGGTCAGAGACGGCAAGTTGGGCCAGATTGAGCAGCACACTGGCTTTAGGGGAGAAAGCACGAGTGGGCCAGATTAGTCGCATATGGTATCTGGCCAGCCCAGGAATTAAGGCAGCTAAAATTAAGAGAGTTTGCTCAGAAAAAAACTGAAACTGTGACCACATTAAATGTAAAACTCAACTTTCAATCCCTTCTATAAAACCCGTTTGCATTACTAACATGTACCTACAAAGAATATTATCGGGTGTATGTGAAACAAACATTTGTCTTGGCTTTCGTGACCTCTTTTGTCTTGTCACTATCAGCACCGGAAGATAATTCTAGTATAGACTGGTATATATGGGAAAAGTTAGAGGGACACATAAAGGTGAAGCCAGGACATGAAGATTGTGCCAAGTTTGAAAGAGGTAAAGCTCTAGCACAAAAAAAAAAAAAAGAGGACCTCTAAGATGAACAACCATGCCAAGTTTGAAAGAGGTAAAGCTCTAGCACAAAAAAAAAAAAAAAAAAAAGAGGACCTCTAAGATGAACAACCATTGGCTGAAAAAAAGGACCTCTAAGATGAACAACCATGGGCTAGGCTGACGACCATAGATGGATGCAATGGTCTGACGACCATAGATGGATGAAATGGAATCCGGTTGACCTGAACTTCTAACTTTCCAATTAAATATTGCCAATCCTTCTATAATGCAATAGATCCCCAATCCGAGAGGGAGAGAGGGGCATATGACTGCTGGGCCATGTCAATAACTTAACTCACTTGGAGAAGTGAACTGACGATCTCGCTTTATGAATATTCTCCTCTTGATGGTAACGGACATGGGACTAGTCCCATGCATTGCGTCAATGTCATATTCAATGTGAATGAACTAGATCGCTATGCAAGCTCTCTTTTCTCGATGCCTCCCATTCACATGATATGATAAGCTGGAGGAAGACACACATTAGTGCCTCATCAGGGTGTCCGTGTGGTTACTGTTATGGAATGCCGAGTGGAAAATGTAAATAGGGTGCGTAGCAAGATGTGGAATTCTGTTTTTGTGCTCCTCGAGTGCCTCAGGACAGGAGCTAGAACTGTAGATGATTCATTGGGCCACCTACCCCCTAGATTTCCTATTGGACTGCTTTTCGGCCACTGCACATTTCCCTTCCGTGAGTTGAAATATATATGGGAGTGTTTGTTTTCAGCTTTTAAATTATTTGCTTGATGCATTAACTCGACCACAATTGATGTTTTATTTGGGATGACTTCACATCAGCACAAATTCTTGCATTATATTTCAGCTTGCACACAAATTACCAAAGTTCATTTTTTTTAGATAAAGGATAGATTCTATCCGGCTTCATCTACCAAAAGGTAGAATCACGCTGCTATAAAGCTAATTTGTACAAGAGAGGCTCACATGAAAATTAATCAGATTATTGAATTAATTGGTGGCATAGTTTCCCCAAACAATCACTAAATTATTGAATCCTCTCAGAATAGCTAACTAATTGACTAGTAATGTATTCTAGATTCACGAAAAAAACAATTTTCCTTGTTGAGAACACAATATTCCATTTCAGTGCACATGGGCCCTACACTCCCAGTGTTCAGAACTGAGAACCATAAAAGGATCTCTAGCTCTTCCTTGTCGTCATCGACCATTTTGTTATCGTTGCAATATCTAGGTTGAACTCTAGGTTAGAAATTTCTCTGTACCCATCTATTCCACGTTTTTTTAGTGCATGTGTGCCAGCGCAATTAGCAGTGCAGGCACACATGTGAAGAGGAAATAGAAGCTAGCCACTATCGAATCCCACCACTGTCTTCAATTTGTTACCCTCAAAACTAGTCTTCGACTTGAAAGAAAATGTGCTTTACTCTTGGTCATGCTACTCTGGTTTGTAACATACGATTTTGGTAGCTATTGATGTTAACAAAGTCTTCATATATACCACCCCCTCCCCTAATTTCTCCTTTCGTCACCTCCACAAAGATAAGGTTATTAATTTTTTTTCATGCCGACCCTGAAGGCCACGAAAAGGCAATTGAAGGACCTAGAATGGACAAAAGACTAATATGGACTTGAGTATGCTTGCACTAGTACTGTCGGCGTGTATGCTTTTTTCCTGTCATGCACATGAGGACAATAAATTAAGAGTGAAATACGCCATGGGTCTTTAAACTTTTCTCTACTTCTTACCTAGGTCCAGGTATTTTTTTTCGCTCATCTGGGTCCATGAACTTTTCCCACTTCTCATCTAGGTCTAGCTACTTTTGTTTCGCTCATCTGAGTCCATAAATTTTTTTTCCACTTCTCATCCAGGTCCACAATAGGTCTTGTGTTTTTTTAAAAAAAATCATAAACTGGTGGAAACTTTGAAAAAATTATATAAAATTATAGAAAAACATAAAAAGGAAAATTAAGTTTTGTTAGACTCCACATGAATAGATCTATGTAATAGATATATAATATGATATGCTTTAGTTTAAAGTTTTTGCTTTAGATATAGATTTATGTAGACCTATGTGTTTCTATTTTAAATTTATAACGGAGCTCCTGTATTCTAATTATGGTGAAATTTTTATGATAGACTAATCATCATATGCTTAAAATATGGTAAAAATTTCAGATTTAATGGAGCATATATGATCGAGTCATTGATTTTCCTAGGTTTATTCTGGTTTTATAGTTAATAAATAGTCAATTGGAGTCATACATGCTCTATTAAATCTGATTTTTTTACCATAGTTTAAGCATACGCTGATTAGTCTATCATAAAAATTTTACTATAATTACAGCACAGGAGCTCCAGTTATAAATTTAAAATAGAAACATATAGGTCTACATAAATCTATATCTAAAGCAAAAAGCTTTAAACTAAAGCATATCATATTATATATTTATTTGCGTAGATCTATTCATGTGGAGTCTAACAAAATTAGATTTTCTTTTTATGATTTTTCTATAATTTTGTACAATTTTTTCAAACTTTCAACCAGTTTATAAATTTTTTAAAAAAAAACACATGACCTGTTGTGGACCTAGGTGAGAAGTAGGAAAAAGTTTATGGATCTAGATGACCGAAAAAATAGCTGGACGTAGATGAGAAGTGGGAAAAAGTTCATGGATCCGATGAGCGAAAAAAAAGTACCTAGATCTAGATGAGAAGTGGAGAAAAGTTTAAGGACCCAAAACGCATTTTACTCATAAATTAAATCGGACTATGAATTTCTATGAGTGTATTACCGATAGGGAAAATGTTTCTGATGGTGAACTGATAGAAAAATTGAATTTCCCTGTCATTCTAGTCCTGTCAGCACGCCACCAAGGAAACTATTTTCCTGTCGGGATTCCAATTTTTTCTGTCGGTTTTTGCACCCACAGGTAATTCACATTTTCAGTATGGAATACAGTGTGGGCATCTATTATCAAATAGGATGATACTGTTCACAATGCAAATAAATATTGCTTTTGTACAGTAACCATTGTAAGAGAGAATTATAATTTTGGTCATGTGTTTGTTGTATAAATTTTTCTTATAGTCAGCATCAATTTCTTAAACAGTTGACATAACAACTGCTTCGTTACATTGAAATGTTGTACTCCCTGCGTCTCTTTTTAAGTGTCACCGTAGGATGCGTGCCACAAGTTTGACTTGATTTAATGAAAATACGTGTAATATTTATATCTTTAAATAATTTTATTAAAAAACTAGATCCAAAGATCTTTTCGATGATACTAATTATGATATTAACTGATGATATTTATTATTTATTAAAATTGTTGACATTTGCTTCTCGGGAAGTGAAGTTTACGATTATTTAGGGACGGAGGGAGTAGGCGGCAAACTGCGGCTAAAAATACAATTTCAAGGACGGTGCCGTTAAATCATAATTAAAGGTACCTCCATTTCGACAATGGTTACACTGAAACTCCCACAATTAAAAATATGATATTTAGAAGTAGTTTGCTTATTAAGTCACCCACCTCTAACAATGGATTGGATATTTAGTGGTGGTCATGTTAGGTCCGTTTGTGAAGAAGCAAGAAAAAGTTAGGGCCTGTTTGTTTCCTCTAGTCCCTAATTAAACTTTAGTCAAGTCCTGTTTGTTTGCATGGACTAAATAGAACTAAACGTATTTAATGGTGCCTAAAAAAGACAGATTTACCCATCATAATGACCTCCTACTGTTGGTGCGCTGCTGCCTGCTCGGTGCTTGCGCACAGCGCGCGCATGCTGCTGCTTGGTGTAGGGTGTGGGGACCGATGGAAATAATGGAGGGGTAGGGGGTGGAAAACTGACATTTTAGTCTCTTTTAGTCTCACTTTGGTGACTAAAGCTACTAAAGTTTAGCACCTCCAAAAGTAAGGGGTGTTTAGAAGTTTAGGGACTAAAAGGGACTAAAATTTAGTCCCTAAAGTTTAGTCCCAGTGAAACAAACAGGGCCTTAATCTACTTGCATAGTTGAATATTTTAGTCCACACGTACTTTGTGTGCCTTCCATATATAGTTCCAGTTCCATATGCATTGGATCCCTGTGCTATTTGGTCTCTTCCCAGCCATAATATCTTTATCTTTTTTTCCAAAAGACGGCAAAAGATTTGCTGAATTTTTATTAGACCATGGAAATAATAACAAGAGAAGTTAAAAAACAAGAAAAGGGGGATAAGTACAAGGGGTACGACCACTCTTCCGGCGTATATTCGCATATCTCTGACTCTCCAACTTTCCTCTCCCATGTTTTTCACTGTCACTTGTTCTGCACGGATGCTTCTTATCATGGCGGTAGTAACGGCGCTGTTGCAGGACATGGCGGCTAACTGTGGCGTGGCCAAATGCCATAATGCACGGCATAGCTTGCAGCAAAAAGGCACGACAATGACGAAACCACCAGTGAAGATGGTGTGACTGCAGTGACGACATGGCCCAATGCCACGACACGGCAGCAAAGCGGTGTGCGCATCTGGTTTCCTTGTGTGGCCTATATATATGCGGCAGTGCAGAGTGGATGTGCGAGTGCTGTCAGGTACTCAGGTGTGGTACAGGCAGCAGCGTCGGCGAGTTTGTTTTATGCCTAAAAAAACAGCTTCAAGGCCTGTTGCCTAAGTTTGTTTTATGCCTACAAACCATTTTCAAGGCAAGTCATCTGGCTCTGTAGATGTGTTTACTAGAGCGGTTTACATAACGCAATTGCCTCTAGAGATTATATGGGTAGATTTAACACAACCACTCCTGTTTTAAAGTCATACGCTGGTACTCTTCTAGAGATGAATTATTTGAATTTTTTTTGAGAATGCTAGAAATGTCCGGCTTCACCATCCAAAAAGAGAAATTAGACCCACTTATTACCATAGTTCCGCTAGGCACTCGCCTAGGCGCGTTTATTAGTCACGAGTCAGAGGGTGCTTGCCTCGTCTATGGGGGTAGGTGGACCCCTAGGCGGGCGGAGGTCGCTGGTGAGGGAGGAGTAGCCTTAGGCGACGCGCGTGGACGCGCGGACTGAGAGAGAGATGCAGGGGGAGAGAGGAACCGCCGCCGGCGGGCGCAGGAGAGAGATCCGGGCGAGACTACGCGAGAGAGAGATGTGTGGGGAGGCAAAGGAACTGGCGGCGGGCGGTGCGGAGGAGAGGGATGCGGGAGAGATGTAATGGGGAGAGTTGGGCCGTTAATGGGCCTTGTTCCCTTTCTCTCTGGCCACTGATCTCCTATTTTTTTTCCTTTTATTTAACTTTTATGCAAGTATTATCCAACGCATACGAAAACGCCTAGGAACGCCTAGGCGCGATTAACCCCGTTTAGCCACTAGGCGGAGGGTCAGCATCTAGAATCCACCTAGCGCCTAGCTGAACTTTGCTTATTACATGTTAATAATTGACACATCCTATTTATCTTTAATAATGTAGTGATACCTTATTACTTTTGTTCACTTTTTTTCGATTATTTGTGTAGAAGATAGTTCTACCAATTACTGGTCAAAGCTCGCAGCGTTTGATGCATCTCGTCCTTGTAACTTCTCCAATCCAAGCAGCTCGCTTGCTTTCATCATCTGTTGGGATGTCGACGGCCCTAGTGATTCACAGGCTGCTTCCAACCAGAACAGTCTCACGATCTTCTGGTCAAGCTGGCTGGCATTCTTCTCGTCAATGCCATCCTTTGCCGTGCGCCTGAAATTTCTCTTTTTTCTCGATGCCACCCGTTCACATAAGGGACAGTTGTTGTTGCAGCCATGGCCATATCATCCGTTGGAGTCTTGCAATGAAATGAATTGGGGGAGGAGAACCTAGGGAGCACCCTGTTTTATGCTTCACACAAATCAACTCGCACATATATAGAGTTAGAGTTGGGATATATAGATGGTCACGTGCAGGTGCAGAGCTAAAGGGTATGCGTACATGTGCTGTATATAAGATAAAAATCCTCTTATGCAAGTCCCATAGGGATATATATTTTTTATGCAGAGTTTCTAAAAAAATGGTAGCATATTTTTTCCATCTCTCGGATAAAAAACAGAGTAGAGTCTAGAGAGAATACATGACAGGACGTACGACAGAAAGAGGCGATGGGATAAGGTTATGGTCTTATGGACACCCATGCAATTGCTATTTTACACGTGCAAATTAATAGTGCCACTCTTGATGTGCTCCTATTTTTTTTAGAAAGGCGGCAAGAGCTTTGCCGGATTTTTATTTGACGAGATGATGTGCTCCTATTGGACTGGACACTAGGCTAATAGGGGTGCAAATCACTTCTTAATTTAAGATAGCACATTACAAATACAAATACTATGTTGTGGCAGTGTGCTTGTTCGAAAGCAGAAGCAAGCAGTAGTTTTTTCGATTTCTATATCACCTCGATGTGACAAGAATATTAATAAGGAAGAAATATTAATATTGTGTTTTTTACGCCTTGGCGAGCAATGCTCAAAGCTAAAAAATTGAATTGATTAATAAAATAATTAAAGGAACTAGATTAATTAAAAAGCACTAGTTCATCAACCCGTGCTCTCGCACGGGTTATAATTGTATCCCCTCCATCCTATGGAGTTTGTCGTTAAAAATCCGTGCCCCTCTCACAAACATATTTTTCTAGTGACAAACTCTATGGGACGGAGGGGGTAGAAGACACTAATTGATAAAAAATATATTATATATTTTTTCTCTTCACTAATGTTCTAAAGTAATAGGTACCATATAGTCTATATTCCGTTTTGATAATCTACCAATTATTGATTTTTATGTACATTACATCCATATCCATCATATTTTTTTATTACATAGCATCTCTATTTATCTCCAATATATATTTTGTTGAAACGTTTGTTTAGACTATGATGGCTTTAGCTGCGGTCTATATTTTGATGACATGATCCTAAATATTTATTTTATTTCAAAACTTTAGAGCTTATTAATTCTAAATACATAACGACTATTATTTATAGTGGTGATTATAGTCTAACAATTTGATGGCAAAGTGTTTGAGGTTTTGGTGAGAATTTTAGGATCCATCTTTTTATTTTTAGCAGTGTCATGTGTAATAATTTGTAGGATTAATATTTTTTAACATGATATGCATTTAGTTGAAACATAAACTTAAAGTATATTAACTCTGATCACTTAAAGTATATTAGTGTCCATATATTTATAGTGGTGGTAAAAATTAACACTATTTCATAGTAAGTTTTAGAGGCGATCACTTCAATTTTGAAAACAGTTTTACAAATGAATGTCTCCTATAGAATTAACTAAAAGTGGCCAGCGTCTTAAGAAGTCTTCCTAGGCCCACTATAGCCTACTTGAAAGCCTAACTTGGAAATATTGACTGAACTGGACTTTCCAACCTCCATTCCAGCCTTAATGTGTCTATTTCCATCACAGTCAATCTAAGAGATTTGGGTTATTATGATTTCTAGTATTGTTTTCCCGGTGCCACCCATTTCTGTTCATCTGAGTCGTGTTCCAAGCGTCACTACTAGAATCTGGCTCTTTTCCGTGTGCTACCCATGCTCACACTGCATTCTCCAACAGACTATTAGTGTCTAAGGGCAGCGACCTCACGGGGGAAAGAAAAGAGATTGGGTAATTGGCCGGATCCTGAGGGAGAGGCAAGAAGAGTAGTGACTACCTTTAATCACCGGGCTTGTGGTGGATGGAAATATATAGCTAACTAGTTCATGATGCAAACATATGCAGCGTACGTACGTTATCAATTATGAGACGAGATTATATGAACGCTCATGATAGCAAGCAACTACAAGGAATCAGGTAGGAATAAATGACCTTCTATGTTGGCTGTACAGGGTCAGCTCTATATGTACGCTACTAGAAAAAGTCCGTCGTTACCGCTGGTTCCAAACCCCCTTTCACCGATGTCCATTTTGTCTGTCATTGGTGATAGTCATCGTCGATCACCGAAGATTTCTAAAGAATTACAGATATGCAGTGACTCTGCTTCTGCATACTATAATAGATACTTCATAGTAGCACACCATGGTAGTGAACTTATGGGGACATTTCTTTTTTAGATCTCTGAGCTGCTGATCTTCTTCTGGCAATATGGCTTTGTGTTTTTTTTAGATAAGGGAACCAATGTTCCAGCCTCTACCATCAAGGATGGTACATAGCTGATACAAGACGGACAGTGTTTAGAAGAAGAAGATCCACTAGTGATCAACCTAACACAAACTCACACACTAGGAAAAACATCAATGAGCAAAGAGTACCCAATAACACTAGAGAACGGACTCCATGCCAAGGCTAAAAACAACTAAGCAGGTAATCGACACTGAGATCTCCATCCAAACTTATTGAAAATTGCCATCATTAAATTCTCCCAGCGTTGACAGCCATCCAGAAGGGGCTGCCGGTCCTCCTCCTTATGTAGCATGGACCACTGCCTGATCCAGTACGTCGCCCTGAAAATCACCTGCACAAAGGAATTAGAATAAATTTTCTTAAACACCATATCATTTCTATTCAACCAAATGGCCCAACATAGTGCAGCCGCCCCAACTAATAATTGATTCCGAAGCTTAGAACGCAAACCACTCAGCCAAGGCCCAAATAAGTGCGAAAAACTAGTAGGAGGTTGAATTCTGAAAATGAATTGTACAGTTTTCCAAATAAAGCTTAAAAACCTACAATCAAAAAATAGGTGTTGAATGTGTTTGGTATCATTTCTTTTGGCTTCATATCTTCACTGAGCCTTTGCCGAGGCCACAAGAACGCGAGAGAAGGCGAGCCGCCGCCACCGCTGTATGCAGCCCTGGCCACGGCCGTGCATGGCCACGCTTGTGCAGTTGGGCATGGACACGTACGAACGAACGACGTATGCTAGCTGACATGGGCAAGCGCAAGCACATAGCAGAATGTCACTAGTGCCGCCCAAAGAACGGGCGAGGGAGGTAGTTGTCCATGCACACGCCGACCTTGAGTAGCACGTGCTTCATGACTGCGTCGATGTGCACAATGTGTTTCTCGCGGAGGTCCAGCAGGCCGGCTGAAGGTCATGCCAAGCAGGATAAACGTGGCGAAGCGCGCATTTTGGAGCACCCGAATGGACGCGCCGTCCAGCGACGCCGTGGCCTCGGCCCGCAACCATGGCCAAACCGGATGTAGTGGATGAAGCTTGTGGGGAGAGCCAACATCAGGAAGAGGTTCCCAATATTGTACTATGCGCTGAGAAGCCGAAGTCGTGCATGACAGCATGGAGCTCATCGATAGTCCGGCCTGTCGGCTTAGAAGCAGCTGCAACGACATGTCAGGCAGCGCCGGGGCGCGGTTCGCCTGGTGCTGGCGTTCCAGTGTGGCCATGGCAGCAGCTCGCCAGTGCACCACCAGCCTGGCTGGCCACTCGTGACTTTGAGCTCTCCTGAATGAACGGAGGGACGATGCATCGAGTGCTGCACAACTCCTACAACAACATACACGGCCACTGCTACTCAGATGAGGCATGTGCACACAACACCAACCCATAGAAAAAAAAAAATGAAAAGAAAATGCTACGATACAGCTAACATGGTGAAGATAGAAATAGTGACGGTGACGACGTGCTCGAGAAGACGATCTGAGCATTCCCCCCCCCCCCAGTTGACATCATCAACCTGTGCTGTTCAATGAACCATACGCGGACGAGCACCGTTGTCAGAATGATGTTTGCTGGAGGTGTGCCGGTGGACAAATTTGTTAATGTGTTGGATGCATCAAGCTTCTGTGCTATTGTAGAATCTTAATTTTCGAATAATCTGAGATCAGACACATGCATGTCCGACATCATGACTAGGTCAGTTGGCCTATTTCTTCTTTGGATTTAACTGATCTGAACATTGTTCATGAACAATCTTTACAATAGTAGATACTTCAGAGTAGCACACCTTGGTAGTGAACTTAAGGGAACAAGTTTTTGTTTAGATCGCTGAACTGCTGGTCCTCATCTGGCAATTCATGTTTGCTGTCATTTCACCATGGTGCATGATATTGATAATGTCGAAACAATGAATTTAGAGCATGAAAGCTCTCTGTTCCTGGTGCCTCACATTCACATGAAGTTCGTTGCAGGCGGCAGTCATATGTGCCATCTAGGAGTGAGAAAAGATAGAGGACAGAGGTTTTCTGGAAGCTGTGTTTGTTATAGTTAGGAGCTGTGTTTGTTATAGTTTGGGTTACCTAAAAACTGGAAATTGGGGAGGACAGAGGTTTTCTGGAAACAGATATATTGGGTCATGCATATATTTAGTTTGAATCCAGATCGAGAGATTAAAACCTTTCATAAAGAGATTTCAAAACATCAATGAAGGAGATGATATGAATACTAAATGAGAATCAGTTAGTTTTAAACCAACGAATTTAGTTGTGCCTCTATATAAAGCAACAAATAAGTTGAGCAACATGGAAACAAAACAAAAACAAAAAGTAAGCTCCACGTAACATGCCCCCCCCCGCCGCCGCCAGCCACCAGCCCCCCGCGCCGCCGGGGCCGCCGCCGCCCCCGCCGACGGTGGTGGCCCGTGGGGTGGGGGGGGGGGGAGGGGGCCCAACAAGGCCCCCCCCCCGCACCGCGGGCTCCCTTCCCTGCCCCCCCCTCCTCCCTGTTTCCCTTCCGGCTCCGGCGCCCGGACGGGGGCGGCGGATCCAGCGCCTCCTCGGCCGGATCCGGCCGTCCCGCGGCCGGTCCCCCCCCCCGGCGCCCGCTCCACCGGCCTGGCCGGGCGGCCGCGGCCTAGGGGTTCCCGGCGGCGGTGGGGCGCTCGCTGGCCGGGCCGGCCGGCCCCTACCCTAGGCACGGCGGCGGCACCCTCGGGGCTGGTGGTGGTGGTGGCAGCCCCCCGGTCTGGAGGCCGGAGCGACCGGGCGGTGGGCGGCCAGTGGTCGACGGCTGCGACGACGGGCTCTGCCGGGCTGCGCCTCCCCTCGGCCAAGCCACGGCGGCTCCCTCTCCCCCCAGCGCTGGGCCCGTGTGCTGCGCCTCCCCCGGCGGCGGCTTGGTCTTGCGCGGGGGCGGCGTCGTGGACCCCGCCGGAGGTGCGGGCACCTCAGCCCGGGAGCGACGCCATCGCTTCGCCGCCATCGCCGCCGCCGCGTCCGGTTGGCGTCTGGCGGCGGGGCGCGGCGCTGCCCGCTCAGGCGACGGCAGCGGGTCGCCGGTGGTGGAGGCGGGGCCTCCATGCCCGGCGGCAGCCTCCCTCGAGGCCGGGCGGGGCGGCGTCATTGGGTGGGCTGCGGGCGCCCACCCGCTAAAATCTTCGGCAATGGAGGTGGGGGCTCGTGCGCTGCGACGGCTCCGTCGGCACTGCTCTGCGTCCGCGCCCGCCGCACCCCTGGCCTTGAGGCGGAGAGCTTCGGCCGGGGTCGTTGCGGCGGGGAGGCCCCCGCCCAAAACTCCGGGGCGTACTGCAGTACTCCGCGGCGGTGGCCCCTAGCGCGCGCTTGTCTCCTACTTCCCACACCGTGTGTCGACGGCGGTGGGTCGAAGCTGGGGTTTGGCGGCCATCGGCGGCAGTTCCGCCAACCTCGCCTCGGGGTGGGCGGAAGGACGGCCGGTTGACCCCTCCTTGGCCTCCCAGCGCCTTGGCCGGGGGCCTGCGCTCCAGCGGACATGCCTGGGCCCCCCACCACCTCCCGGGGGGGGTGGGTTAGGCCTCGGCCGTCCTAAGCGGCGCCCGCCCGGCTTCGGGATGAGTACTGGCGGCGGTGACCGGCCGACGTCACGGACTCCCGCTTGCCCCCTGCGGTAAGCGGGTGGGCTCGACCGCCCCGGGCGGTCCCATTGCGTCGGCGTTCTCCCCCACCACCACGGCCACCCCAATGTTCGTCACCGGCGGCGGACAACACGATGATACCCAGCGACGTCATGGCGGCAGTGGCAATCCAGGGCAGCACGGGTGAAAACCATGTCCTTAGGCGCGACCTAGGACTAGCGACGGTGGCGAGGATCGTCATCACCTTCTTGAAGGCGTCGTCTCTGCTGCTCCTCGAGCGCCATTGCCGGAGCCAGCTTGGGAACGAAAGATCCCACGGGTGCATGTACAACGGTGTTGGCGCCTGCGGGCGTCATCCCCTTCCTGGAGGCGCCGTTGATGCACCCACGGTGCTCCTCCGATGTCGAGTCCTGCCCCTGCTTGCCCTCTTGGGCCTTGGGTTGTTGGTGTGGTGGTGGCCTTTTCTTTTCGCTTTCTGTTGGTTCTACCGGAGGTGGCAGAGCATGTTTAATATCTTGTTTCCACCCCGGTATTGGTGTAAAACTTTCTCTTCTTCTTAAATACAAAGATGCGTAAGTCTTTTGCGTATTCGAGAAAAAAAAAGGACTGTTGTTTTATACAAGTCAAAATCTTCACGATTTTCCCACAAAAGTGCACTTTGACGGAAAAAATGGACGTTAGGCCAGTCTCAGTGGTAAGTTTCATTTCACTGTTTCCAAGACTGCCATGTCATATAGATTGAAATGAAACTCTGATGAAACTTCTACTGTGAATGTCGAGTTTCATTTCATAGTTTCATAGATATTTAATTCTATGACTCATAGAGAGTTGGTATTCGTGCAAAGAGAGTTTCATCCCCATGACACTCATTTCTTCTCTCTCTTCATTAAACACTGCCATGTCATCACAAGTGCATATGTGGCAGACTATTTAATGCAAATGAAACTCCCATTGAGACTGGCCTTATACTTGACGGAAGAGTTGTTTGGCATGCCACTGGTCTGATTGGTGACGTATATGGTAGGTACGGGAGGTGTTGGGAGCATTCCGATCACAAGTCCTTGATTAAGTTTTTTTTAAAAAAAAATCTTGCTCTTAACAAAATGCAGCTGTAATGATCGAATCCACGAGCAGGTTACTAATCTTGCTTTGTCCTCTACTTGTTGTTGATTAGGACATCTCAGCAATCCGTACAAGATAGCTCTGCAAATTTCTAGCTCAAAGTGTGAAAAGAAATTCATCGTGTGGCTAATATACTAGTTGGATGCTTATTTCGTACCCACGGATCCAATGAACTCTTTAGCCTATTGAGCAACTCGGATGGATACAGAGCCAATGTTGCATTGGCAGTGCTTGGTGCAACTGGGATCATCCTTTTTTGTAGCTTGTCCATGCTGATCAGCTGGACATCCTTCCTGTCATTGCTCTGACAGAGACCTCCTCTAGGACATGGACATTAAGGTGAACCCACACCACTTCCATGCAAGCTCTGGTTTTACGGTGCCACCCATTCACATGACAGAGTAATAATGTCATGGCAATCGCTTGGGAGATGGAGAAGATTGGAGGCCTGGTTGATGGTTTGGAATATGCCGATATTCAGTAATCTGGCAGAGGACTAGGCCGGCTCTTCAATTTTATTGCTGATAGCAATATAGTATATATGCAATGTGGGTACCAGGACACGGGAACTATTATTGGCATTCAGATTTCCAATAAGGTTAAACCAATTTATTAATAACCCGCCTGAATAACTGTCACATGTCACAAGCTGATGCGCTGATCACTTCGATAATGGGATGAAACTGCCAATGTGTGGTGCACCTTAGGTTATAATGGCATTGGCTGGCATTCTGGCAACCAAAGGAAACAAAAAATTAGCGGTCTAGAAGTGATAACCAAAAAGGTCATAACAACAATGGCTAAAGAGAAAAGATTGATTTTTCTTATTCGATGGTGTAACCATATGCATGTATAGGGCAGGGGCAGATGAAATACGTTTTTTTTGTAACAAAAAAAGAAAAGAAATCTTTTGAGATCTAGTTACATGAAATCCACCAGGGACTCTAGTGGAAAGTTTAGGTTTTCACTGTGTTGCAACCAATACGGCATAAAACAAACTGACCTGTACCATCTGACAAACATAATGCACCATCGCGCATCGATCTTGATATTCTGGTGTCTGTCAATTTTATTTATTATTGCTATCATACTGGCATTCTTTTCTCGGTGCCACCCATTTGTGTTCACAAGAACAGTTGCTCTAGTGTTCCCTGCATGCTTCCCCCATTCTCACTGTGCTGTCTTCAGAGAGAAGGAAATGCGAAAAAAAACTGTGGTAGCGAAACTCTAGTGTGAGTAGTGAACTGCTTTCAGTGGATGCAATATGTATATGAAGTACACTATGCACATTATATATTGGGAGAGATTATAAAGAAAAGTCGGCAAAGGTCCAAAATCAGATACATGTTATTGGTAGTAAAGCACTGGTCAGTACCAGGCAATAATATATAGCAAGAGCCCATAGACCTACTGTTTTCTCTGCACTGCAATTGTCAAGAACATTCCTTGCATTAGGAACAAGTAGTTTTAGCTGAATGAAAAAAAACAGACAAATTAAATGGCAAACATCTTGGTCGCTCGGTGAGAAGTGGCTCGTGCATGTTACAGGCATTACTTTGTTCAATTGACTGCTTAAAAGGATTACATGGGCATTACTTTTTTCAGTTGACTGCTTAAAAGGATTAAATGGTACCTATAAATGAAGTAAATAAAACTTGCTACAAAACAAGTAGCTTCCAAAACTAAGTAGCTTCCAAAACTAAGATGTCACTGTTGCTGTATAACTTTCATTCATGCAGAGTTGTTAAGAAAAGACTGTCATAATTAAAAATTTTCCCTTGCAAGAAAAACTGAGTGCAGGTACAGAGAGAGAGGGGGGGGGGAGGGGAGGGAGGGAGAAGGGATAAGCTTGCGGGGGGTCAACAGTTGCTTGGCTATATAGCCCAATAATATACTCTATTACAAAATTTGTCATCACCAGCGACACTTTCATCACAGGTTTGCTCCAAACTGTTAGTGATGCTCATTACCACAGTTCATGCATATTACCAACCGGCAGTGATGAACGCCTTATTTTCACTATCGATATATAACACGAACCAGTGGTGAAGATTGCTTTCACCAATGGTTCGACTTACATGCTGGCAGTGTTGAAGATAAAGTAGGTGGAAGTGTATGTGATCAAGATGAATCTTTACACAGGACAAGCTAATAGCACATGCATGGGTTGCTGTAATTGTGAAGCGGATAGGGTGGATCAGGCATGGTGGAGGAGGGAGAGAGGACGGCGTGGGGGGCGGAGTCCGGCGGCTGTGCCGCTAGGGCAGCAGGGGCAGAAGCATTGGTGCAGGCGCAGGCGGCGGCGCAGGGAGGGAGAGGGTGGCGGCGGCTGAGAAATAAGAGAGCTTTTGCCCGATTACTTTCTTAATTCATCTGATTATAAGTCCGTAGTATTTATAGTCTTTAGAGACTTGGCCCCTAAGCAACCTCAAACTTAACCCCTAAGCAATCTCAGGAGATCCTTATAGTAGTTGGATTCTCCCATCCTAAACTTTCTATTTTAACTAATTATTACAAAACGACAAATATTAATTAATTAGATAAGGCAATTGCCACTATCACGGAAGGAAAGCGGCGGCGGCGACGGCGGCTGCACTGCCTCCCTCTCCTAGGGCGCTCACGCCCTGTAGGGCAGGCCGCAAGGCCCTAGGGTGGTAGGTGGCCCCCCTCCTCAGGTCTGAACGGGCTTAACAGGCTTGTTTTTATTCGGTGCCGGTCATAGCCCACATTGGGCATGTGATAGTTGCATTACAGTAAATTGTTTTTTAATTTATTTATTGGCCAGTTAATATTGTGGCCTGTACAACAGTTTGTTTATAATAAGGGCAGTTTCAGACCTTCCTTTAAAAATTTCTAATTTTCTAAGGTTGCTGTCACATCCACACCTAGGAGTAATTCTTTTTTTGACTGCAGCTTCAAATCAATTGAATGGTGTTCCTATTCATGGGACTGATCTGGTGATCTCAATCTTGCATATTGATGAAGTTTCAGGTCATCTATAAGATAGTGAAACCGCGTCGCGGTTCTGAGCAGAGGAGCTGGCCACATCATCTAAAAAGATATCGGCCATCGGATCCCGATCGGACGGCTCAAAACATAGGAAAAATCGCTTTCGAATGCACTGTTCATCACTGTTCTTATACTGTTCATCCGCATCTTTTACTGTTCACACAAAAATTCCTACACGTACAGGAGAAACGTACCCGGAAGATTAAAATAAGCCATTTTCGTTTCTAGAAAATTTCTGAAAAAATACTTGAATAAACTAAAACCACTCTAGAGCCTACCAAAATATTTTTGACCCTTTTTTCATCATCCAAAAATCTAGAATAATTCAATCGCATTTTGCTAATAAACTTAAAAGTTTATATCTCATGCATCCTAACTCCGAATCTCATAATTCTTCCACCAAAAATCTTATAAAATAAAACCGTACATATTTAATTTATTTTTCTAATTGTCAGTGATTGTTACAAATGCCTCTCATTCGTGCTTTACCAATAAACATAAAAAATTTATAACTCATCCATCTTAACTTTAAATTTTGTAATTATTCTACCACAAATCATCTAAAATAAAACCCTACATATTCAATTTATTTTTTCTAATTTTCGCTGATCGTTACAAATGCAAATAGCTTTCTTCTTCAATTATAACATGGTATGACCCGGATCTACAATAAATATGATTACGCCCTCCTACTGTTTTTAAAACTAACATATATCTGTTTGTATGTCGATAGTTTTAGTATAAAATATAATTATATCTGTCGTAGCTCCAAATCTCGTAATTCTTTCACCAAAAATCTTCTAAAATAAAAATGTATATATTCAATTTATTTTCCCTAATTTTTGGTAATTATTTATAAATGCCTCTCATTTATGCTTACGCTAATAAACTTAAGAAGTTTATAACTCATCCATCCTAACTCTGAATCTTGTAATTCTTCCATATAAAATCTTTTAAAATAAAACCCTATATATTCAATTCATTTTTCATAATTTTTGGTAACTGTTATAAATACAAATAACCCTCTTCTTAAATTATGACATAGTAAAACATGCACCTACAATTAATATGATTACGTCCTCTTTTGTTCTAAAACTAACATATATCTATTTGTTTATCGATAGTTTTAGTAAAAAAATATAATTATATCAATTTTAACTCTGAACCTCGTAATTCTTCCATCAAAAATTTTTAAAATAAAACTCTACATATTCAATTCATTTTTCCTAATTTCCACTTATTGTTATAAATGTAAATAGCCCTCTTCTTTAATTATAACATGGTACGACATGGACCTACAATTAATATGATTACGTCCTCTTCTATTTTAAAACTAACATATATCTATTTGTTTGTCGATAATTTTAGTAAAAAATATAATTATATCGATCTTAACTCGAACCTCGTAATTCTTCCATCGAAAATCTTTTTAAAATAAAACTCTACATATTCAATTCATTTTTCCTAATTTTCACTTATTGTTACAAATGTAAATAGCCCTCTTCTTTAATTATAAAATAGTACGATTCGAACCTAAATTAATATAATTATGTCTTTCTCTATTTTAAAACTAACATATATCTATTTATATGTCGATAGTTTTAGTAAAAAATATAATTATATCCATCCTAACTCTGAACCTCGTAATTCTTCCATAAAAATTCTAAAATAAAACCCTACATATTCAATTTATTTTTCATAATTTTCATTAGTTGTTATGAATGCAAATAGCTCTTTTCTTTAATTATAAAATAGTACGATTCGAACCTAAATTAATATAATTATGTCTTTCTCTATTTTAAAACTAACATATATCTATTTATATGTTGATAGTTTTAGTAAAAAATATAATTATATCCATCCTAACTCCAAACCTCGTAATTCTTCCATAAAAAACTTCTAAAATAAAACCCTATATATTCAATTTATTTTTCATAATTCTCATTAGTTGTTATGAATGCAAATAGCTCTTTTCTTTAATTATAACATGGTACAATGTGGACCTACAATTTATATGATTACGTCCTCCTATTTGTGTGTCAATAGTGTTATAAAAAATATAATTATATAACCCCTGTAAATAACAACACCTGATAAAATAAAACTACAACCTGCGAAGAACAAATAAAATAGTATTCTAGCAATTAAATATGCTAAAGATCGACAAAACTAAATAATATTTACAAACAAATAATTTATAACTTTTAAAAAAATTCACCAATATATGAACAATTAAAGAACATAAAATTAATATGAATAGACATATTAAAACTTAAATTCATATAACATCAAAAAAATAAAAATTATGTATTGTCATTAGCCACAAAATAGAAAAGTTTCAAATAATTTAAATGACACATATTATTTGTTACATCAAAGTTGATGTTTTCAACGTTACTAAACAGTCGTACATACAAGTTTTCAATGGCTTTGCAGGTGCTTTGTTATTTAATATATTACATTACCCACTTAATACAAATATACACACTCTAAACCCTTAAATCCTCACCAATTTTATTGTAACACATGTTCAACCATTCAAAAAAAAAGGAGGGCCACTTTAGCGCGGCAACGCCGCGCCCAGGCATTAACTCTTTCAAAAAAAGAGTTAATGCTTTCAGTGGCAAACTTAGTTACAGCATCCTCTTTCTTAAAAGTTTTGCTATTTATATGGCTTCCATGGCAGCTTCTTGTTTCTGTTGTTTATATATGCTGGTGTGTTCCATTCAACCCCTCCAACCTCCACCTTGCAAACTCAACACAAGCAAAGACATATCATGATGATCATGATATATATCAGCAAGTTCAGCCATTTGATCTGCACTAGGATGGTCATCAAATATTTATTCACGGGCTGGATATCTATGAGACTATGAATAGTTTTTTATGAGGGTTCGGAGGCATCAAGAAACCAAAGTGGTGCTGCAAAGGAACAAGTGGAAACTCATCAACGCCAGCAATCTCTAAAAACTCTCAGATTCTGTTGGCCTTGCAATGTCCACTGCCAAGAAAGATTGTAACCACTAGTAGTCTAGAAATTACCATGCTTCGGAATACTACCACGTGGATTGTGTGGGGACATGCTGTTAGCAGGAGGCTAATTACTGGTCTTGCTACAGCATCGTTGCTGCCGTCAAAGCCCACAGGCTCTGGTTATCCCTTGAGGTTGCACCTAGTTGAACTGTTGAACTGCTCTATCAGCTTACCATCTAGATTCACCCTGCTCATTGTGTGCATGCCCTCCAGATTCTTTGGGAATGCCTGCAAGTGAAATTGCAAGTGAAATTTGGATTGTACACTAAAGAAAATCAAGATGTGCACAGCTCGTCACAAGAAATTAGTGTATGCACAATTGAGGAAAAGATGTTGAATGGAGTCAATGGACTCTGGGTTTTCACAGAAGCATCAGTTCTTATCCCCATTCCAATTTCTTCTGATTACGTTATCTTCAGTCAAGATAACACCTTTCAAATACCACATGAAGATATTAATATTGGATGATAATTTAGCATATACCAAATTTCTTGAGACACTTTGATCCGGTAACTAAAGCATAGCATACATTGATCTAACTGAGAAAAGACCTCATGACTGTATGGACTAGATAAGTGTACCGACCTTCCTGTTCCAATTCCCAATTCTCCAGGTTATTGCCTATTAACTCTCTTTTCTTTTTACGAATCTGCTGGGCCAGAGCCTCTACAGTGATTTATTAAAATAAGATAAGAAAAATAGCTAGAATAGTACAAGAAAAGGTAACTGTTAGGAGAACACTCTTCTAAAAGAGACATTTAACTGTGTGGTCTCAAGAATAGCCGCAACTGCCATGTTTTCTACTAACAAATTAAACAAGACCCTATGAGTTGCTGTTGGACCTCGATTGTTTGGGGACATTCTTTTGGCAGCAACATTGTGTCTAGTCTTATGTCACCATTTCTGCCTATTTGTCTCTGCAGCTATGCTTTCTTCACCGTCTGGCAGCTCCAAAAGTTGAACTGCTCAATCAGATCGTGACTATACTGCTGATGGTTCATTCAGCAATATGATTGTAAATGGTTGGAGTGTTCAGGTTTGGCTGACCACAACAAATACGTGACCGTTAATGCCGGCTGACCACAACAAATGGTTGTCAAACGCGCTGGGTCTGATTGACAGTTCAACATCCCCTGCTCCTGTGCTCCACCACATATTTACTCATGGTGGTTGAAACCTCAAAATCAGGGATTCCACCACTTTTCCTACTAAGTTTTACGCCAGTTCTATCTCGAAATAAAGTAAACTAAATCACTCTTGTTTATTTGAATAATTCAAATTTCCGTTGGTTCGAACTAGTTCATACTTCAAACAAATTATTGCACTCTCTGACTTGCGAGAGAAATCTTGCATTCGCTGGGACAACATTTCTCTATAGTCTATCCGATATGTTGAACTCGCACTATAATGTGGATTTAATTTCAGCAGAAGGTGAAAACATACAAACAGAATCTGGGTGAGCAGCATCCGCGGGAGGATGAGACTGCCACAGATTTCATGGTACAGCTTGATTTCAATCATGTATACAGATCCACACTAATCCTCATCAAAGTAATCAGCTGCAACAGGGTCCTGCTACAGCTTTCATGTTACTTCGAGCTTTACAGGTTCCTCCCTTTCATATTTTCCACAGTGGAGGGTAGTGTAGGTGGTTTAACTATAACCTCCGCTAGCAAGGGACTCTCTCAAAGCCCTCGAGCCACACTCCATGGCAGTGCACATGCAATTGAAGTGAACGCTGTGAATACACTAGAGCATCCTGTAAGCTCTGTTTTCTCGTTGCCACCCATTCATATATATGAGAGACGAATGTTGTGGCAGACAGTGAAGTCATCAGTAGAGCGTTGGTCCCTGCTTATGGTGTTGGAAACGTGGAATGCTGAGAGATGAACTGGATATATAAAGAGGATAAAATGAGGGTGCTCTGTTTAATGCTCCTAGGGATTGGGTTGGTGACACGTAGCCAATGTCAGCATGGGGGTGTCGTCGTTCTGGTCTCAGTGCCTTGTTTCAGCTAGCGAACTCAACCGAGGGGATCAGAGAAGAAATATAAGGGGAAGTTTCACAGAGAAAAAAGAAATGGGACCTTGAGAGGGATTAGTGCGAGGAATAATTCAATTCGGCCTTAAACTCGAATGCTGTAGAGTTGATTTGAGGATTCAAACTTATCTGAATAATTCGAATTACATATAGTTGTAAGATCAGTTTATATATACGCCAAACAAATCGCAGTCTGAGTTGGGAGAGAAAAGTTGCATTAGTTGGGAGGTCAGCTCTCTCTATCTAATACATTGAACTTGCAATTTTACTATTACTAATTGGAGGCCCGCAATGGAGGCTCCATATTAATTCTCATCAGATACGTTAAGAAAAAAGATAAATACTAGAAATTCTTATGTGAATCAGAAGTATCCGACCATCAAATCAAAAGTCTGTAGTCACCAATAACCATTGGATCTATTTTAATAATCTACAAAATTACCCACCTCTACCATTATATATTAAAAAATAAACAAATATGTCTTTTTTAGAGAAAACCCCAAAATCCGCAGTTGCGAAGAAAATCCATCCAAATCGATCGAGAACGGCAAGTATACCAAAATATTCTACCACTATGATATTATTTTATTAATATATTATTATAACAGAAAACAAAAGCTACTAGACAAAATATATATCAGAGGCAATCTGTTTACGGCATGACCGTCAAGTGGTTGTTTACGCCATGGCCGTCAAGTGGTTGCGGCAAGCAAATCATCGGCGGTGGCGGAGGGCTGCAGAGTTTGAGTGGCCATTGTACGTCGCCGACACCCGCATGAGTCACGGCAGCCGACGTGCTGCGGCAAGACAGGACGCGGCCGTATGGCATGGCATCGGCGCCACTCCCCTTTGTAACACAGAACACACACGACGATTTCTTCCCACGGCAACATGTTGTTCGCAGGCCGCTGTTGGCAATAGCCTCTCCAGCTGCCGTTGCTTATCGTGTCCCTGGCGGCTACGACGACTACTCGGTTGCCACTGCCACTGCCTCTGCCGCGCACGACGACGACAGCGATGTAGATGCACCTTCGACCACGACGAGACTTCAACTGACCCTCCATGATGCGTGAGACTAATAATCGATCACTATCTTTTCTGATCTTGTACAATAGCAGCATGCATGATTGACCGGTGTCACAATTCTAACCAACAAGTGTGCAACAACAATAGATTGAGATAAAAACAGCCAGATGATCGAGCGTTGCGACATGAATGGGTAGCACATACTTCTAAGCGAATGGGTAGCACAAAATGCGTGGCTTGCAACTATAATGAAGATGGACGGGGGTGGGGTGCTCACCTGGTTTAACAAGAAACGTGAGTTCTAAACAACTATTTGTACTGGCGGCAAAGCTGCTTAGCTTTTTCTACTGGTTCTAGGTTGGTAGGGACAACTTATGGGATCAGGTATGGTGGAGACTGGGGAGAGTGCCTGTCGTTGATATATATAAATTCCTAAACTCTAGCTAGGCCTCGTTCTCTTTCGAAAATTTACGCAAGTTTTTTCACTCTCTCTCCATCACATCAATTTGTACCCATATATATGGACCATTGAATGTAAGTAAAAAAAAAATAACTAATTACACAGTTTAGTTGTAAATCACAAGATAAATTTTTTGAGCCTAGTTGGGCCACGATTGGACAATATTTACCAAATACAAACAAAAGTGCTACAGTGCTTCGCGTGCAACTTTCTTGCAATCTGAACAAGGCCCTAGTATCTCTAGTTCCAGATCCATAAACGCATATCAGGCTATATATATAGATATAGCTCATGCTCATAGGTGAAGCCAGATCCTCCCTGCAGCCATTCACGCGTATATGTTGCACCTGCAAGTCCCATAAGATTCACATCCGGACAGCTGTGGGACTGATAAATAATTATTACCCTAGAGCTGAGGTGATCGAGCAAGCACTTGATTGTATTGTGTATTCGACTTGGGAGGTGTCAGGACTTGAAATCAACCTTACTCTTGGATGCAGCAGCTTCTACCTCCACGCCTCTGACCCATATACAAGTCAGACTCCTGTACATGGACAAGAGCATTACTGTTGTATCAGCAGATCCTAGTCACCGTTATAATGAGATGAGCAGAAAATGTTTAGCAATCCATTACATGATGGGATGAGCAGAAAATGTGTAGCGACACATCACAATGTAATTAACGACCCATTCGTTGGGGCATTCTGCTAGCTGCAATACTAGAAACACTCACGTCTTTCTGTGTATGTGATACGGTTATGGGCCAAATGACGAATTCAGTTCTAGTTGTAGCCATTTGTTGGAATGTTTTATATTTTTTGAATCACATTGATGTAAAATTGGAGAATTAACTACAGTAATAAATTTATTTTCTGAATTCTGCTTATTTTTTCCACAACCTTACATGTTGATGACTGCAACAAGGAACAAAATTCTTTCCATGGACCAATAAAACCATTGGAATTTAATAAATTTCATATTATCCCTAGTGCAAAAACTAAAGTTATGTTTTTTGTAGGCATAAATAAAATATATGAACTTTCCTTCTGTTTCTTAGAAAAGTGTTGGAACCAAAATTTCACTTTTATTAAGTTTACATATGGTAAATAAATCTAGTTTTCCTTTTCACAACTAGTCACTGCTTTGAATAATGGCCGAGCTAGCTCCAGAGAAGAATGAGGGCACTCATTTTTAGTTCTGTAGCGGAGAGAATATCAACTCTCTGTATGGTATATGGCCAACTAAAATGTGTAGTAGTAATAGCGAGGATGTTGCATGCTTGTTGAAATTATTGCTCCCTCTTCCCCTTACTCTCTAAATTGTGATTTTCAGGTTTTTCATTTTCTTGCTCATTGGAATTTTCTTGGTTCTCCGCTTTATCAGTCTCTTTAGGGTGAACGATGATCAGGTATGATAGTATCCTGCTAAGAAAGATCCAGCTACAACCCTGTCTGGTGCAGTCCACGCAAGGTGCTAGTTCTCTGATCTCGCATCACACGGCCTGATGGCGCTCACTTGCATCCAGCGAAAATCAAAATAATAAGTCAACACAAATATCTAGCGAGCTATCTTTCCTGGGTGCCACCCATTCTTATATTATGTAACAACCAAGCTTGCGTCAGGTGGTGAAGTCATCAGTAATATGGTTGGAAACTGCTGGGAGAGGGGATGAGGGCACACACATTGTGTTTTATGTGCCCCTGAGGCATCTGAGGCATTTGTTGTTTGGGTCTTCAGGTTGGTGGTCGGGAGTGAAAGGGAGCTCAATGGGCCTCATTGTTGGAGAAGTAAATCAAGGAGAATTGTGTCTATGAGCTAGGCCAAACCTGTCAGAAGATTAGGTAAAAAGGGAACAAGAAAGTGAAACCGCTAGATTAGGTAACGATCGACATACATTTTAAAAATAAATTAACCTCTATTCATATATAAGTACTACTTATTTTCTTGAGTTTTGTCAAAAATTCAAGAGGACACAACTTTTTTCTTTGAAAGCTATATGAAGTAGACAGCATGTTGCAAGCACAAATATTTCATAGAGAAAATGGCATATACATTCATGCAAAAACGCATCTCAGCAGTATGAGCAATTTTGAATTTTGCATGTACTTTTCCTAGTAAATTGTTCGAGCAGGGCACATATGGCGGAAATTGCAAATTTGCTACATTTTCTATATATTTCTCTTAGGTGCTTATTATTGTTAACTAGGGTTCTCCCCAGCCCATGAATCTGTCCATATGACTCTCCAGATAAGTTTGGGAATGTGTAATGGTTGGTTCAATTTGCATTCGAGAAAGAACAACACATGTTGTCTGTCTACTTCATCAAGGGAAATGCATTTGGTATGGACTTCGAAGGTCATGAAAATTATCTGATTTTTTCATCAAGCTCAGATAATGTTACAGGAATATCAGCACATAGTTTTGAAATATCAAAACAGTAAAGTGGGAAATGCCAGGGATATCCTGAAGAATTTGTGCTCAACGTGAACTATAAAAGCTATATATAAATTAAGGACCACACCGAAGAGAAAATCCAATATTATGTGGAAGTGAATATATAGTCATAGCATATCGAATTTGTGAGCATGTGGCTGTGGGATTTATAAATAATTGTGAGCATGTAGCCTGAGCCTGAGCTTGATCATTAGGCCTTATGCTTGTATGATTGTTGAAAGTGTAGGCCTGGTTGGTGTCAGGACATCACAAGTCTGATCAAGTGTCTGGTTTGTCACGTTTTCTCAACCATATTGTCCGCTCCTGGCTCCCACCCGAAACGAGCAGAGCCCATACTGCTTCCTACGCACCAGAGTTGCCCGATGCCTGTCACCACGATAGCTTCTTCTGCTTCTACTTGTGCTGCCTCGAGCAACTACAGTGCCATCACTCAAGCGCAACTGCAGTGCCTTGACCAACAAGTAGTAGACGTGCTACTGCCAGGTTGCGGTTATACTGATATCGGTCAGCAGCAGCTAGAAAATGTGTGGCAGATAGATCAATGAGGAATGACACAGCGCACTCCATATTGGGCATTCACTAGATGTTAAAATAAGTAATATTGTTGTTTGCTGGCACAAGAAGCTTCGATTCACCCATCTGTAATTGTACACTGGATTTTATTACAACCCGTATCGTGACTCATATTTCAATGTTAATACCTTTTTCTTTGTAACTTCCTCTCCTCACCTTGTAATAAACTACGAAACTGATGAAGTTGGACAGAATATCAAAGTTCTCAATCTTCATCAGACAAGTAGACAAGGTGTAATAAAATAGAGGTAGTTAGCACCGGAATAGCAGCAATTATGTGTGTTGTAATTGTGTGTGTGTTTTTTTGCTATATGGTTAGCTGCAAAACTGTTGAAGTTGTTTATTAGCTGCAATAAAATTTGTTGGAATGTGTATATTGTCAAGAATATATAAATGCAAATTGGAAAATTAATTGCACTAATAGACGTTTTTTCATAGCTGTTCTATTATACGCAGAACATTTAAGAGAAGTTTACAGCACAGTTAAGAAAGTCTCCCAATCAACGCTCCTTCTTATGACTCAGCTACAGTGGAGAAAATGGAACTATGAAAGAAATGGGGACCCGATGGAATCCCAGATGGATTACTAAAAGTGTTGAAGTGTCAAACCAAAAATAAACAAAGGACAAGCGTCTTTGTGACAAAGACATACTCCAGTAGCATAATCACTCGACTTCTTTGCGTCGATCTCCTTATCGGAGTTCGCCTTCATGCCGCAAACATGGAAGTAGCCAATGAACATGGATACAATGCTAGCTTTCTTTCCCAGATGCCACCCATTCACAGGAGGTGCCTACGGTGGTCAATGCAGACTCCAATGAAGTCATCAATGGTCAAGGGATGGGACGAGAGATTGAGAAAAGAGAATGAACTGGGATGAGGTGGGATGATAGGGTGCAAAATGGGACAGGAGGACGAGTGCACTCCGTTTTATGTATGCTCCTAGTGTGGATCTGCTGGATGGCTACATGGTGATTTCAGCACAGGCCTGCAGTCAGTGGCAAATGAAAATTAAAAGAGAAGACCTAGGATGGACCCGTACGATCAGACCCAGACATAACCTATACGGGCCATAATGCAGCGTCGTAGTGTAGGTGGTTTAGTTATAACCTCCGCTAGCAGGGGACCCTCTCCAGGTTCAGGCGTTCCAGCCACACTGCATTATAGTGCACATGCCGCAGATGTGAAAGCTGTGAACACACTGGAGCATCCTGTGAGCTCTGTTTTCCCGGTGCCACCCACTCATATTACGAGAGAGACGAATGAATGTCGAGGCAGTCAGTGAAGTCATCAGTAGAGCATTGGTCCCAGCTTTGGTTGTTGGAAACTTGGAATGCTGAGAGCTGAATTGGATATATAAAGCGGATAAAGTGAGGGGGTGCTCTGTTTAATGCTCTTAGCGATTGCGATGGTGACACGTAGGTAATGTCAGCATGGGGGGTGTCATCGATCTGGTCAGTGCCTTTCAGCTAGCGAACTCACCCGTGGGGATCAGAGAAGAAATATAAGGGAAAATTTCATAGAGAAAAAAATAAATGGGACCTTGAGAGGGATTAGTGCGAGTAAATAATTCAATTCGGCCTTAAACTCGAATGATGTAGAGAGTTGATTTGAGGATTCAAACGTATCTGAATAATTCGAATTTCGTTTAGTTGTAAGATCAGTTTAAATATACTCCAAACAAATTGCAGTCTGAGTTGGGAGAGAAAACTTGCATTAGTTGGACGGTCAGCTCTCTATCCAATACGTTAAACTTGCAAATGTTATAGTGCAGATTAGGCTACTACTTTGCATCCTGAATAATTACATGTCATTAGGCATAGTAGATGAACTTATTTTCCATAGCTTAGTTTTCATATGGAGCCATAACTGGATTTGAATTCAATCGGCATATAAACAGTGCATGGTCAGTGCTTGTTCAGTTCATATATGAACTCGTTACATGGACTTTTTAAAGTGGAATGACATATGTACCTGCTTCAACTTCAAATTTCTCATGGAGGCCTGACCTTCACTATGTAGCCACTAATACTCCATAATCTAGACGTCATGACCCTAGGTAAATGGCCAACGAAAATGATTAGTAGTAATAGTGAGGCTGTTGCTCATTGGGATTACTACATTCCATTACTCTAAACTCTTATTTTCCGATTTTTCATTTTCTTGGTCGATTGAATTTTTTCTCAGTTCTCAGCATCATCCGTCTCCTTACATTGAACCATCAACATTCAGATCAGGTACGTACAACAGTATCCTACTATGAAAGATTCTGTTACAACCCTATCTAAACTGCACCAGCCTACGCAAGGTGCAGGTTCTGCATCCAGCAAAAATCAAAACAGTGAGACGACTTAAATTCTGGCGAGCTATCTTTCCTGGTTGCCACCCATTCTTATGTTATGTAATCACCAAGCGCGTCAGGTGGCAAAGTCATCAGTAATATGGCTGGGAACTACTGGGAGAGGCAGATACGGGCACAACTCTGTTTTATAAGCTCCTGCGGCATCTGAAGCATTTCTTGTTTGGGTCTCCAGTTTGCAGGTCGGGTGTGAATGGGGGCATTAATGGGCCTGATTGGTGGAGAAGTGAATCAAGGAGGATTGTGCCTGCAGACCTGCCAGGAGATTAGGGAAAAAGCGAACAAGGTCCGAACAATAGATTTGGTAACCACATACTCCCTCCGTCCCTTTTTAAGTGCCGCCGTGGGATGCGTGCCACAAGTTTGACTTGATTTATAGAAAATACGTGCAATATTTATATCTTCAAATAATTTTGTTAAAAAACTAGATCTAAAGATCTTTCCAATGATACTAATTATGATACTAATCGATGATATTTATTATTTATTAAAATTGCCGATATTTGCTTCTTGGGAAGCGGCGACAGTTATTTAGGAACGGAGGGAGTATATTTCAACAATAAATTAACATCTATTCATATATAACTACTACTGATTTGCTTGAGTTTTTTGTCAAAAATTTCAAGAGCATACAATTCTTTTAAAAAAAATTATATGAAGTAGAACAGCGTGTTGCAAACACACGGATTAATTCCATAGAGGAAACCATACATTCATGTCAAAAATGCAATTTAGCACATGAGCAGTTTTGCATGTACATTTCTGGTAAATTGTTTGAGCTGGACACAACACATGGTGGAAAATTGCAAATTTGCTCTGTTTTTCAAAGATTAGTGTTAGATGCTCATTATTGTTAACCAGGAGCCTCCCCTAGCCGATGGATCTCTCCATATGACTATACATATATGTTTGGTTCTGCGTAATGGTTTGTTCAATTTCCATTCAAGAAAGAATAACATATTGTCTCTCTATATTACTATCCTTAGGGTAAAAAATACTTTTTATATGCATAATATAAATATCAGTTTTCCTTCTGTTTCTTTGAAAAATGGTGGAACCAATTTCACTTTATTAAGTTCACATAAGCTACGCAATTCTAATTTTCCTTTTTAAAAGTGTCCGCCGCTTGGAATAATGGCGAGAGAGAATAGTGAGGCTGTTACTCCTTGGAATTGCTCTCCTCCCTTATTCTAAATTCTGATTTCCAGAATTTTCATTTTCGTGATCATTTAAAAATTTTCTCTCTTGGTTCCCAACGTCCTCCATGTCCTTAGGGTGAACGATCTATGTTCTAATAAAAAAGGAGTACAAACATATCATGCTATGAAATATCCTGTTACAACCCAATCAAAACTTCACACCTGCTACAATCCACGCAGGTGCAGCAGCTCTCAGATCACAGGCCACGCCGCAAGGAAATTCTCTCTTGCACCCAACCATCATCAAAACAGTGAGTCAAAAAAATATTCTGCGAGTTATTTTTCCTGGGTGCCACCCATTCTTATGTTATGTAACGACCAAGCTTGCGTCAGGTGGTAAAGTCATCAGTAATATATGGCTAGGAACTACTGGGAGAGGAGGATAAGGGCACACACTCTGTTTTATATGCACTTCTTGTTTGGGTCTTCAGCTTCCTGGTCGGGGGCACCTGGGGATTCGCAGGAGCGGTGAATGGGAGCATTAATTGGACTGATTGGTGGAATTAGCCAGAAATGCAGTGACAAATTTTTATGCTCACATGGTGAAAACTAATCATGAATTCGACACATCTTTCCTAATGCCCGGCGGATTACTTTTTTTTGAGGAAAACAGGAGGGGAAAATACTTGTCAAAACAAACATATGCATACAGATGCAATAAATTACAAGAAACTAATACAATCAATCAAAGGAACAAGATTAAATAAAATGTAGTTCTCCTAAATAGAATCTCAGAACTATTACTAAAGAAGAACTCAAGGGTACAAGAAGGAACAAGGAACCCCGCCAGCCAAGAATACATGATGTCTCTAAGATAAACAAATTGTCTATAAAAAAACTTGGTGCGACCATACATGCCTGCTGATCTCAGCTGTGGCCCCTCCTCTTGCTGCACTGTGTTCAAGCCATTACGATGCAAGAATCTGCTAATGTAAGTATGCTTTGAACAGGATGAAGGACAGTGCCCGGATGGGCAGAAATATCATGGTAGCCGTGTTTCCTTGGTGCCACCTATTCACACGAAACCACAAGTTAGGTCGCTGCACAGTGGCAGCAGCAGGAGGTTGATTCATCAGTAAAGACTGGTAGACATAGAAGATATATATTGAGAGAGACCAGTATTAACTGTTTGGACCGCGGAGAGTACTAAGTAGGACAAAGGTGAATGAGTGAGGAGTGGCGAATGAGTGAGGGCACAACGTTTTATGCTCCTCAAGGATGGGTGGCGTAGGCAGTAACTACTAAGGATGAAAAGGGAACAAAAATATCTTGAACTGAACCGTATCGTTTTCTATATTTAATCCGATCGAATTCGTATTTTCTTGTCCGGCTTTATCGTTTTCATTTTCGTATTTCAGATGTTTTGTATTTCAAATGTAAAAAGTAGAAAACGGTTTAGATATTTTTGAATCCTTTTCTACTTTTCTACTTTTAACTTAAATTTTTTTGAATTCAAACAGCCCAATTAGAGCCTGTTTGCCATGCAGTTGTGTTCTTTCTATGAGTGGCCAGCTCCCCTCTCTTATATAGACGTTGTCTAGCCTCATTTTCATTCACTATGCACTTATTAACTATTATATGCACTCAAAATTGATCATATATGTACTTAGTCATGCATTTAGTCATGTGGGTCGGTATTCCGTATTGAGTTTTTGTATATCGATTATGTTCGACATAAATCCGCTTGAATCTGTTTGTTTTCAAAATTCTTGATATTTGGTAAGATTGTTTTCTATCCAACTTTACCGTTTTGGCTTTCGTTTTCGTATTTCAAATGTAAAAGTAGAAAACAATTTAGGAGATTTTCAACCGTTTCTGACTTTTCATCCTTAGTAACTACTTGATTGGTGAAGTGTAGGCGAAGGGGGGTATAGATAAGCACAAATTGGGGGACACCAACCACTAGGTAAAAGGCAACAATATCAAAATACTAAATTAGTTTATTATAAAAAATAATTAATTTCAAATGCTGGGATAATAATATATTGAGAAAGAGATCAATTCAAAATTATATGTTTGTAGTGAATACATTAATTTCTTTGGTTCATCACTTTCTTCCCCAACCGTTCTCCCTGGCTCAAACCCTTGTCCTTTGCTCATTCCTTACTCTCACCCATCTTATTCTCACATATGGTCAGACTATTGCCAAAACCCATGCATGGCAATAGTCTGATCAGACCCATAAGTAGACAGTATCCTTCTTCACATTGTGTCCATTATAGTTTGAGGCTGCAAAATGATCATCAGCACTACACCATGCCTTCTCTAATGTTCGATTTTAGTCATTGGAGCTGCAAAATGGTCATCGGCGCGGGCTATTGGCTAGCAGGACGTCTAGGAGGAATCCTATTGGCTATTAGAACGTTTTTAATGGCAATTTGTAAACAGCTAGCTAGATTATGGGACATAGAAATAATAAAAAAGTTATATTTCCATGGGCTATTGAGGAGAGTGATCAGATAACTAATGATTCCTAAATAGCTAGTCTAACACGATCTCCTAGAAATATCTCTCCCACATAACTCTCCACTATAGTATTTTTTTTATTTATATGTCTCATCTAGCTAGCTATTTATAAATTATCCTGATAGCCACTAGAATTCTTCCTAGACTAGCTATTTGACAACCATTGGAGACGTCCTAATATATGGTCACAGATACCAATGGCTATGCCACACAACCAATCGGAGTACTTCTAACTACAACTAGGATACTTCTAACTACAACTAGGACTTGGGTCGTGCAATTTGAGCATGCGTCATGGCATGGCCTAAAGCATGCCACGGCATGAAATATTTTGGACCATGGTGCACCGTACTGTGCTAGTTCAATAGATGTAATAAGCATATTCTTGATGAATTTACATGCAGTATTACTACTATATTAGCTGATCTTGTTAGTCATGGTTATAATGTGAGATGAGCAGAAATGTGTAACAACCAATTACATGATGGGAGAGCAGAAAATGTGTTGCGATCCATTACCATGTAACAACCGATTCGTTGGGGCTTCTGCTAGCTGCAATACTAGAAACATACACTCACTAATTTTCCATATATGTGATCTTTTTTGCTATACAGTTATGAGCAAAATGATGAGTTATGTTCTTGTGATAGCCATGTGCTGGAATGTTGTATACTTCCTTATGTTGCATCTGAATTCTGCTTTTTTTCCCACAACCTGACATGTTGATGGCTGCAGGTACAGCACCAGAACCGGGAACCAAATTATTTCCACGGACCAACAAAACCATTGTGAATATTAGGACTTGCATACAAATAAATAGGACAAGTAACAAACCACATCCATATCCATGTGACAGAAATATCTGCAGTACTGTACAACCTCTATTGGCCCTGAATTACACTGATGATGATACATAATCACATACTATGAAGTTTAAATTTTACTATGGCAAAGTTACTAACATTCACATTCTACAATTAAATATCATGTTATACTATTAGTACAAAGTTCCTTTTTTTGGATAGGCATAAAAAAGTATATGGATGGTTATCAACTAGGTTTATTGGTCATGCTTAGTGAAGACTTTATTCTCTGTTTCGTTATCTTCGGTCTGGTTCTAAACTTTTTGTGTGCAGGACATTGTGAGAATGTTGTAATAATTAGTTTGATTCTATCTTTTTGGTAGATGAAGCCGGGTATAAAGTATCCATTATCTAAAAAAGAATCAACCTTTCTATTTCTTGCAAAATGTCGGAACCAAATTCAATTTTATCATGTTTAATTTTTCTTTTTAGAAGTGGCCACCGCTTGGAATAATGGCTGAGCGCCGAAGAAGAATGAGAGCATACATACTCCTTTTTAGTGCTCCAGGGAGAGAACATCAACTCTCTGTATGTATGGTAAATGGCCAACCAAAATGTGTAGTAGTAATAGTGAGGCTGTTGCATGCTCGTTGAAATTGCCCCCTCTTCCTCTTCCACTAAATTCTGATTTTCATATTTTTGATTTTCTTGCTCATTGGAATTTTCTCGGTTCTCAGCCTCATCAGTCTCCTTAGGGTGAACGATCAACAATATCCTGCGATGAACGATCCAACTACAACCCTATCTGGTGCAGTCCATGCAAGGTGGAGTTCTCTGATCGATATCGCGCGTCAGGCTGCCTGATGGTGCTCACTTGCATCCACTGAAAATCAAAATACTAAGTCAACTGAAATTTCTGGTGAGCTATCTTTCCTGGGTGCCGCCCATTCTTATATTATGTAACAACCAAGCTTGCATCAGTTGGTGAAGTCATCAGTAATATGGCTGGGAACTACTGGTAGAGGGGATGAGGGCACTGGGCACACTCTGTTTTATGTGCTCCTGAGGCATCTGAGGCACTTGTTGTTTGGGTCTTCAGGTTGGTGGTCGGAAGTGAAAGGTTGGTGGTCGGGAGTGAAACGGAGCTTAATGAACCTGATTGTTGGAGAAGTGAATCAAGGAGAATTGTGTCAAACCGCTAGATTAGGTAACGACGTACATTTCAAAAATAAATTAACCTCTATTCAATCTAACTACTACTTATTTACTTAGTTTAGTAAAAAATTCAAGAGGATACAATTTTTTTTGAAAATTATATGAAGAAAACAGCGTGTAGCAAGCTCAAATATTCCAAAGAGGAAATGGCATACATTCATCAAGCAAAAATGCATCTCAGCGGTATGACTAGTTTTGAATTATTTGCCAGTACTTTTCTAGTAAATTGTTCAATTCTGGCACATATGGTGGAAAATTGCAAATTTGTTATGTTTTCTATATATTAATCTTAGGTCTCATTATTGTTAACTAGGGTCCTCCCTAGACCATGAATCCCTCGATATGACTTTCCAAATAAGTTTGAGCCTGTGTAATGGTTGGTTCAATTTTCATATTCAAGAAAGAACAACATGTTGTGTGTCTACTTCGAAGCCTAAGGGTGATGAAAATTATCTGATTTTTTCATCAAGTTCAGATAATGTTACTGAAATATCAGTACACAGTTTTAAAATATCAAAACAGTAAAGTGAGAAAATGCCAGGGATATCCTGAAGAATTTATGCTCAAAGTGTACTAAAAGCTATATACTCCCTCTGTCCAGAAAAGAATACAATTCTAACACAGTATAGTATCTTAAGTTTGATCAATTATTGAGAAAAATGTATCATTATTAATATTATTAAATTAAGCATGGAATGTATTTTTACAATAAATTAATTTAGAGCCATAAATATGAATAATATTCGCTAGAAATTTAGTCAAACGTGAACTACTTTCGCTGACACACAACATGTAGTTACATTCTTTGATTGACAGATGGAGTATAAATTAAGGACCACACGATCCAATATTATGTGGAAGTGAATATGTAATGTCACATATGCATATTGAATCATGAGCGTGTAGCTGTGGGATTTATAAATAATTTTGAGCATGTAGCCTGAGTCTGAGCCTGTAGCTGATCATATAGGCCTAGGAGGTGTCAGGACATCTCAACTCTAGGCAAGTGTCTGGTGTGTCACCTTATCTGAACCACATCGTCCCCTCCTGGCTCCCATTGGAAATGAGCAGAGCCCATACAACTCAGGCACAACAGCTTCCTGCGCACCAGAGTTGCCGGATGTCTGTCAGCGCGATAGCTTCTGCTGCTGCTGCTTGTGCTGCCTTGAGTAATGACAATGCCATCACTCAAGTAACTCCAGTCCCTTGAGCATCAAGTAATAGCTGTAGCTGTGCTTTGATAAAAAAAAAAAAAAAAGTAGTAGCTTAGCTGTGCTACTGCCAAGCCGAGGTTATACTGATATCCATTAGCAACAGCAGCTAGAAAATGTGGAATAGCAGATAGATCCGTGAGGAAGTGACACAGCATACTCCGTTGGGCATTTCACTAGCTAGGCGTTAAAACCAGCAATATTGTATGGATTGATCACAACCCGTATCGTGACTCATATTTCGATGTTACTACTTATTCTTCCTATAACTTTCTTACTTTCTTTTCCTAAAAATAAAATTCTTTACACCCTTTTTTCAGTGCTATTTAATTTGGATAGAATAACGAAGTTCTGAATCTTCATCAAACAACTGTACAATGTGTAATAAACTAGAGGTAGCTAGCACGGAA
Organism: Chrysopogon serrulatus; assembly: GCA_015844335.1. NCBI lineage: Eukaryota > Viridiplantae > Streptophyta > Magnoliopsida > Poales > Poaceae > Chrysopogon > Chrysopogon serrulatus. The sequence continues at coordinate 119,971 of JADLZL010004730.1, forward strand.
ATAACGGCAATTGTGTGGGTCGTAATTGTGGGTTTTCTTTTTGCTATATGGTTAGCGGCAAACTCATGAAATTGTTTATTAGCTGCTATAGACTTGTGTTGTAACATGGAATGTGTATATTGTCAGGAATCACTACTGGAACTTGAAATATCCCGACCAACGACAGGCAAAACTAGAATTACCCTGTCGAGCTAGCCCTGACGGTATTTTTATTTTCTCTGACAGTAAGTGCACTGTAAGAAATTTCATGGTGATATTTTTATTTTTTATGACCATACGTACATTTTCAAACCGATATTTTTATTTTTCTTGACGGTAATGCACCGTAATGAAATTTCAAGTTTCAGTAGTGAAAATATATATGAAATTGGAAAATTAAGTGCACCAATATACATTTTTTAATGGCAGTTTTATTATACGCAGAAAATTGAAGAGAAGTTTACAACACTGTTAATAAAGTCTCCCATCCAACGCCACTTCTTACGCTCTTTTTTTTAAAAAAAATTTACGACTATCAGGTACAATAAAGAAAATGGAAGATGAAAGAAAAGGGAACCCGATTGAATCCCAAAAATATTTCTAAAAGTGTTAAGTGTCAAACAAAAAAACAAACAAAGGACAAACGTCTTTATTACAATAAGATATTTAGCATAATGAAACTACTTTTTTTTTCAAGGAATTTCTCATGTTTCTTTATTTCCAAAAATAATTTTCGGAGACAACCTCTCTAATTATTAACAGAAGTGAACACATCTAATGACATTAATTCCTAAATTGTCGTATGTCTTTAAATTGTGGAGGATTGCTCCAGCAGTCCTTCCAAGAGATAATGCACGAATCTAATTAAGCAGCCATCGGATTTATTTTGATTAATTTCATCTAAGATTTTTAAATGGGCTGGTGATGCCCTAGCCCTATCAAGCCTAGCCCATATGCCTAGCTGAAGTTTTTGGATTTGTACATGGCCCGCATGTGTATCATTTGAGCTCGAGTACGCCGTGCACATGCTGCCATTTTGAGATGAATTTGTTCCCCCAAGCCCCAGCCTCCGTCACTAGCTAGGATGCAAAACCATCTCGCCCTTTTCGTGGTTGCTTCATCTCCCGCAGTTGATGCGCCGATCTCCTTATGCGGGTTCACCTTCATGCCGTGAACCAGCATGAACATGGAAATAGCCCATGAACTTGGGTGCTATGCTAGCTTTCTTTCCTGGATACCACCCATTCACATTAGGCGCCCATGGCTGTCAAGGCAGACGTCCAGTGAAGTCATCAGTGGTCAAGGGGATGGAATGAGGGATAGAGAAAAGAGAGCGAAAGATCTGTACTGGTTCGGAATGACTAGTTTGGGATGGGATGGTGGGGTGCAAACTGGGAGAGGAGGATGAGGGTGCTCCATTTTATATATGCTCCTGATGAGGAGAGGATCTGGATGGCTACGCGCCTGTGATCAGTGGCAAATGAAATTAAAGAAGAGGATACGCCTGCACGATCTGAAATAGACCTGACCTACGTATAGTAATTGGAATTAAATGAAATTAATTAAGTCAAAACATACACTAAATTAGTTGTAGAATCAAATTAATTTAGGTAATTGGAACATACGTAGGGCTCAGTTCACAATATATATAGAGAAAGAAATACTATATGAAATATTTATAACTAGTGGTCCATGTGGCGCAGCAAGGACCCAAGCAGGTTTAGAAAGTACGGATGAATTTTACTTGTTGCTAGCTAGCTAGGTCATGTTCGCAAGTCATGAACTCTTGGATAAGCTGGTTTTTGCCTTTTTATAATTGTTGAAAGAATACTCTACGGACGATCCATAATATCATCCTCCTATTGATGGGTTGACAATAGTGTGTATTAATTACTGTAGTAGTACAGGCGATCAACTATTATTAGGCAGACACCTGACATTGGTAATTCTGATAGCACACTACAAATATAAATTATATATCACAATACAAGTGGATGAAAAATAAGCCAGTATGAAATAATCTTACACCTTAATTAACAATAATCAAAGCAGAAGATTGAACTACTCGATCTTATATATCAATCAAAGCTACTAGCTAGCTAGATTAATATATGAAAAAAGGCTTAGGTTAAAACTATCCAGCTAAGAACGTGAGCAAGGGACATTCTCAAAGGAAGGAAGAAGATAGTATGGATGACAAAGGGTGGACATTTTACATCCTCAGCTGGTAGAGGATACTGTTATTCCGCAATTTGCTCAGAGCGTTCTGCCATGGCTGCTTTTCCTTGTTCATCTTTGTGCTGTTAAGACGGAAGTAGTGAATGAACATGGAAAACAAGCTAACTGTCTTTCCTCGATGCCATCAGATGATCATTGTGGTCAAGGCAGACGGCTAGTGAAGTCGTGAGCAGGGGATGGAATTGGACATGGAGAAACAAAGCGAGAGGAGAGGAGAGGACGAGGACACACTACCTTTTATATGCATGGCTCCTAAGCTCTCCATGGCTACATAGTGATTTCTGTGCAGTACCATCTCACCTCTCCATGTAGAAATAAATTAATGATACTTACATTAAATTAGTTGTGGAAGCAAATGAATGAATTAATTGCAATACAAAGTAGGGCTCAGGTCACAATGTATAGGGAAAGAAATCTTATGAAATACTCATCCCAAATTATAAGATGTTTTAACTTTTTCTACCCAAGTTTAACCACTCGTCTTATTTAAAAAATTTGTGACCCCCCTCTCCACTGATCTCATCGCCTACTAGGCGGACCTGCCACCCCCGCGTGGATCTAGCCGTCAGAAACGACTGCAGGCACGGATCCACCGCCGAGCTCGCAGGACGAGTTGCGGCCGGAGCCAACCTCCACCCTGGCAGCCAGCGCACGGATCCAAACCACAAGACATCGATCAACAGGACACTACCCGGAGAAGCCGTCCCAGCATGGAAGCCGAGCACTCTTGCGAGGAGGAAGAGGTAGTGGGAAGGGGATGGAGCGAGCAGTGGCTTATGCGGTAGCGCCCCTCCCGCCACCTTCACTGCAGCCACACCTCTTCCGGCGATGGGCTCAGGTTGTGGCGAGGACAGGCAAGGGAGACGCAGAGAGCGGATGGCGGCTCCGCCCGTGTCGCCCCGTGAGGGGCGACGCGGGGGCTACGAGGGCTTAGTAGTTCTTTGTTATATCTATATCTATTTATTTACGACTAGTTACGTTTCTTGCCTTCTATTTGAGGAAAAAAATCATTGACTGACAGGACCAGCGAAGCGTATGGTGCAACACTGAACCTAGTATCTCGTCCACACACCAGCAGTAGCAGTTCGGCTGCCCACACAGCAGCTTACCAACAGCCAGTGCCCATGCCTACAGCCCTGCTTCTTGGTGCGTACTGTCCAAGCCATGCTGTGTCGGACATATCCTGTGCTCACGTATGCATGCTGTGAACATTGTGTCTTCAAGTGACTGAATGGACGTAAATACCATGGGAGCCCACTTTCCTCGGTGCCACCCATTCATATGTAATTGTTACCAAAGTGATGGTCCAGCCGGCAGGCTGCAAATTCATTAGTAGCAGCTGAGAGAGGAAGACACAAGATTAGGGGACAAGTGTTAACAGTTTGGAATGTGGAGACTGCTGCTAACAAGGAGAGGTGAACAAGTGAGGGCACTCGGTTTTATGGTCCTCAGGATTGGTGGAAAAGTATAAAGGGGAAGGAGGATTTTGGGCATGGGTAAAGGAAAACAACAATGTCAGAGAATCGAACAAAATTAATTTATTACACTCCACGCTCGTTGGGACCATAGTGTATTGAGAATTCAATAAAGTGATATATATATACATATATATTATACAATAAATACGATAACTTATTTTGTCTGCCACTTTCTCCTTTCATTAATCCATCCCGCACTCCGACCCTTTTCCTGCATCTCACTCCTCTGATGCTTCCTGTTCTCACATATGGCAAAAATAAACATATGACAGGAGTGACGGGACAAACATATGTCCAACATGACAATTGATACAGTTTGGAGCCGCGAAATTATCACTAATGACATGGCCTAGCCAGAAAAGCCCAAGCCTGTGCACGTCTGAACTCAGCATGGGTTAGCATGTGCGGGCATGTAGCTGGCCTTCCATCTTTATGAACCTTGAAATAAGTGCAACACAAACTTGAGTCCATATATATATATTCAGTTTCTAATGTTGAATATTCTTTTATTGCATATAACATTTATTATTTTAGTGAAATTTATTTGATCTCTACTATAAAAAAAAGCTCGTAGAATCATCCATATATAGCTATATCCGGCATGCTCAGCACCAGACTACTGGAGCAGGGGCGCACCCAGATGAAGGGGAAGCAGACTGAGACCGCATGGAGGGAAGAGGAAGAAGAGCAAGATGATTTCCTATTGTTTGGCTAATTACTTTCGAAAGAGCCAAACTTGTAAGCATAGTTCATGAACATTGAAAATGCATTTCTAGGTTTCTAAACTTTGAAAGTGCATTTCTGATGTGGCATGCTAGCATGTAGGTAATTTTTCATTAATTCCCTCACATTTAATTTTCTCAGTATATATGTGATCTCTGGATAGTTTCTGGTCATGGAGCTTGGCGAACATACAGTTGTTATATTTTCTTGCACTTTTCCATCTTCTATTTTCTGATCATCTTTGATTGTCATATAGAAATTTTTCATCATTAAGTTTGTGCGGTGGGAATTCTGAAATAGGTATGACATGTAACTGGTAGTTAAAATAGCACATTACAAAAGTACAAAACAAACTTTAATAATACATTTTAAACTTTGTAATTAACAATACATGAGGCTGAAACATTTATCTATTTATATATTAATCAAAGGTACTGGCTAGATTAATTAAAAGGCGTAGGTCTCACACAAAAACAACTAAGAGAACTCTGAAAAACGACCCGGCCAAAAATATGAGAAATTAGGGTACATTCATAGAGCAAGACTTAACGAAAAACGACCCAGCTGCTTCATAGCACTGAAAATGTTATCTAATTAAGACTGAGGTAGTAGATCAGAGAGGGTGAAATATGTATCCGCTGAGCTCATACAGGATCTTGTTACTTGCTAGCCTATTATCCAGTGTCCAACGCCCCTGCATCCCCAATATGTCCGGCTGTCCGGCCTTCACTGCTTACGCTTGTTCACCTGCATGGCTCCAGCGAAGATGTAGTGAATGAATGGACACCGTCCTAGCTGACTTTCCTCGGTGCCACCCATTCACATTGACGATCATGCAGACAGCTAGTGAATTCATCAGCATGCAGCTCATGGGATCGAATCAGAGATAGAGAATACGGATGGTCAGCTGTATGCCGACTAGCTTATAGTAGCAGAGTGGAAATTGGAAGAGGATGATGATGAGGGCACTCTGTTTTTTATATGCTCCTAGGCTCGGAATGGTTACTCTGTCACGGTGAGTGATTAAAGGAGAGGAGGATATGAAGTGCCGACCGACCATGTAAAAATGAATTGCAAATTAAGTCGAAGCACATCATGACGATAGTTAAAACTCTATGATCATCTTCAAGCTAGGCCACGCTGCTTCCTGACAGCAGTGCTCACTGCTCAGCACCACATGCATGATGTGCAGGACGGCGAACTGAATATAGATGGAGTAGAACCGAGATCCATGTATACATATATGTGGAGTAGAACCGAAATACATGATGTTGTAATAAGACTAAAAAAAATGTCAAAAAAATCCTCATGCATGTTTTAGCTTAGCTTCTGGGACACCACATCACCACCAAGTGCTGCCTGCAGTTTCAGCATCCCCAACTAATCATCTTGCATTCATGGCTGCTTGTGTTGACCAAGTGCGGAAGGCCATGATCCAAGCTGCATAAGATAGGGATCGGACAATGATTTACTTGGCTGCTGATCCCAGCTGCATACGGCCCTGCTCCTGCAGTGTGGTCAAGCCCATGATGCGATGCGAGACTCTGCTTAAGTAATGCGTGCTGTGAACAGTTCAAAAGTTTCTGATTGCACAAATTTCATTCCTGCTAGGTCAATGAACACATTTTAGCAGGGGCCAAGGCAGGGTGGTACTGGGTGCTGGGAGGTGAGACACCGATACTAGTACGTTAATATAATAAAATTCCTCCTTTATAAAAAAAATGATTCTAGTACGTACTTTGTTGTCTTCAGTGAATCATATATATATATATATATATATACAATAACGAACTAGTGCAAAACTCTAGTACTTTTACTAATTTCTGTTTAGTTTAGCACCAGTACTCGATGATATGGCCCCATCGCAGCATCTGGGAACTACAGAACAAGAAAATTCACCTTTGGTTAGCAGCTCCAATATGCTAGAGCTTTCTTCAACTCTATAGAATTTCTTTCCGGTGCCACCCATTTCTATCTGCAACAGGTGGATTCACATTGCCTCGGTCCTCCCCCCATTCTCACGCATGCGGTCTTCTCTCTACTCAAACAACAGCACTCCCAGTCTCTCGTAGGTGAAGGGTCGAATGTTGGAGAGTGAGAGACACAGAGAGAGAGAGGGAAATGCAACAGAAAAACAAGCATAGAGCATATGAAATGTACTGTGCAAGTTATATATTGTGAGGGATCAGAGGCTACGTACGAAGTATTGATAGTCATTAAACGTCAGAAGTCAGATATGTTAATTAGTTGCACTGTTCCAACAATATATATAGCATGACCGTACCCAGAGCTAATGTTTTCTCTGCACTGCAATTTTTTAATAAGACTCAAATCAGCTGTCAGCATATATACTAAAAACAATTTGGCTAAAATGCATCTGATCAATGAAGCAAAAAACCATTTCTTGCCTGTCAACTGTCAGCATATTAGAAGGCAAGTTATATCTATATATCTAGTTCATGATTATTTAGATTTCTTGCCTTCTAATATTGAGCCCCGGCCTCCCTTGATCTGTTTTCGATCTGGCTACTAATGGACGGACATATGCATGTAGAATGATATATTGCCTGAACTTTTTCTGTTGGACATGAATTTGTGAGAAAAATCATTGATTAGTAGGGCCAGCTCAGCAGATGGCGGTGCAGCACTGAATGGAGGATCGTTCACTCGGTAGTAGCAGCAGTTCGGCTGCCCACACAGCTGCTTGCCGACAGCCACCGTCCATGCCTACAGCACCCAGCTTCTTGGTGCGTGCTGTTCAAGAAGCTAGCCCTGTTGCGTCCAACATGCCTGTGCTCACGTATGCATGCTGTGAACAATAAATCATCAAGTGCTTGAGTGCACGGAAATACCATGGGAGCCCACTTTCCTTGGTGCCACCCATTCATATGAAATTGTTACCAAAGTGATGGTCCAGCCGGCAGGCCGCAAATTCATCAGTAGCAGTTGAAAGACACAGATAACGGGAGACCAGTGTTAACAGTTCGGAATGTGGAGACTGCTAACAAGGAGAGGCCGACGAGCGAGGACGCTCGGTTTTATGCTCCTCAGGCTTAGTGGAGAAGTATAAAGGGGAAGGAGGATATTGGGCATGGGTAAAGGAAAACAACAATGTCAAAGAACTAAAATAATTTATCACAGCCCACGCTCACTGACCCTTCTTCTCCTGTATCTCACTCTGATACTTCCTGTTCTCGCATATGGCAATATATAAACATATGGCAGGAGTCACGGGATCATATGTCCAATATGACCATTGTTACAGTTTGGAGCCGCGAAATTAACACTAGCATATTATTGGACAACTTTGCTTTATGTATTATAATGGTATTGGACAACTTTGCTCATGGCGGTGTCCATCAACATATTATTGGACAACAATGTCACAGAATTTGCCTAATACTTACAATTTATAATTAGTATTATTAGATCAGTTTTCTATATTGGTTTCATTAGGTTGAACTACTCTTACATATGAATTAAAGCTTAACAACTCTTACATATCGATCAAAGCTACTACCTAAGCAAGATTAATTATATGAAAACACTTATTTTTACATAGATATATACCCTCACTATGTAAAAATGATACAGATAAGAATGCATGCTGAGCAAGAGACATTCGCAACAGAAGAAGATAGTGTAAATAAGAGTGGACATTGACATTCTCAACTGGTACGCCGTTAAACTCTAGCTGACGATCCAAGGAAGGGAGTACCCTCAGATTCACAATTTGCTCAAAGTGTTCTGCCACATCTGCCTTTCTTTCTTCACATTCGTGCTGGCAAGACTGAAGTGGTGAATGAACATGGAAAACATGCTAACTGTCTTTCCTCGATGCCACCCATTCACATCAGACGACGATCATTATGTTATGGTCAAGACATACAGACAACCAGTGAAAGTGAAGTCGTCGTCAGCACAGGATGGGATGGGAGATGGAGAAGACAAAGCGAGACCTCTCTACCGGTTTGTAATGACAAGCTAGCTATTATTACTAGTAGTAGGAGGGTAGAAACTGCTGGGTGACGAGGATGAGGACACTACGTTTTATATAAGCTCCTCGGAAATGTAGAGGAGGATGGGCCTGCAGTACCATCTCACCCATATATATATATATACACACACACGTAGTGCTCAGGTCAGAGGTATAGAGAAATAAATACAATGAGATATTTAATAACCATGTACTCCCTCCATATATAGAAATTAAATGTCGTTTTGGACAAGGTTTGAGTCAAATATTGGGAACATAAATCATGAATAACTTTTAAGTTATTAAATTTAGAAATATGAAAACTATATGAATAGATTTTTCTTGAAAAATACTTTCATATAAAAGTACAAATATATCACTTTGTGATGAGTATTTTTATAAAAATATTAAGTCAAAGTTATATTTTGGAGACCATGTCGCTATCCTAAATGATATCTAATTTCTATACGGAGGGAGTATAGAAAGTATGGACGACTTTTACTTGTCTCTGGTACTGCATGCCATTATAAGTGAGAACCGAGGTTAATTAAAAAAAATGTAGTTCTAACAAAATCAGTACTTATGATGAAAAAAAAGCTCTCGATGGTACATGCAGTAAATTAAATATCCTAGTTACAGAAATGTAGGTGTACAGATGCAGTAAATTAAATAAAATATTTTTGGCATGCCACGTCGGAAACTATGATCCTATTGTAGGTGTATATATAATTTTCTAATGCAAACAAAATCTGCAAATATCCTAGTTAGGGAAATTTTCTACTCGAGAAAAGGTATACACACTAGTAGAGTGCATGCATGTTGAAAGCAGGAAGAAGAGCTGACAGAGCCAAGCAGTGAAGGAACATGCACAGTCTGCTAGGTGGCTTTCCTCGGTGCCACCCATTCACATGGTGCATTGACGATCTTGCATGGTGGTCAGGTCTGGGCATGCAGGAGGCCAGTGAAGTCTCATCAGCATGCAACTCATGGGATTGATCGGAGATAAGGGATTCAGAGGGCGAGCTCTGCACCGGGGTTTGGAATGACAAGCTAAAAGTGGCGGAGTCCAAACTGGAAGGGTGCGACGAGGGCACTCTCTTTTATACATGCTCCTAGGCTTGAAATGGTTATTACTTATGTCGATTTCAGCACGGGTGTGTGGTCAGTGGCCTGCATGACGACCGGCCCTGCATGACGACCGGCTATGTAAAAATGAATTGCAAATTAAGTGGATCGAAACATCATGATAGCCTCCAGTTAGAAGTCTGTCATCATCTTCAACTTAAACCACGCTGATTGCTGACAGCAGTGCTCACCACATGAATGACGTGCAGGACAGTGAGCTGAATATGTCGGCATTCATTGACAAATTATTGTGCCCATGGATTTTCACAAATTATTGGTGCACCTATATACAATGAGGGCATACGTCCATGTCCAGTTGAAAAAGCAGAGTGATACCCGTGACATCTCAAAGCCGCACGGTTGATGAGGGTTATGACCTATAACCCTGTAATATCCTCTTGGTGTATAGTAGTACAAGCACCTTTTATGGGCAAGTTTTCCCTGGAAATGACCACATTAACTGTGAGAATAGGATTGATAATGCATATTTGCCTTTTCAATTCTTTTATTCTTACTAACCACGTACTTTTTTGGCAATATAATATTATTTTTCCTAACTCAAACTTGTCCACTTTTGGCTAAATTTTTTAAAAATAATTAATTAACAATTACAATGTCAATAAATCTAGTATCAAAATATTTGTTGCAGTATCTCTAATAAACATTTTTACTAGTGTATGTTGATGTTAAGCAATACAAGTTTTACTTTGAACAAATTAAACTACTAATAAAACATCTTATTTGTTAGAGAAACTTTAAAAGATTCTTAAGCAGGTGAAAAAAAATACCCTTGAACAACATCTCTAATTGGATATCCAAATATAGCTACCTTTTATTCCGTGTAAAATTCAATTGCGGATATCAGCTTTAGACGATTCAAATCAATATAATATGAAAATAGACAACTAGAAATAAATATTGATTTCCCAGAAACTCTAGAAATCCTAATTGTTGATTGCCCAGAAATCCTATCAATCCTAATTGATTTCCTATTTGCTGAAATATACTTTATCATCATTTCCATGATTTCTTTCTAGTTAAAGTTGGATAATGAGTTTGAGTGCACACAAGATAGAGAAAAATACATTGAAGAGTGCAAAAGGTACAGAAAGAGATTTTTTTGTTCATATAGTTTTTCTAATGATGTTTTAGAGAATGAGTTTACAAAGACTCTAGAGATAGTCTTAGTATATTGACTGAAGCAACCTTCTCGTTCCCTTCCCTTCTCACATATTTATTTAATTTTATAGATGTTGGTATGTATCCTTGCCTATAAATATATCTAATAAAGATAAGCAAGTTTGACTTCAAACAAAACTAATTGCAGGTTTGGCATGACTCTTACTCCAACAGCTGGAGCTGAGCCACAGCAGAAGGATCAAAAGTAGCTCTTGCTCTACATGTACTGCTCTACACACTACTACAGAAAACTTAACTGGGACGGCTTTTTAAGGTTAACCGAGACGGTTTTTCTAACCGCCTCAAACATAAAGTCACGGTTAATTGTGGCCTTAACTAAGGCGGTTAGACAACCACCTCGGCCTTCAATTCGCTGCTGGCACGGGACACGGGCAGTGAACTGACGTGGCTAGTTTATATTACATCAGCTGAGGAAGCAAAATCAAATACTGTTGATTTGCTGTCATGTGAGATTAATAAACGTAGGGATCCTAGCATTTATCGACTGTCCTACTTACGTTTATTTGATGTAATTGCATTTCAGATTGCCCCGGATCCATAGGGAAGCAGTTTATTAAGGAAGATGGATGTAAATGCAGGGCTTGCTAATGGCACAAATGACGCCTTGGGTCTAGGCCATGTATAACAAGTGGTTCCGCTGCCATTTATATGCACAGAGCAGGTCCCTTTTCCATCATTGATAGGTACGCACTCATATCCAGCACCCCTTTTGCTGTATTTCTGGATCCCATATACAAATCAGTGGTGTTTACATGATATTATCAGGCGTTGAAGAGACAGATGCCATCATAGATCACTGTCATAAACAAAGCTAGCAGAAAACATGAAAACAGAGTGCTGGAGTGCTGAAAAGCAGAGGATCAAGCCAGACATTTTGCATATTGGTTTTCATCATTTGAACCAACTCCTTCCATACAAGACACCCTTTAAAATGTCGGAATGGGATAAGAATGATCTAGGAACCATAGAAATAGTATGGAGAAATTTGTTTTCCTCTTACAGATCATCAAATGTTAGAAACAGAAACAAAACCTTCATGGTTGCATAGCACTTTTATCTGTTTATCTCTGTATTGGCAATAGGAATTAAAGAAACCTAAAATTAACGACAATAGTTGATCTGTGCCCTAGCTGAAACAACAAAAGACGCTGTAATGATGAGGAAAAGATTTGATTAATTTCATTTTTTTTATGTAAACAGGAGAGGCATACCCCCTCTCAGTTTTACTAGAAGTAACAAGTATACAGAGCAAACTTCCTCAGGAAATATAAAAAAATGACAAAAAATAAGTAATTAAAACTCAGAATCTATGTAACAACCCGAAATTTTCACAACACAAAAATTCCAACTATAAAATTTTTCTCACAGTATCCATGTAATGATGAGTGTCATTTAGTAAAGCCAACCCTAGCTTGCACTATGAAGGACCTAAATAGAGCTCTTTCATCATCATATGCATGACAACACACTTAGTACTCTTTACTATCACATGTGAAATGTACCTTGTTTTTATTATAAATAGTTATGCATTAAATCCTAACATGAAAAATGTGTGATTTGTCTTTTGCTTGGATCTTATGATGTGCCAAAATAACTAAATAAATATAAGGAATATAAATAATTAATGAGTGATCATTAATAATTTAAACTAATAAAACCTACACTTCCCCACAATACATGGGAAATAGCCCTAAATCATGTCTTATACCTTGATGGACCACCAATGGGATGACTAAGCCCTAATCACTTTGACTACCTATGGTTAAGTACTAGTTACCCAGGAAGTCAAATGGAAAAGGATAAGAAAATAGAAAAGGAATAGAAGAGGGAAAGAAGTCCGCGGCCGGGCCGGCCGAGCCCACCGAGCCCGCTACCGCTTCCCCCCTCCTTTCCTCCTTTTCCCCCCGCACACCCGATGGGCCGGCCCAACAAGCACCGCGGCCCCCCCCGCCGCAAGACGTAGGGAAACGCCAGGGAACGAAGCCGCCTTCCCTGCACTGGCTGACGAAGGGACCCCACGCGTCGGCGCCCTGCTCATCTTCCTCCTCCGGCCGCCGTGCCGCTCCACGACAACGCCGCGGCACGCGCGCTCCATAGAGCCACGTTGGCCATCCCACACCAACCGCACGGTCCGGCCCTCCCTTCCACTGCCATGCGGGCCCTCCGGTCACACACATCGCGTGATCACCCCTTCACGCACGCGCACCGAGCGCGGCCGCCCGCCGCGCCTCACCTGCTACCCTCGAAGCCTTGGCCGCCAAGCAAAATTGGCAGCGCCGGCTGCCAATTGGGACCCGCCAAGGCTCGATTGCAACCTCTGGCGACCACGAGCCGCTTGATCGCCGGGCGGGCGCGATCGCCGTCCGTCTCCCGTGCCATTGCCAGCCACCCGCCTATAAATACCACGCACCGAGTGCCCTAGGGCATCCCAACCCCACGCCGCCACTTGGTGGCCACCACGAAGCCGAACCGTGCCGAGAGGAAAGAAGGAAGCGGGAGCGCAAGGGGAGGAGCCGCCAGAGTCCGCCCGTGGTCGCCGGAGCGGGGGACGACGACCCGTACCGCTACACCGACGAAGCAACTCGGCACGGCCCCGCACCAACTCGCCACGGCATCGACTCTACACCGCACCAGCAGCCTAGCTACCCCGCGACCATGGTGAGCCCGCCATACCTCTCTGCCCACCTCGCCTTGCTGCCGGTCATGGTGCTCCACCGCCGGAGCGCGTACGCCGAGGCCTCTACCGGCCATGGTACACACTTGCACACACGCACGATGTACGACCAGCCAAGCCCCCTGGAAACGGTACTGCGCGCGCCGACGAGCCAGAGCCCGCCATGAACGCCGCCGCGGCCACGCCAAACCGAGGCGAGCCGCTGTTCCGGCAAAAGCCGAGCCCCGAAGAAGCCCCGGAACCCCCGAACCATGTCCGCCGTGCTGTATGGTACCCCGTGCGCGCGTTAGATGGAGGTGAGGACTACTGGATGAGTGCGAACAGCACAAAGCCGCCATGGCGCCGTCGCGGACGCACACCGCCGCGGCGAGCCGACGTTCTGAGAGCAAGAGGCCACCGGAGACGCTACGAACCACGTGCCACGTTCGCCTAGCCGCGACGTACCCTGTGCGCACGCTAGGTGAAGAAACCAACCACGGATGCCCTTGGGGCCATGACCATAGACCTCGTCGGCGTTCCGCGGAGCGCCACCGCGTCGCGCGTGTTCCGACCTGCCCCGGCCACCTTGCACCACACCAACGGCCTGCCGAGCACCGATATGACATACCGAGGCTAGTCGCACACCGAACGAAGCCTTAGCATCGCCCAAGTGCCCTGGCCGCGAGACCCCAGAGTCGCCGGAGCTCCGCCGCGGGCGCTAGCTGTGCGGTGTGCACCGCCGTAGCACATGGTCGCCACCGGCGAGACACCAAGCCGCCTTGGCACACCAATTGACCCGAGGCATGCCCAATTTGACACGGGAGGCACCGCAGCCCTACCGGCAAGCCGCGCCACCACCGTAGAGCCGCTGCATCCGCAGCCAGTCCCACCGAACGCCCTGCTAGGCGCGATGAATACCACGCCGTGTTCGCCTTGGTCCCCTGGAGCCGACGCGCTAGCTGAACGAGGGGCAGGAGCCACCGGGATGCCGTGAGCGCATGCTCGCCGCCGGCGGGTGTCGCCGCGGCTGGACAGAGGAGAAAGGAGAAGGAGAGGTAGCCGCGCCGTGCACTTGGTGCACGTGAGCCAGAGAGAGAAAGAGAGAAATGGACTCGGTCCACGGCGAACCAAGCCTGCGGTCTATGGACCAACAGCGGGCAGTCTACCATAAGCCACTGCGCGGTAGACCGAGCCCCGGCCCAAATCCATTTGGCGACGTGGCACACTCTTGTGCCAGCACGTGGCGAGCCCAGCCCGACCCAACTCGGCCCGGCCCGGCCCTCCAGGCCCGTCAAGGCCCACAATGGACCCAACAGTGACGTCATGCTGACGTCAACAAGCCACGTGGTTCCCTCCTGTGCTGACACGTGTCATCACCAGAATAAACCACCCTTTCTCTTTTTCAAAATAATCATTAAACTTTGGAAATTCATAACTAATTCATACGAACTCCAAGTTTGGTGAACCAAGTCTCAAAATTCATCTAAAATCGAGCTCTACGCGCTGGAGTTATTTGAGTGCATTTGAATCATTTCGCAGTTCATTTGATTCTTTGTGGCATCTATAGGCGTCCCTAACGCGACCGTTTTTGTACCGTTTCAGAGTCAGAGGAGGAGCGTGCCGAGTACGACCATGACTACAACGAGGAATTGAGAGACGATCATTCTGAAGGTGCCACATTCCACCCATTTCTCGTAGATCCCATTACGCATTGCAAATGAGTAGTTTTGCTAGTGCTTTATTTACAGTTGCTATCACCTGATTAGGGTTGCATGGTAGTACTTCTTGATTGCCATTATCTTGATGCAACCTTGCCCCTGCTCACCCGCTGTTAGACTAGACACACGCACTTGCTATCATAACTACCATTTTGATCTCTACTACGCTTTATATCATTGATGTGATGCGTGGTGGAAACTGTTATATATATATATGATTAAGGCACGTGGTGCCAACCTAACCTGATGGATGGTGAGTGTGCTGTGTGTGTCTTGGGTGAGTGGAGGGTGAGGGTTGTGTCGACCGAGCTGGAATGTGTGACGAGCTTGAGGCGAGTCTTGCCGTGTGATGTGACCTGGGCATCCTATGAGATGAATACCTGTGGCGGATATACGTGATGTGATGTGTGAGGTGGGATCCTGGGTGTGATCCTATTGAGAGGTGGAGCCTAGGACAGGGGTGCTGTGGTGGCACGTAAAATGGTAAACCTAATGAAGATGTCTAGCTCGGTCAATCCTAAGGACTTACTAGTACTCAGACTCACCGGGAATCCCTTACATTCCCACTCGCTCTCTAATGGGAAGAGAGACGGCTGGACTACTTGGTAGAGCGGTGCCATTACTGCTAGGTTGCGAGGTGATAGGGAGGACGGTATGGATGCCGGAAGTTCCTGTACCGTTCGAGTCGGCAGTACCACTTGTTGGGCCCGGTGCTGCCTCCCCCAGTCTCAGCGTACCGGTTCTCCGGGGCGACCCAGGGCTGAGTGGTAGGATGGCATCGTTCTAGGCTAGCAAGCAGCTGGGATTCTGCCTAGGAGGTCATGACTCCGAGGATGGCTAATCTTGTGGGTATGTAAACCTCTGCAGAGTGTTATGGTTGATCGATCGATACATATGCTGACTTGTCGACTATGGACCTTTCCTGGGACCTGCTTCACTAGATAGGAGAGATGAGTCCTTCCTTTCTCCCCCATGTTGTGAGATAGAGCCGGTCGAGGACCATTGAGGCAGGCCGAGTGGGAGTTGGCCTATCGACACGAGTGAGATGAGATATGGTGGATGAGGTGGATGGGTGGTATGGGATGGATGGATGGTTGGATGGATGGTATGTGTGTGGATGTGGTGATAAACTCAAATTATATACATACTTATATTATACCTGACTGATATTGCATAGGAAACCACAGCTAAATATAGGTTCTCTTGTTATAGCCTTATTGCATCCAATTCCACAAAGCATTGCAAAGCATAGGGTGGAAATGTGGCCAGTACATATCGTACTGATACTTTGGCACGCAGGTTCTGAGGAGGTGTTGACACCTGTTAGCGTCAACTTTTACTAGAGCTTTTCATCCAAAAGGAAATAAGAAAACACACTAGTCTAGGGATTTATCGACAATTTCCATGAGTTTTGCATATTACGCAATTTCGGGGAGATTTTCGAGAAAAAGCTGAAAAGAGGGATTCAAGTGCAAATAAACCACGAAACTTATCCGCCATGAAGGGACACCGCGGGGAAGACTCAGGAAGACTCCGTAAGACACCAGGAGGAACGAGGGGGCCAGACCCTGCCAGGTGGGGCCGGCCGGCCCCACTATGGCGCCGGGCGGCGCCCCCCTGTAGGGTTTGGTGCCCCCGCTTCTGGAAGCTTCTCCTGGCGCCTAGGGTTTCCATCTCCACCGTTGGTTAAGTCGGTTTGATCCTGCGGCGCACGCGCATCCCACCAGACTATAAATACATAGGTAGACCCCCCTGGAGAGAGCCAATTCATTATTCATCAAGGCCTCAAGCCGTCAAGCATCAAGAGCCTTCAAGTTCATCAAGAGCCTTCTAGTTCATAGGATTAGCTAGCTAGATTAGAAGTAGAGGAGATCTAGTTCTTCATCGGATCCGGAGCCCGGGCCCCAATTTGGAGCGCAAGAGTTCGGTAATAGATCTAGTTCTTAGTTACTTTATTGTATTCAATATTCAGATTAGGGAGACTTTACTCTAATATATTCATATGTTCTTAATTGCAATAGTCATTGTCTACTTTAATTATATGTCTAGTTTAGTTACTTTGATCTTATTGAATTCATGTAATTGCTCGTATAGCGTTTATCCATATGTACAATGGGTAGATGATAGGCGATATGTAGACGTGGTGTCTAGATGTCTTATTTATCTGTGAGTGCACCCTGACATGCCGGGACGTGTGGTAGTCTGCGTAGGTGACAGCTACGTTAGTTCCTCTGTAGTCCACCCCCCGTATGTAGGACTAGCATGGGCGCGGTCGCGAAGGAGGTGACTTTATTGTCGTAATATCCTCATTAGTTGATGCCTCTTTACATGTAATATTGATATAGGGTTAATTTAGTAATGATGATTAGATGTAGTTGCACTAATTAGAGTTATTCAATTGACGCAGATTATAGACTTATTTCCCTAGTTTATTTAATGGCTAGCTATGATTATGACTAAAAAGATGCTCGATGATTATCCTTAATTATGATACTTGATGATTATGCTATCACCCATATTTATCTTTATTTATCTTGTGATCTCTGCCTGATTAGATTAGAGTGTGCAATTAATATCAACTATCCATGTACCTTATCAATATGGCAATAATAGTTTAACACATAGCCTTCCTAGAGGTATAATTATAAATCGACAAACGGATACTTCCCTAGGTGAAATGCCACAACGGTATAATTATCTGTCCGCTTGCAGAACCCGTTAGTTTACATTCATATCTTATTCATATATTTATACGCCTAGTCACAATAGTATAATATAAATCTATGATAATTTCCTAGCAATATAATCGGGGATGACAACCTATTTCATATTTAGGAATATTAGTAATTCAAAAGTGGCTAGTTGCTAATGACAAGTAATTATAATACCCGGGGTATTTCTGGCACCGTCACTAGGTGTAGGACTTAACTCTATCTTTTAGTGGTGACGTAGAAATACCAACAAGCATTTCTGGCGCCGTTGCCGGGGAAGGCACAATAAACTTAAAACATATTGATAACCTATATACACATGGATAAAGTCATATTACCAATCGATCTCTAACTCTATCAGGTACACCCTTCGTTGTTATCATTTTCTTATATCTTATGTGGTGATGAATGAATGGTTTTTCTCTTCCAAAGAACTTTTACCGACGATCCCGAGAAACTCCTTAGAAAGAAAAGACTTGCAGAAATCAGGGAGAAATTCGAGTCACCATCAAGAACACCTGCTCAAGTCAGCTCTTTAAGGGAGCCAGCTCCAACACTGGAAGAAGAATTTGAAGAAGAAGTAGAAGAACAAACAGAAGATCAGTTAGGTGAAGACCTAGCTCTTGTGTTTGAAGACATGGCTGAGAAGTCACTGCGAGAGTTCTCTGCCCCAACAACAGCAAACATCCGGACTAGACCAGCAGTCAACACTGGGGAGAATGGATTCGAGCTAAAGCCTGCTCTCATCACCATGGTTCAAGCTAGCCAATTCTGTGGAAAAGGACATAAAGATGCAAGTGCACACTTACAACACTTCCTAGAGATCTGCAGCACCTTCACTATCAGAGGAGTATGAAAAGATGCTATCTTACTTCGACTTTTCCCGTTCTCATTATTGGGGAAAGCTAAGCAGTGGTTCTACATCAACAAAGATAAACATACTACATGGGACCTATGCTCAACTGCTTTCCTAGCAAAGTTCTTTCCTACAGCCAAGACCAATGCTCTGCGTGGGAAGATCTCAAGTTTCCATCAACAACATGATGAATCATTCACTGAAGCATGGGAGAGATTTCAGAACTACATTGAAGACTGTCCTCATCATGGGATAGAGGAGTGGCTGTTAATGCAGACTTTCTATCACGGGCTAATCTCTAGCACACGTGAGTCTATTGATGCTGCAGCTGCAGGAGCTTTCTTGTCACTAAAGCTCACTGATGCTAAAGCACTTCTCGAGAAGATGGCCTCAAACTCAATATGCAATGAAGAACGTGCTCAACCTCGCAAGAAGGGTGGAGGAATCCATCATCTCAAGGAAACTGACATGGTCACCACCAAGCTAGACCTCATTATGAAGAAACTCGACATAGAGAAGAAGGAAGTCATGCACGTCAATGATTCCCATATGACATGTGAAGAATGTGGAGACTATGGGCACTCAGCTATCAGCTGCCCTACACTGCAAGAGGATGTGAACTTCATCAACAACAACACCTACTATCGTCCTCAACAAAATCAAGGGTGGAACCAACAACCTCGACAAGGTAATTACCAAGTTAACAATCAAGGTAATAGCTTCAATAATTACAACCTTCCGCCTTTAAGATAATTAGTTACTAGTCAATCTAAACTGCTAGATCAAATGACTAGGAAGCTAACATCAAATGATAAAACTTTGGAAAACATACATGCTAGAATGGATACTTTTGCTTCAGCTATAAAGAATCAGCATAGCTTTAATAAAATGTTAGAATCACAATTAGCTCAATTAGCTGTTGCTGTACCTCCATTAGAGAAAGGTAAGATTCCAGACCAACCAGAAGATTTAGAAACTGCTAACCTTGTTGATATTCACAATGCAACCCAATATCATATTGAGCCTGCAGATGTACAGTGGATTGACCACTCTCTACCAGAGAAGATGGGAGACCCTGGAAGACCTGTCATTCCTATCGCCATAGGATGCCACAGCTTTCCAGAGGCTATCCGTGACTTCGGCGCAAGCGTCAACATCATGCCCAAGGTAATTTATGAGAAAATATTGAGTGATCCCCTGTTGTACACAAACATGCGCTTGCAGCTTGCAGATCAGTCCATTTGCTACCCTGAAGGGGTACTAGAAGAAGTTGTCATTCGAGTGGGGCAATCATATGTCCCAGTTGACTTCGTGGTCATGGAGACAGGAGTAGATGAGAAGGCACCCATCATTCTGGGCAGACCATTCCTATGCACAATAAAAGCCATCATCTATGCAGAGTTTGCCAAGATCGTCTTGTCCATCAAAGACAAGAAGGAGAGATTCACATTCAAGAACCGCGTCCTGAAATCTCCGGTAGCCCCGAAGCAATTTCAACAACAAGAAGAGCAAGAATCAAACCCAATACCGAAGAAGAAGAACAATAGAAAATGGAGGAGGACCAAGCATGCACCTAAGGAGATGACTCAATTAATCACTGCTATCAACACAGAAAATGACCACCGACTACCCAAGCCATTCCCAATCAAGAGAGGTGATCCAGGTGTCCCAATCATTGAATGCACAATCAAAGACACCACCTTTCCTTATACCATTTGCGATACTGGATCGGGCTGCAACATAATGTCAAAACAGGTATACGATGAATTATTTGATTTACCTTTATACCCAACATGTATTCAATTGCAGATGGCGGACCAATCACTGAGATTCCCTGAAGGAATAGTTAAAGATGTCATGGCAAGGATTCAAGGACAATATATACCTGCAGATTTTCTAGTCCTTGACATACAGGAAGACGATGATTCCCCGATTCTTTTGGGAAGACCGTTCCTCTACACTGCCAACACCAACATCTACATCGGGTCCGGACACATCCACTTCAACCTACCTGCCAGAAAGGTACACTATCAATTTAGAACATTAAATAACCATGAACAGGCCAGGAAGCAACGCAACAGGAGAAGACGCCAAGCACACCGTCAGGCTGCTCAGCCTCACTGTGGCTGAGAAGACTTTCCTGGCAAGGTCGTGAGATATGAAGATTGTTTCCCGGAGCAAGAAGAGAACACGCACGTGCCTCGCTGGAGTTGCTGGGCAGAAGAAGTAGAAAGGATGGACCAGCTCGCCAAGGAAGAAAAGGAGGAGATCCTAGCATGATTAGAAGTATGGGAGAAGGCGAACAAAAAAGAAGAGCAGAAGTTAGAAGAAAAAGAAGCAAAAGAGACCGAAGCAAGATGGAAGGAAGCACGCGACGCATCACCACGAGACGGAGAGTTGACTGAGGTTACCTCAGACGATGAACCCACTGAGTAAGTGTTTACCTTTGTCTAAGTCCTGTCGGTAGACTTTAAATTCCGCACTTAGCCATAAGGTTAGAATGGTAGTTATCTCATTAAATGCGTTAGTAATTTAAAATTCAATTAGTAGCATTATCTGTTAACATATTAAAAGCTTAGCAAGAACATTTACTGCATTATCTGTTAGCATATTAAAGCATATTAAAATTAGATATCTACTGCATTATTCATGGCATCATTAAAGCCCCATGTTGATACCCGATGGTATTTTCCGAAGGAATATCCACTGTGGTGGCATAAAAATAAAATGATAAAAATACATATAGCATTCATATTTAAATCTTTTGCATCATAAAAAGAAAATTCAAAAAGAAGAAGAAAATTAAATCCTGCTTAAATTGGATAACACTTAAAGATAACTCATAAAAGTAATCAATTACTCTTTGGCTGACCGCTAACCCATAATTATATTCGAGCTTCGAGTTTTGGTTTCTTGTGGAGTATTTATGCAGGAACGACATTATAGCAAGGAGAGAGACTATCAGTGGCAACCACCAGATTCGCTGCTGACTAGTTTGCTCTAAAAGAACATCTACACTAGATATTGCAACCATCAAGCTTGGGGGAGGAGCATCCCCTAGTTATCAGGTGACTACACCTAAGCGATTTTTGAGTCTACTATACATAGTCATAAAATACCAAAAATATGTGGGCACATGAAGGTCCACAAAGTCATCGAGTCTTATATTAGATATTATAAAAAGATAAAACCAAATAAATATTTAGTTTATTAGAGTATAACTTAGTCCAGGCTAGAGCTATTAAATTTGATGAACATTAAAATTGTCTTGGAGATGATGAATAGTTGCTCTGTTATAATGCTTACTAAGTACCTACTTGCCAAACTTAAAATCTCTTCGATTCTAAGCACTGTCATTTTAATTGGAGAATTTATTCTGAACCTTAATTGTGGAGGTATAAGCTTGCGCTAAGTCTAGGTAGTTAATTGATATGATTCATGAAAGTTGAGCTGCTATTTATCTTGTTCCTAGCACTGCTATGTTTCGAGAATTTATTTTGAAAATCTAAACTTTACATGATGAGCTCTTGTATGATAAATGTGAATTCCTACCAAAGCCAAAAAATTAATATCTTAGAGATAGAAAAAACCATTTCACATTTAAGCTACTTGCTTTGCATTGAGTTCAGTCAACTTGTGTTGTATACCTTATGAGAGTCTTGTCATGCTTTTAAAATCAAGAATCACTTGCACACTCTAGACCACATATGCATTATTCCTACTTCAAGGAGTAATCGCAATCATTCACCATATTTCCATACATGTTCATCATAAAATGTTCTCCTCCTACACTGGGAGAGGACACAAAAATATACCCACAACCTATAGGATAACCCTTGTCTTTTAATGCTCTAAGTCCTGATTATATCTCTCGATTCATTTACTGTGTTCAAAGGATGCATGTGGCTATGCAAAATAAAGAAAAGAAAAACAAAAGAAAGAAAATAAAGAAAAGAAAAGGGGAGTAAAAGATGGACAAATGTCCCAGCAATTAAAACAATTGGTACTATATGCCCGCCTCCCTGAATAAAAAAAAGAGAAATAATAAAGATAGCTCATGTCTTTCCTGAGAAAATTTTTAAAAGAGAGTCATTCCCAAAAGAGCAAAGATAGAAATAGGAGTTAGCCATAAATAACACATATACACCCATCCATTTTATTCCATACACATGCACATCTTGGTTTGATTGTATGTCTCGATTCTCTATGGATCCATTAATTGACTTTACAATATATGTTTTGTAAGTATGCCTATCCTTGTTATTGCCACTCCTATAAGCTCCATTTTATATACCTTTAGCCATAGGAGGCATAACAACATTAATGCCTCAAGAGAGAAACACAAATACCACATACACTAGAGATTTGAGGGTGTCATACAACGAAGCTCTGAGTTTTATTCTGAAAACCTATTAAAAACTCCGGAATGATAATATTGCAAAGAACTTGAGACATAGTGTTTAGCTTGATTGATCTATCTCTCAGCTGCTCAAGACTTATGCAAAAGTTATGAAACCCCATATTACAGGTAAAATGAGTGAGTTTGAAGGTTAAAGTATACATTGTTTGATCCAGAGGAAATTTTATTTGAAAGCATATGTATTGGAAAGTATAATGATATTGTAGCAACTCCTGATCCAAATATAATAAATAATTAGGCGTAGTGTGTTTGCCAAGGGACTGGCAAAAGGTAAAGCTTGGGGGTATTGTTGACACCTGTTAGCGTCAACTTTTACTAGAGCTTTTCATCCAAAAGGAAATAAGAAAACACACTAGTCTAGGGATTTATCTGACAATTTCTACGAGTTTTGCATATTTTGTAATTTTCGGGGAGATTTCCAAAAAGTTGAAAAAGAGGGATTCAAGTGCAAATAAACCACGAAACTTATCCGCCACGAAGGGACACCGCGGGAAGACTCGGGAAGACTCCGAGAAGACACCGGGGAGGAACGAGGGGCCGGACCCCCGCCGGGTGGGGTCTGGCCCCACCATGGCGGGCGGCCCCCTGTAGGGTTTGGTGCCCCCGCTTCTGGAAGCTTCTCCTGGCGCCTAGGGTTTCCATCTCCACTGTTGGTTAAGTCGGTTTGATCCTGCGGCGCACGCGCATCCCACCGGACTATAAATACATGGGTAGACCCCCCTGGAGAGAGCCAATTCATTATTCATCAAGGCCTCAAGCCGTCAAGCATCAAGAGCCTTCAAGTTCATCAAGAGCCTTCTAGTTCATAGGATTAGCTAGCTAGATTAGAAGTAGAGGAGATCTAGTTCTTCATCGGATCTGGAGCCCCGGGCCCGGCATTTGGAGCGCAAGAGTTCGGTAATAGATCTAGTTCTTAGTTACTTTATTGTATTCAATATTTAGATTAGGGAGACTTTACTCTAATATATTCATATGTTCTTAATTGCAATAGTCATTGTCTACTTTAATTATATGTCTAGTTTAGTTACTTTGATCTTATTGAATTCATGTAATTGCTCGTATAGCGTTTATCCATATGTACAATGGGTAGATGATAGGCGATATGTAGACGTGGTGTCTAGATGTCTTATTTATCTGCGAGTGCACCCTGACATGCCGGGACGTGTGGTAGTCTGCGTAGGTGACAGGTACGTTAGTTCCTCTGTAGTCCACTCCCCGTATGTAGGACTAGCATGGGCGTGATTTGCGAAGGAGGTGACTTTATTGTCGTAATATCCTCATTAGTTGATGCCTCTTTACATGTAATAATGATATAGGGTTAATTTAGCAATGATGATTAGATGTAGTTGCACTAATTAGAGTTATTCAATTGACGCAGATTATAGACTTATTTCCCTAGTTTATTTAATGGCTAGCTATGATTATGACTAATAAGATGCTCGATGATTATCCTTAATTATGATACTTGATGATTATGCTATCACCCATATTTATCTTTATTTATCTTGTGACCTCTGCCTGATTAGATTAGAGTGTGCAATTAATATCAACTATCCATGTACCTTATCAATATGGCAATAATAGTTTAACACATAGCCTTCCTAGAGGTATAATTATAAATCGACAATCTGAATACTTCCCTAGGTGAAATGCTACAACGGTATAATTATACGTCCGCTTGCAGTAACCCATTAGTTTACATTTATATCTTATTCATATATTTATCCGCCTAGTCACAATAGTATAATATAAATCTATGATAATTTTCTAGCAATATAATCGGAGATGACAACCTATTTCATATTTAGGAATATTAATAATTCATAAGTGGCTAGTTGCTAATGACAAGTAATTATAATACCCAGGGTATTTCTGGCGCCGTCACTAGGTGTAGGACTTAACTCTATCTTTTAGTGGTGACGTTAGAAATACCAACAGGAGGCATACAACTCTAAAGGATTCGATGGTTAGGGGTTTCATCGCTACGCTCAAGTCGTTGGATAGAAGTTGTTTCCGCACCCTCAAGCTGTTCCAGTTGATACTACTCTGTGATTCACGCCTGTTGGCGTTGTAATAAGTTATTAAACCCTTCTATTTGCACTCTATTTATTGTTGTATGGATTTGATTATCGACTGGAATATGGGTAATATGATTTAAAAGGTCATGTTACACTTCGACTGTGTGGATTTTCCCTTCGTGGAAAATCGGGTCGTTTCAGTTGGTATTAGAGCCGTACTTGACCCTAGGACGAAACCCTTAGAAATGGACGATAGAAACAGGACAAGACAATCCTCTCTTCGGTTATACACCGGCCCTGCAACACTTTTGCTTGCAAGGCTTATCTACTATTGACCAACTTGCTATCCATTACCGTTTAACTTACTGCTATACCTTAGAACTATAGGTGGCCTATAGGACCAACCCCTGGACTTTATTACCTAAAAGCCACTCTGGAAAGAAGTACTCAAACAATACCCTGTCTGCTGCAACTCAAGTACCTGTCCACATCCGTTGGAGACCTAGTCGACTTAGGAGTCAGCTGAAACCCTAGTTACACGGGCCACCTATACTAGGCAACACAGCAAGATTGGAGCTACAGACAACCATGACTCTTTGTAGGATACTCCCCGAACAAGATTTAGTACAAAAGAACCTTGCAAAGACCTTAGTTGTGACCTACCATGAGATAGGTTGAACCCCTCTGAGAAGAAACCAGACTTGGCTAGACGTCAACTTGGTACGCATAGTACGATCTTCACGAATCCTCTGGCGTAGCTGCTAGGGATATCGCTGTGTAGCAAACCTATGTAATGAGTGAACTGGTTCTTGACGCATCTTTATGGGTCTTAATTGCTTCTTTGATTGAGTGTAGGATAGAAAAATATTTTAAATCTGATTAAGCTCTTAATTACTATTAAAATAAAGTTGCTATAATCAATGTCACGTGCACTAAAATACTTTTATGGCTATGACGCAGATGTCTTCACGATGTTCTGCTCGCCTGGAAGGCCGCCGCGCCCCATCCCCTGAACCAGCCATGGGGCGTGGAGCGAATCGCAACCGTGGTCAAGGACGCGGTCGTGGTCGTGGACGGGGACGCGCCGAATACATTCCCTACGACCAGGAAGATGAAGATGTCCGCAAGCAAACCCCACCTACCCATGAGATTCCCGTTGCCCATGAAGTCCCTGTTGGAGGAGCACCACCCCCACCACCACCTCCGTCGCCTACGCTTGCCGAGGTGATGGCCCAACAGACTCAACTTCTGGCATCGCTCGTGGAAGGGGCAAATCGCCACTATGGAGGTCACCACAACGACTTCCAGCGGAAAATTGCGGGATTCATGAAGCTCAGGCCGCCCACTTATGATGGCTCTGACCCTGACCCACTCGCTGCTAGTGACTAGCTCAAGGAAATGGAGAAGAAACTGGACATGACCACTTGCACCACTGACGAGGAGTGTGTCGCCGCTGCTACGCATCAGCTCACAGGCGCTCTCGTGCCTGGTGGGATAGCTACAGTGATACGCATGAGGACCCCACAAACATCTCTTGGGAGGAATTTGTGGAAGCTTTCACCGAGTACCACATCCAGAGGGAGTAATGGAAGCCAAAGCTGAGGAGTTCCGCAATATTGAGATGGAGAGAGACAGTGTCTGTGAATACACCACCCGCTTCACCAACCTACTTCGCTATGCCCCCAGCTCTATCAGGTCCTCTGAGAAAGAGAAGCTCTACTACTACAGGAAAGGGCTGGACTCCCGCATCAAGGTGAACCTGGGAGGCACCAAAAGCCACACACTGCGTGACCTGATCGACCGCTCCATCCAAATCGAGAAGGATCACAAAGAGGTCATAGGGGAGTACAGGGAGAAGAAGCACAAGTATGACCGACCGTACCACAACTCTGAGCACAAGAGGTACCGCAGTGAGACGCCTTCAGCAGGCCGTAACCGCTACAACAAGAATGGTGGATCCTACCACACCGACCACTCTCATTCTGCTCCAGGCCGCTACAACAAGGATCGCTCTACCTAGCCACACATCGCATATGAGCAACCCACGCAAGACCAAGACCCACCAAATGCCGACACCCATGAGACCCCTGCACCTACACCATCAAGCGGTGTGCGTATCACATGCTTTACCTGTGGTCAACCTGGGCACAAGGCTGCCTACTGCCCACGGAAGATCGTTACACCTGCACCACAGAAGTATGGCACCCCGGCACCACACAAGTCTGCTACACCCGCACACCAGAAGTCGCACTACAAGGGATCGGCTACTCGTGGACGCCTCACCAACCTGAATGCCAGGAAAGCGCAAGCTACATCGGCTCAGGAGTACGGTATGTTCTAGATTACGGCATTTGAGCATCTAGATCTTTTAGATTCGAGACTAGCATGTTCTTTTAAAGCATCTGCATAAAAGAATCCGATCACCGAGCATGACAACCCCACCTTTGGAGAGTACGTCACACTTTAATCTCGAGGACAAGATCCTGATGAGGGAGTAGTACTGTAACAACCCGAAATTTTCACAACATAAAAATTCCAACTATAAAATTTTTCTCACAGTATCCATGTAATGATGAGTGTCATTTAGTAAAGCCAACCCTAGCTTGCACTATGAAGGACCCAAATAGAGCTCTTTCATCATCATATGCATGACAACACACTTAGTACTCTTTACTATCACATGTGAAATGGACCCTGTTTTTATTATAAATAGTTATGCATTAAATCCTAACATGAAAAATGTGTGATTTGGCTTTTGCTTGGATCTTATGATGTGCCAAAATAACTAAATAAATATAAGGAATATAAATAATTAATGAGTGATCATTAATAATTTAAACTAATAAAACCTACACTTCCCACAATACATGGGAAATAGCCCTAAATCATGTCTTATACCTTGATGGACCACCAATGGGATGACTAAGCCCTAATCACTTTGACTACCTATGGTTAAGTACTAGTTACCCAGGAAGTCAAATGGAAAAGGATAAGAAAATAGAAAAGGAATAGAAGAGGGAAAGAAGCCCGCAGCTGGCTGCCGAGCCCACCGAGCCCGCTACCGCTTCCCCCTCCTTTCCTCCTTTTCCCGCCGCGCACACCAGATGGGCCGGCCCAACAAGAACCGCGGCCTGCCCTGCCTCGCGCGCACGTAGGAAACGCCAGGGAACGAAGCCGCCTTTCCTGCACTGGCTGACGAAGGGACCCCACGCGTCAGCGCCCTGCTCATCTTCCTCCTCTCGCTGCCGTGCCGCTCCACGACAACGCCGCGGCACGCACGCCCCACAGAGCCACGCTGGCCATCCCACGCCAACCGCACGGTCCGGCCCTCCCTTCCACTGCCATGCGGGCCCTCTGGTCACGCACATCGCGTGATCACCCCTTCACGCACGCGCACCGAACGGCAGCCGCCGCCGTGCCCTCACCTGCTACCCTCGAAGCCTTGGCCGCCAAGCAAAATTGACAGCGCCGGCTGCCAATTGGGACCCGCCGCGCTCGATTGCAACCTACAGCGACCCCCTGAGCCGCTTGATCAGCCGGACACGGCGATCGCTGTCCGTCTCTGTGCCATTGCCAGCCACCCGCCTATAAATACCACGCACCGAGCGCCCTAGGGCATCCCAACCCCACGCCGCCACTTGGTGGCCACCACGAAGCCGAACCGTGCCGAGAGGAAAGAAGAAGGAGGCGGGAGCGCAAGGGGAGGAGCCGCCGGAGTCCACCCGTGGTCGCCGGAGCGGGGGACGACGACCCGTACCGCTACACCAACGAAGCAGCTCGGCACGGCCCCACACCAACTCGCCACGGCATTGACTCTACACCGCACCAGCAGCCTAGCTACCCCGCGACCACGGTGAGCCCGCCATACCTCTCTGCCCACCTCGCCTTGCTGCCGGTCATGGCGCTCCACCGCCGGAGCGCATAGGCCGAGGCCTCTACCGGCCATGGTACACACTTGCACACACGCACGATGTACGACCAGCCAAGCCCCCTGGAAACGGTACTGCGCGCGCCGACGAGCCAGAGCCCTCCATGAACGCCGCCGCGGCCACACCAAACCGAGGCGAGCCGCTGTTCCGGCGAAAGCCGAGCCCCGAAGAAGCCCCGGAACCCCCGAACCATGTCCGCCGTGCTGTATGGTACCCCGTGCGCACGTTAGATGGAGGTGAGGACTACTGGATGAGCGCGAACAGGCACGAAGCCGCCATGGCGCCGTCGCGGACGCACACCGCCACGGCGAGCCGACGTTCCGAGAGCAAGAGGCCACCGGAGACGCTACGAACCATGTGCCACGTTCGCCTAGCCGCGACGTACCCTGTGCGCATGCTAGGTGAAGAAACCAACCATGGAAGCCCTTGGGGCCATGACCGTAGACCTCGTCGGTGTTCCGTGGAGCGCCGCCGCGTCGCGCATGTTCCGACCTGCCCCGGCCACCTTGCACCACACCAACGGCCTGCCGAGCACCGATACGACATACCGAGGCTAGTTGCACACCGAACGAAGCCTTAGCATCGCCCTAGTGCCCTGGCCGCGAGACCCCAGAGTCGCCGGAGCTCCGCCGCGGGCGCTAGCTGTGTGTGCACCGTGCACCGCCGTAGCACATGGTCGCCACCGGCGAGACACCAAGCCATCTTGGCACACCAATTGACCCGAGGCATGCCCAATTTGACACGGGAGGCACCGTAGTCCTGCCGGCAAGCCGCGCCACCCACCCAGCCGGGCCGCATCCGCGGCCAGTCCCACCGAACGCCCCGCCAGGCGCGATGAATACCACGCCGTGTTCGCCTTGGTCCCCTGGAGCCGACGCGCTTGCTGAACGAGGGGCATGAGCCACTGGGACGATGTGAGTGCATGCTCGCCGCCGGCGGGTGTCGCCGTGGCTAGACAGAGGAGAAAGGAGAAGGAGAGGTAGCTGCGCCGTGCACTTGGTGCACGTGAGCCAGAGAGAGAAAGAGAGAAATGGACTCGGTCCACGGCGAACCAAGCCTGCGGTCTATGGACCAACAGCGGGCAGTCCACCATGAGCCACTGCACGGTAGACCGAGCCCCGGCCTAGATCCATTTGGCGACGTGGCACGCTCTTGTGCCGGCACGTGGCGGGCCCAGCCCGGCCCAACTCGGCCCGGCCCGGTCCTCCAGGCCCGTCAAGGCCCACAATGGACCCAACAGTGACGTCATGCTGACGTCAGCAAGCCACGGGGTTCCCTCAAAGGTCTTGACACATGTCATCACCAGAATAAACCACCCTTTCTCTTTTTCAAAATAATCATTAAACTTTAGAAATTCATAACTAATTTATACGAACTCCAAATTTGATGAACCAAGTCTCAAAATTCATCTAAAATCGA
Source organism: Chrysopogon serrulatus (assembly GCA_015844335.1). Lineage (NCBI taxonomy): Eukaryota > Viridiplantae > Streptophyta > Magnoliopsida > Poales > Poaceae > Chrysopogon > Chrysopogon serrulatus. Next base: position 150,414 of record JADLZL010004730.1, read on the forward strand.
GCTCTACGCGCTGGAGTTATTTGAGTGCATTTGAATTTTTTCACAGTTCATTTGATTCTTTGTGTCATCTATAGGCGTCGCTAACGCGACCGTTTTTGTACCGTTTCAGAGTGAGAGGAGGAGCGTGCCGAGTACGACCGTGACTACAACGAGGAATTGGGAGACGATCGTTCTGAAGGTGCCACATTCCACCCATTTCTCGTAGACCCCATTACGCATTGCAAATGAGTAGTACTGCTAGTGCTTTATTTACTGTTGCTATCACCTGATTAGGGTTGCATGGTTGTCCTTCTTGATTGCCATTATCTTGGTGCAATCTTGCCCCTGCTCACCCGCTGTTAGACTAGACACACGCGCTTGCTATCATAACTACTATTTTGATCTCTACTACGCTTTATATCATTGATGTGATGCGTGGTGGAAACTATTATATATATATATATATGATTAAGGCACGTGGTGCCAACCTAACCTGATGGATGGTGAGTGTGCTGTGTGTGTCTTGGGTGAGTGGAGGGTGAGGGTTGTGTCAACCGAGCTGGAATGTGTGACGAGCTTGAGGCGAGTCTTGCCGTGTGATGTGACCTGGGCATCCTATGAGATGAATACCTGTGGCGGGTATACGTGATGTGATGTGTGAGGTGGGATCCTGGGTGTGAGCCTGTTGAGAGGTGGAGCCCAGGACAGGGGTGCTGTGGTGGCACGTAAAATGGTAAACCTGATGAAGATGTCCAGCTTGGTCAATCCTAAGGACTTACTAGTACTCAGACTCATCGGGAATCCCTTACATTCCCACTCGCTCTCTAATGGGAAGAGAGACGGCTGGACTACTTGGTAGAGCGGTGCCATTACTGCTAGGTTGCGAGGTGATAGGGAGGACGGTATGGATGCCGGAAGTTCCTGTACCGTTCGAGTCGGCAGTACCACTTGTTGGGCCCGGTGCTGCCTCCCCCAGTCTCAGCGTACCGGTTCTCCGGGGCGACCCAGGGCTGAGTGGTAGGATGGCATCGTTCTAGGCTAGCAAGCAGCTGGGATTCTGCCTAGGAGGTCATGACTCCGAGGATGGCTAATCTTGTGGGTATGTAAACCTCTGCAGAGTGTTATGGTTGATCGATCGATACATATGCTGACTTGTCGACTATGGACCTTTCCTGGGATCTGCTTCACTAGATAGGAGAGATGAGTCCTTCCTTTCTCCCCCATGTTGTGAGATAGAGCCGGTCGAGGACCATTGAGGCAGGCCGAGTGGGAGTTGACCTATCGACACGAGTGAGATGAGATATGGTGGATGAGGTGGATGGGTGGTATGGGATGGATGGATGGTTGGATGGATGGTGTGTGTGGATGTGGTGATAAACTCAAATTATATACATACTTATTTTATACCTGACTGATATTGCATAGGAAACCACAGCTAAATATAGGTTTTCTTGTTATAGCCTTATTGCATCCAATTCCACAAAGCATTGCAAAGCATAGGGTGGAAATGTGGCCAGTACATATCGTACTGATACTTTGGCACGCAGGTTCTGAGAAGGCATACAACTCCGAAGGATTCGATGGTTAGGGGTTTCGTCGCTACGCTCAAGTCGTTGGATAGAAGTTACTTCCGCACCCTCAAGCTGTTCCAGTTGATGCTACTCTGTGATTCGCGCCTGTTGGCGTTGTAATAAGTTATTAAACCCTTCTATTTGCACTCTATTTATCGTTGTATGGATTTGATTATCGACTAGAATATGGGTAATATGATTTAAAAGGTCATGTTACACTTCGACTGTGTGGATTTTCCCTTCGTGGAAAATCGGGTCGTTTCAATCTAGCCATACCTCAATGGGAGGAAAATAATTCTTGCCTAATGTTGTCACAGATTTCACAGACGGCACGACGAATTGGTGACCTGATGATGGAGAGGGAAGCCAGACTGTAACCATCTCATCCTTTTATGCCCCAAGGCCCAAGCTCTGTGGCAGCAATCGGCCATCATCATTCATCACGTACTATAACGCATTGACACTTTGGGCTAAGCCTGCCATAATTGAAAGATGTCCTTCCACCATTAGAGGAGTACGTTCATCCAGGCAGGCATATAAAAGGGGAAGCTGCAGCAACATGCTGCATCAAACAGAAACCAAATAAACGTTACTTGTTCCTACTACTACAGTTCATCACCTGTCTCTCCACCGGCTGGCTTGTCCTGCTGTTCTATGTAGCAGTGTACGTACCCCATGTTTCTTGTCATTGTCCTGACACTCTCTAGCTAGTTCGTTGCCTACCACACAAAGAGTGGGACAGAACAGCATCGATTGCAAAAGGTAAACATGATCAATGACATAGGTAGGCATGCGAGGTACCAGGAGCTATTGGACAACTTGTTCTGTAACTGAAGCTAGCTTATCTGCCAATATATTCAGCCATCGAATGCATGATCTGGAACATCTGTAACTTCTTACGCGTCATGCCGCTAGTGAATGCCATGGCTACCAGTGCGCTGTTGTCATCTAGCTCGCATCCTCGCCGTATGATGAGCAGGCCACTAGAACCTCAAGCAGGCACAAAGATGTAATGCTGTAGCTCCTAAACACACTACTCATGCATTCCTAAGGCACTGAAGGCCTCGTCTCAGGAGGCTTGCACTAGAATTCTAGTGAAGGCTACTTGAAGAAGTAGACGCAGTATTTCCGTGGACATGCATATGATCTTGTGGACCGACAAATTATAGCTTTGTTGGTTACTGACTGGTAGGGTAGAGAGACGATATTCATGCTTCCTAGAAATATATAGCCAATACAAGGAATGCCCTACAAATTACACTGGTACACAAAGCATTTATCTAATTATTTAAAACCTATGATTTCAAAATAAAGTTTAGCGACTTTTTCGATAGGGAAAATTTAAGACAAAAGCTAGAACATAACGCTTCCTAATCTCCCTGACTACTCCCAACATAACACTTACACCAGTGTTTAGCTCATCCTGTTTATAAAAACGGAAAAAGCTTCCACCTTAACATCTCATCAGCCATGCCCTTAATATGTAGATATGAACAAGTTTCTTCAAAATCATTTAAATGGGAATAGGGGTTTTCGCTAGAACTGCCAGAAAAAATATTTTCCTGAACTAAATGAATTAACCCCGGACGTAGCTCACAGTCAGGTGATGTAATGGGCTTAGATGATTCTACTGGCCGTAAACGTGAGCCCAATGGTGCTCTGTATTGATATAAGAGTAGAGACACGGGTTCAATATTAAAAGGTAAAAGCAAAGTAAAAACCTAAAAAACTAAACAAAAGGGAAAAGTGTAATATAGGAATTAAGCTAAACATAATCTCAGCAAACCGTTCTCTGGCAACGGCGCCAGAAATGCTTGTTGGTATTAATTAAATGCACATAAGAAATAAGAATATCCGCAAGCGCACAGATATAATACCGTTATAGCACTTCACTAAAATAAACCTGGTTTTAAATATTGAACCCAAAGGAACAGTAGGTTGTTGACACCTCTTAATGTTATCTCTAGCAACGATGCCAACAATGCTTGTGGACATAGCATCGCTACTAGAATGCCAAGTTGTCATCCCCGGCAACAACACCTAAGAGGTGTGGTATTAAATCATGCCACCATTTAGAATATAGAAATAGTATCCGCAAGCGCACAGATCAAATACCATTGTAGCATTTTACCCAGAGTATTACCAGGTTGTCATTTATATTTTACCACTGGGAAACAATGGCTAAAGACATTGATAATTCACCATCATGTATCTACTAACTAGTATACCAACTAGACCTAAGCAGGGGTAAGTGGTAAATGATAAGAGTTATGCACAATATCACACACAGAGGAGAATCCTATAATATATAGTCAGCTAACTTGAGAGGACTAAGGGAGAATTCAAGGTTCCTATGTACTTCTCTACTACTCAGGTTCTATTCTAGTTGACACTAGAATGTAACTAATGCATGGATAAGTATAGCACACACCATAGCACTTCGGGGCAGCAGTACCTTTCCAACTCTCGAATAAACTGGGAAGAAGGTAGTTGGGAAAGGCTGCCAAAAGCCCTACGAAACATCAATCCCGACGTGGTGGAATACGAAGGCCACATAGAGCTGTCACCCCTATGGGCTACCACAACTAACCGTAAGAATTAGACGCAACTTCAGGTAACCTATAGCCTAGACACCATGTCTACACTATCGATTACTACTCTAGCCACATATGATAACTAGAGCACCAAATACAGGCGGAGATCCTATGCTAAGATGCAATAACTACACTAACTATATAAATAAGGCATAGAAGTAAACAGAGAAGATAAATATACTAAAGCATAAGTGTTGCAAAGATAAGATACAAGATATACCAGACCTCCAAAGCTCCACGGCGAGATCCGGAACGAAGCCTCTCAACCCTAGCTCTCAAGTTACTAAACTATTACATTGAAGAGTCTAGCCCTAATCTCCCTAGTGTGTTGATCTCCATGAGAGTATGATCCTTTCAAGGGACGCCTCTCAAATGGATCCTAACGAATAATGAATTAGGGTTTCTAGGGGATGCCTCTCCCAGGGGGGTCCTGCCCTCCTTTTATAGCCCGGTGGGATGAATATGAGCCCTTAGATCAAACCGACTTTGGCAGACGGCTGAGATTGAAACCCTAAGGCGGTGGAGCACTTGGGCCAAAGCTGGGCCTGATTGGCGCTTGGGCCAGACCGGCCGGTCTGGGGTGGGACCGGCCGGTCCCACTCTGGGCCCACTGTTGGTCCGCTTAGCCGTGGTGTCTTCTCGCGCCTTCTAGAGTCTTCTAGTGCAGCCCCCACAGTGGAATTCATATCTTTTCATCTGGAACTCCAAAAAAGGCAAATGATATGTCTGTTTCGATCGTCTCGATGAGCTCTTCGCAATGGTGTGTTCCAATTTATCATTTGAGGTGCTTGTAATCTGTCATGTTGGTCTTTTTTGATAGCTTTTTCGCTATGTACCTGTAGAAACATGGATTCATCAAAACTCGTGGAATTCCGTTAGTGTAAACCCTAAGTCTATGCCGGTGATCACAATTGCATCCTTTTCATGGCTAGTTGACGGTTGAATTCACACAATAACGACTGTCAACAACTCCCCCAAGCTTAATTTTTGCTAGTCCCTTAGCAAAGAAAACTTAGAAAAGTTATTGAATGATATATGTATATGTTTAAGCATTGTAGCCATCCCGGAGCAACTCCCTAGAAGTATACCTGCAGTCAGATAAAGATTCTCCTCTAAGTTATACAATAACTGAGCTGACTTTCAAACTTACCCATATTACCTTTAACTGTGGGGCTTTTTAGCTCTTCCTTGGGTCTTGAGTACTTGACGGATAGAAAAGATCTCATCAAAGCACTATATCTCAAGCTCTTCGATCAACTATCATTCTAGAGTTTTTAGAGGTTTTCAAATAAAACTCAGAGCTCCCCATGTATGACACTCTCAAGTCTCTCAATATGTGTGGTATTTGTGGATTCTCACCAAGGCAATGATGATGGTTGCCTTTCTTTTCATCCTATAACTAAGGCTTATGTGGAGCTCATAGGTAAGAAGAAAACTTAAAAGAGCAAACTTGCAATACATGTGTTGTAAAGCCAAACAATGGATCCATGGAGAAACAAGTCATACAGTCGAATCAAGATGTATAGGTGGATGGATATGGTGGGTATATGGTGGAAACTAATTCTACTCAGCTCCTTGAATGCTTATCTCTCTCTTAGACTTTGAACACTGGCCAGAGGTTATGAGCTATTTTTTTCTTTTTCTTAGGGAGTCAGGCCTCTAATTGCCCATTGTTTCAGCATTTGGACACTTGTCCAACTTTCTTTTCTTCTCCCTTCTCTCTCTTTTTTTAATTATCTTTTTACATAGCTCATAGCACTCCTTTTGGCATTGATAGAGTTAGAGAGATAATACAGGAACATAGAGCATTTATTGGGTGGCTAACCTAATGGAATATTTTTGGTGTTCTCTTCTAGTGTAGGAGAAAAATATTTTTAGAATAGATGTAGGTGGAATGGCATGTTGTTGCGCCTACTCTAGTGTAGAGTAGTGCATATGGAGGTGGATCTTGATTCAAGAACATGACAATCTCACCAGGGTCACAAAGGTTGACAAAACTCAATGCAAGACAAGCAGCATATATGTAGAAGTTTAACTAGCCTATCTCATCATGTTTGGCCTTGGTGGGAATGTAAGCTTTGTCATACAGGAACTCATCATGTTTTTTTTGTATTTTTCAAAAGATAAATCTCCAGAACTTTAGTGTCACTCAGAACAAGATAGATAGCAGCTCAGACTTTCTCAATCTTATCAATCCGGTACCTAGACTTAGTTCAAGTATATGCAACCCACAAGTTTCAGGCTCAGAGCAAATTCTCATGTCAAAATAGTTGGAGCTAAAACTTGAAAAAACTTTTGTCTAAACTCTAGGTATTTCAGAGGTGTTGTAACAGAGCAGCATATCATCGTTTCAATTCAATCATTCAAGAGCTTCCTTTTATTGACTCTAGACAGACAAATATTTTTATTTGATTTTTATTTTTTAAAGACTCAAACTATAAAACTTAAAAGACACTAAGGACTCTTAAAAAGCATAGACCTTCATAAGCCCATATATTTTTGGTATTTTAATTTTTATGACTGACTTGATAATCGCGTAGGTACACTTACCTGGGTACCTAGGGGATGCCTTCCCCCAAGCTGATTGTTGTCGTGGTTGAGCATTGAAGCTGAGCAGTTCTCTCGATGGAGCTCACGCTTGTAAGAGCTGGTGTAGTCAAGAATCTTCATCTCATCCAATCAGAAGTTGCTTCCTTCACACAGTGGTTAGCTGTGTGCAAGAAGGTGTACTTCGAGTGATGAAGATGATGATCCCTAGGTGGACTAGCTCCTAGAGTCATCCTACAGTAAATATCTCAGAAAACACTAAAACTTGTGGAACTGATTAGGATAAATAGTTAGTGGTTAGCCCATCAAGGATTGGTTGTTGTGAGAGGTTTTCAAAGGTTGTTATAGCGTATACAGTGCAGCAAGATGCTCAATGATTATTTTTTAGATTTTTTAGAGATTTTTTTTTGTTATGCAGGAATGAAAACATGTATGCTTAATATTTTTGTTATTTTTATGCCACCATGGTGAAGACTCCTATAGGATTTTACACAACATAGGACTATTCACATGGGGCCTAAAGTTTTATAATGCATGAATTATCTAGCAAGATTAATACATATTTGTTTTTATTATTTTCAATACAATGCTAATGCAGAAAAGTAAACATGCTAAAGAGAAAAGAATTCATGCAATGAAAGAAAGTAAATATGGATAGCTACCAATGTTACCTCATGGCAAGGGTTTAGATTTTAAAGTCTTCCGAACAAGACTCCTCCCTTCTTATTGATTCCTCTAGCATTATCACGGCATGGAATTGCTTTGGTTGCGTGCAAGGGAGTGCTTCTTCTCTAAGCTAGCTCTTTCGGTGAAGATGAAGATTCTATGCTTATGTCCTTTATGATGTGTCACCTTCTTCTATCTAACCCGTCTTGATTTTGAGATTTGATTTTGCTTTGACAGGTCTAGGACCTCCACTTGTACAAAGTAGGGAATTGACTCCCCCACACTTAGCTTCAAGTGTGTCCTGCTCATGAAGACAAGGTAAAGATCAAGTGCATGGGCTCTACTGGTGGGAAAACACCAGCAGAACCAAAACTTCTATTCCACATCTCTAGTCCTTAGTCCTGTTTGAACAACATGGAGTTGATGTTATGTGCTTTATTCAACATTATCCTGAGAGGTAGGATCAGAAGGTTGAGCAAGGATGTAATATTTAAGTTCATTAGGCCACAAGAGTTGGAATGCTTAACCATGGAAGGATTATCGATCTGTATATGATGTGTCAATTTTTATATGATCATGACTACCATCTTCCAAGCATAAGATGTGTAACTTTTTAACTTATTTGGTTAAGACTATGGATCAAGATAGTGATGCTATGAACAAGTTAAAGAACTAAATATGTTGAGTTAATCAGGATTGATCATTGATAATTACTACTCAAACAATATAGGTTCTTTGTTCATGTTCCTACCAAAACCAAGGAGAAGCATTTTAAGTAGTGACCATTTACCTTTGGATGTTACTTTCATCATTGGAGCACGATGACACCATGTGATAAAAAGTAAATGACTTTTGATGGTCCTTTTGTTTTGCTCGATGCTTTCCTTGTTTGGACAGCCTCACATCTCGGTTCGTAGTTCCTCTTGTTTCTAGATGGTGCTCTTTTTATCGTGCCATCTTTTTGCTCTTTGCTATTTTGGATTTTTATGCCTGCACAATATTAGTGGACAACACGTACCCGAAGGAATATACCAATTTGAACGGGGGGGAATTATTGTCTCTAATTTATGTGCATTAGCTCTATGCTATTAGAATGATGGGATTAGGATTATCTTAGCATAGTATTTTTTTCATGTTTTATGCAACCATGGTTCAAGGCAAAGGTAAATTGCAGTTGAAGACAAAGTGAATGATCATTGATACTTACAGTTCTTCCATCAATGATGAATGTGTTGTGTCTTTAATGTGCAAAGTTATTGGAGTTTGTCATGTGCCTTGCTTCATCTCCAAATTGATTTCATCTCTTGACTTACCTAGATTAGATTTAGAGTTTCCTGCAGGGGTTAGTCCAACAAAATATCCAATGTCTACTATAGCATACTTTCAGTTCAAGAACCAACCTAGACACCACGTCTAATTTGATTCAGGAAGGTATTTTAACCTAAGCACCACGCTTAATTTAAAATCTTTTAGAAGTAGTCATCAACACACCTTATGATTCAAAAATCAAACTAGACACCATATCTAATTTAATTTAGAAAGACAGTTTAAACCAAACACCATGCTTAATTTAAAAGGTATACAAAAATACTTCAAAACCTAAGCATACAATAGCAGACAAGGGTAGCATGGGAGCACATAGAGATTTACTCAAATAGAGATGGAAGCATGATCATGTATGGCGAGAATTTTTTTTCATATTTAAGTAGAGATGCAAGTGCTATGCATGTGTGCAATGAACAAATCATGCTATGGATTTGATATGAGATAGAGTAAATGCATGGATTGTTCAAAGCAAATATACAGTGGAATGCAACATGATAACTACTCATTGAGTTTGAAGTCCATGAGCAAGACTATCTCACCTTTCTTGATCATACGTACCATAACTCACACTAGACTCTATGAGTAGTGCAGCATCTTTGTTCGTCACATGTGATGAGATTTGAATTCTTGTGATGATGATTTTTCTCTAATCTACACATGGTTAGAGTAATATTTGTTTATACGAACCTGCGAGATGGCAGGGCTCCATTGTTGATAGATCATGAATGTTCAGGTACCCTGGATTCTTCAATATCTCCCTTGTCTTGTTCGTGTGGAACTTCGCCAGAAGGTTGAATAATTGATTTCCTGCTTATTCCACAACTCAATAAACACAGAGGTAATCCTACTAAAGCTAGTGGCAAACTAGGTTAACAGATATCAAGATCAATATCAAAATCTTTACGCCAATTGTTTCCCCGGCAACGGCGCCAAAAATACTTGTTGACACCTCTTAATATTATCTCTAGCAACGGTGCTAAAAATGCTTGTGGGCATAGCATCGCTACTAGAATGCCAAGTTGTCATCCCCGGCAATAACACCTAAGAGGTGTGGTATTAAATCATACCACCATTTAGAATATAGAAATAGTATCCACAAGCGCACAAATCAAATACCATTATAGCATTTTACCCAGTGTATTACCAGGTTGTCATTTATATTTTACCACTGGGAAACAATGGCTAAAGACATTGATAATTCACCATCATGTATCTACTAACTAGTATACCAACTAGACCTAAGCAGGGGTAAATGGTAAATGATAAGAGTTATGCACAATATCACACACGGAGGAGAATCCTATAATATATAGTCAGCTAACTTGAGAGGACTAAGGGAGAATTCAAGGTTCCTTTGCACTTCTCTACTACTCAAGTTCTATTCTAGTTGACACTAGAATGTAACTAATGCATGAATAAGTATAGTACACACCATAGCGCTTCGGGGCAGCAGTACCTTTCTAACTTTCGAATAAGACTGGGAAGAAGGTAGTTGGGGAAGGCTGCCAAAAGCCCTACAAAACATCAATCCTGACGTGGTGGAATACGAAGGCCACATAGAGCTGTCACCCCTATGGGCTACCACAACTAACCGTAAGAATTGGGCACAACCTCAGGTAACCTATAGCCTAGACACCATATCTACACTATCGATTACTACTCTAGCCAAATATAATGACTAGAGCACCAAATACAGGCAGAGATCCTATGCTAAGATGCAATAACTACACTAACCATATAAATAAGGCATGGAAGTAAATAGAGAAGATAAATATACTAAAGCATAAATGTTGCAAAGATAAGATACAAGATATACCAGACCTCCAAAGCTCCACGGCGAGATCCAGAATGAAGCCTCTCAACCCTAGCTCTTAAGGTACTAAACTATTACATTGAACAGTCTAGCCCTAATCTCCCTGGTGTGTTGATCTTCATGAGAGTATGATCCTTTCAAGGGACGCCTCTCAAATGGATCCCAATGAATAATGAATTAGGGTTTCCAGGGGATGCCTCTCCCAGGGGGTCCTGCCCTCCTTTTATAGCCCGATGGGATGAACGTGAGCCCTTGGATCAAACCGACTTTGGCGGACGGCTGAGATTGAAACCCTAAGGTGGTGGAGCACTTGGGCCAAAGCTGGGCCTGATTGGCGCTTGGGCCAGACCGGCCGGTCTGGGGTGGGACCGGCCGGTCCCACTCTAGGCCCACTGGTAGTCCGCTTCGCCGTGGTGTCTTCTCGCGCCTTCTGGAGTCTTCTAGTGCAGCCCTCACAGTGGAATTCATATCTTTTCATCCGAAACTCCAAAAAAGGCAAATGATATGTCTGTTTCGATCATCTCGATGAGCTCTTCGCAATGGTGTATTCCAATTTATCATTTGAGGTGCTTGTAATCTGTCATGTTGGTCCTTTTTGATAGCTTTTCCGCTATGTACCTGTAGAAATATGGATTCACCAAAACTCATGGAATTCTGTTAGTGTAAACCCTAAGTCTATGTCGGTGATCACAATTGCATCCTTTTCATGGCTAGTTAATGGTTGAATTCATACAACAACGACCGTCAACATAGGTGATGATGACTAAGTCTATAAACTTAACCCAATACACAATCAAGCTAGAAAATAGCGAGAACATGGAGAACAATGTCGATTATCTAGTTCTAGTCTTTGAAAGTGGTTGTTTTATATTATATGATCATGAGCGACAACTTAATAAGATAGGAGCAGAAATCAGAGTTCACTCCTACCAAGTACCTTTTGCTTGCCAATCCTATTAACGGGAAGTGGACTACAGAGGATTCAATGAAGCTATAAGTCACCTTCGTGAGCTACCACTATCCGGAAAATCAAGGGACATTCACAAGTAAACGTAGCCCAAACACCACGTCTACGTTACGAATACTACTTCAATCAAGAAGCTATCAAGATCAAAGTACCCACGAAGAGTTGCAAACTAGAAGAATAATATGAACAAAATACTTACTTTAACCAAAAGTTGACTACCAAATGATCTCAAGATGCAAACTCTGGGCAAGGGAGGTTAATCTTGAAGAATACAGCGACGAAGAAGCACCGACAGGCTGGAACTCCTCTAGAACTCTACTCTCCAACTCTACCTCCCTAAACTCTAAACAAGAACTAGTTCTAGATATTGAACTAGCCTTTCTTGATTGCTAGCCTAGATCTACTAGATAAAAATTAGGGTTTCTGGCTCTTCAGCTCTTCATTGATCTGGCTCTCTCCGGAGAGGTACAGGTCCATATTTATAGTCTGGTGGGATGAACATCAACCGTAGGATCAAACTGACTTAATGCAGGGCCAACATGCATCCTCAAAGGCAGTGGAGAAGTACATAGAAGCTGACAGGTGGGTCCCACAAGGGAGTGCCGACCGGCCTGGCTGCTGGGGCCGGTCGGCCCCACCCTAAAACGGCTCGGACTCCGCTTCATTCTGGTGTCTTCTGGATCCTTCTTGATCCTTCTGATGATATTTTCCGTCGTGTTTAAGTTCGTGGCTTTTATGCACTTTAATCATCAATTATGCACTTTCTGGATAACTCCTTGGAAAACAAACAATTCGTCAAAACTCATGGAAATTGTTAGTAATAACCTTCTATTCTATTATGTTGTTGTAATTTACAAGGAAGGTTGATGGGTAACAATGGACGTTATCTACCATCAATACTCTAGCACCAGTCTTTTCATGTGTTGTTTTCCTTGCATAGAGCCAATTCACGCTTATTTCATCAAGCATATCAGATGGCACCGGTTCTCCTTTCTTCTTCTTTTTGACCTCCTCTGCCCGCCATTTCAGAATATGAACTTTATAACCACCTAAGCCAAGATAGTGGTGGTACTTGTTCCTCTTTGCTAGTTTAGAATTAGCCTCACTCCTTTTCTGGAACACAGGATCGTCCCTCTACTCTTTGAAAACCTCCCACTGGGCAAGTGTAATCTTATAGTACTTTTTCATCGGGTCCCCCCCATCATGGCATATTTGGTATTTAGTTCTAACATAAAGTTTTAGAATGAGATTGCAAACTGCCTGAAGACATACTGCCGCACGAGGTCTTCTGATCCTAGCGGGAAAAAAAATCTCTCCGTCAACCGCTTCCATACAATTGTCTGGGTCATCCCGCTCCGGATGACGAGTCCTATCTGGGCTAGGATGCGGATCGCTTGGACTATGGTACCCTTCAGAGTTTGCCTGGTTGCTATTGCTTGGGGAACTCATCGACACTAAATGCAAGTAGCGAATACAAAATCCTAATTAGAAAACCCTAATTCAAATACCGTAGTACGAAACACTTATGTGAAACCCTAATTCAAATACCTCAGTACGAAACCCTAATCCTACACCGTAACCCTAATAACTAGCATAATATATAGCATTAAACCCTAACTAGCATGAAACCCTAATTCAAAACCCTAACTAGCATGACAAATTTGAAATCCTAAGTAGCATGAAACCCTAATTCAAAAAACCTAACTAGCATGACAAATTCAAAATCCTAACTAGCATGAAACCCTAATTCAAAACACTAACTACCATGATGTGGATTGATAATTGCATAGGGATTAATTAAAAAAGGGCAGCGAATATTTACTTATGTGGCGTGGAGGGTGTTGACGGTGGATAGCGTCAATATTTAATAGTGCAATAAACATGATAAATGGTCAATACACTTGAAAATAGAGAAGTCTAGGGTTTTATCTGACAAATTCTATGAGCTTTGGTAAATTATTATTTTCTAGGGATTGTTCTAGAAAACCACGAAAAAGGGCCTAACTGTCAAACGGAGTAACAAAACTTGACGCCAATGAAACCCCGCACATTGGACTCAGGAAGGATCTAGAAAACACTAGAACAAAGCGGAGCGCAAGTGGCCTTGAGGTGGGGCTGGACGGCCTGGGGCAAGATGCCGGGTGGCCTCCCCCTAAAAGAACCTCCTACGCCCTTCTGGAAGCTTCCTCCACCGCCTTTGAGGGTCAATATCCACTATACCTTGAGTCAGTTTGATCAAACAGCTGTCGTGCATCCCACCGGACTATAAATATAGGGCCAGACCCCTCTAGGGAAACCCTAATTTATTCTATCAATTCATTTGAAGAGCTAGAAGCCCTAGCTCATTTAGAGCTCTTGTAATTAGAAAATAGGGAGAAAGGAGAGGAAGAAGTAAAAGAGGAGATGGCTTGTTGGATCTTCCTCAACTTTGTACCTCTACGGAGACAATTCATCTTCAAATTCTTCAGTCGGTAACTCTAAATCTTCTATTTGATTAAGTTTTATTCTTACTTTACTTTGTTTACAGGATCTAAGCTCGTATTGAGTGCTCTAGTTATTGCGCATAGCTAGAGTAGTAATCGTTAGTGTAGACGTGATGTCTAGGCTAGAGTTTACCTGAATTTGCGCCCAATTCTTATGGTTAGTTGTGGTAGCCTTCAGAGGTGACAGCTTTGTTGGTCTTCGTATTCCATTACATCGAAGTTAGTGTTTCGTAGAGCTTTCGGCAGCCTTCCCCAACTACTTTCTTCCCAGTCTTATTCGAGAGTTGGAAAGGTACTGTTGCTCTAAAGTAGACAAGTATTATAAGTTTGATTCTTAGTTACCTAGATTACCTTATATAGCCCCTCTCTACCCACCAAAAACATTTATCTTATCTATCCTTGGATGTTCTTAATTTGTTTCTAGTTCACTTCGCGTTCCTCGTGGAAATTCGATATCTTGGAATACTCTTAGGTGAAAACTACAGTGGTATCCGTGCGCTTACGGATTTATCTCTTCGATTATTCTGTGTGCGTTAAATATACCAACAAGCTTTCTGGCGCCGTTGCCGGGGAACGGTAGCTGTTCTGGGATCGAGCCAAGTTCGTCCATGTATCTTTTATTTTCCTTTTCATTTTTACCACCTTTACCCTATCACATGGATTCTACGCCTATCTTTCAATTTTTGGCTCCAAAGAGTGAGTTGTTGGAGCCTCCACCATTATCATATCCAATACTTATAGATGGCTATGAGCTTCGCCCTGCTTTCATAGCCATGGTTCAGGAGCAATCCTTCTTTGGATTAGAAGACGAAAATCTCTACACCCATCTTAGAGAATTTGAGCAATTGTGTTCTTGCTTGAATATTGCTGTCATGACACAAGAGACCACTAAATGGAAATTATTTCCGTTCTCCTTCTTGGGAAGAGCGAAGCAGTGGTATGCTCATACTGTAGGAGGAGTTAAAGGAAATTGGGATGAACTTCGAGACAAATTCTGTCTTGTTTTCTTCCCTCTTTCTCGGATCGCTACTCTTCGAATAGAAGTTCTTACCTTTCAATAGAAAGAGAAGGAGACATTAGGAGCAGCTTGGGCTAGGTTCTTAAGTCTTACCAATACTGGTCCAACCCTTCACTTACCAGACCACGTGCTTCTTCATCACTTTCATTTTGGTCTTAACAAGGAAGCTGCTCAACATCTTGACCTATCTTCTAGAGGTTCATTCTCGCACAACACCATGAGTGAGGGAAAAGCTATACTAGAGAAAATCCTTGAAAACACCCCTTACACTGGTATCTTTGATGAATTTCCTGAAAAAGAAGAAGTCAAGCCAAGCCCCGACCAACAAGAGGAATTAGATTAAGGAAACACAACACATTCAGGAAGATGATGAACCTCATCCTTCCACGTTCTCTTTTGAAATCAAGGATTGTCTTTTTGAAGACTTTGGCAATGCCTCGAATTTACTAGTTCAAGTGAAGCCTCTGACACACTCTGTGTCATATAAGGGTGATGATGGCCCAAATAATGATTCTTTCCTTATGGAATATATCAAAGGACTATCGGCCACCATGAGTCATGGGTGGTTGGTAGAAATGGAGTTATCCACTGAGGTAGCCCGAATCAACACCTCCTCAGATGTTATCACTTGCATCCTCAAGAGAGCCACCATAGAGGCTTACTATAGTCCAACCGTTGAGATAAATATCATTTCAAAGGCTTTAGCCGAACAACTCTTCCCCAATGAGTTCTTGATCCCATCTCATAAGCTTTTAGAAATTCCTTCTGGAGCTACTCTTAAAAGTTATGGGGTCATAAGGTCTATTCCATTACCTCTTAAAAGTTATGGGGTCATAAGGTCTATTCCATTACGAATACAATGTTCTGAGTATCATTTAGATTTTCATATCTTTGACATCTCAGACACATCCATCTTGATTGGTGTATCTTTTGGGACACTCTTTTAAGAAAGATCAAATTAGGGTCTCTTAGATGTAAAACTAGGAAGCTCTCCTATCACCATCTCGCTTGCATGCTCGAATAATACAATAGTAGAACCTAAGCCTGAGGAAGCCTTCATGGCATCCTTAGAAGAGATGGCCCAACCAACTTTCGATGATGAATACTTTATTCAAGAAGAGGAAGAATTGGTAGAGCCTATTAAGATGCATGAAACAGAGGTGCCATCACAACCCTCTGTTGAGCTAAAACCCCTGCCTTCTGGCTTAAAATATATTTTTCTTAATAATAATCAAGAAACTCTTATGATCATAAGTGATAAACTTTCTAAAGAAGAAACACATCAACTTGTCACTGTCTTAGAAAAACATAAATCAGCCATAGGCTACCCACTCCAAGACCTCAAGGGAATTAGTCCCATTCTCTATACTCATCGTATTCCCATCGACCTGATTCTTCACCATCGAGGGAACCATAAAGGAGATTTAACAATGCAATACGAGAAATTGTTAAGAAAGAGGTCCTTAAGCTTTTACATACTGGGATTATTTATCCTGTACCTCATAGTGAGTGGGTTAGCCCTATCCAAGTTATGCCAAAGAAAAGAGGAATGACGGTCGTTAGGAATGAGAAGAATGAGCTCATCCCTCAACGTACTGTCACTGGGTGGCGGATGTGCATTGACTACCGGAAACTTAATAAGGCTACAAAGAAAGATCACTTTCCGTTACCCCATTGATGAAATGTTGGAATGGCATACAAATCACTTTTTCTTTTATTTCCTCGATGGGTATTCTGGATATCATCAAATCCCAATCCACCCAGATGACCAAAGTAAGACCACTTTCACATGCCCATATGGAACTTATGCTTATCGACGAATATCATTTGGGCTGTGTAATGATCTAGCTTCTTTTCAACGGTGCATGATGTCTATTTTCTCTAATATGATTGAGAAAATCATGGAGGTGTTCATGGATGACTTTACCGTCTATGGCAAAACCTTCAATGAATGTTTAGAGAATTTAGACATGGTCTTACAATGGTGTGAAGAAAAGCACTTGGTCCTGAACTGAGAGAAATGCCATTTTATGGTTTAGGAAGGAATTGTGCTAGGACATAAGGTGTCCGAACGTGGGATAGAAGTGGATAGAGCAAAGATTGAGGTTATTGAACAACTTCCACCTCCCACAAATGTGAAAGGCATTCGCAGCTTTCTAGGCCACGCAGGGTTTTATAGACATTTCATCAAAAACTTTTCTCAAATCGCTAGACCCCTGGCTATCCTTCTTGCTAAAGATGTACCTTTCATTTTTAACACTGAGTGCCTTGAAGCCTTTGAAATTATAAGAGGGCACTCATCTCAGCTCCAATTATCCAACCACCTGATTGGAGTCTACCCTTTGAGATCATGTGTGATGCTAGCGACTTTGCAGTTGGTGCTGTTTTAGGATAAACTAAAGACAAGAAACATTACGCTATATCCTATGCTAGCAAAACCTTGTCTGAGCCATAGCTTAATTATGCTACCACTGAAAAAGAAATGTTGGCCGTGGTCTTTGCAATAGACAAGTTTAGATCTTACTTAGTAGGAGCAAAGGTAATAATATACACAGATCAAGCCGCTTAAATACCTCCTCACTAAGAAAGATGTTAAGCCTCGGTTAATCCGATGGATTCTTCTGCTCCAAGAATTTGATATAGAAATTAGAGATAAGAAAGGAGTAGAAATTTTGGTAGCTGACCGCTTACCTAGACTTCAGTATAAAGACACATATGGCCTACCTATTAACTATCTAAGGGATGACACGCTCGTCGCGGTAATAGACTCCGATCCTTGGTATGCAAATATTGTCAACTATATGGTTGTAGGTTATGTTTCACCCGGGGAAGACAAGAGAAAGCTCAAGTATGAAATTTGTATCCACTTGTGGGATGATCCATATCTTTACAGGGTCTATGCTGATGGGCTGCTATGGAGGTGTGTCCTAATAGTTGAAGGAATGAAAATTATTGAGAGATGTCATACATCACCCTATGGAGGACATTATGGAGCATTCCGAACACATGCGAAGATTTGGCAAAGTGGATTCTTCTGGCCAACGATATATCAAGATACAAAGGAGTTTGTCAGAAGATGTGTGAGATGCCAGAAACACAGAAATATCAATACTCAGGATGCAATGCCACTCACAAACAACCTTCAAGTTGAATTGTTTGATGTCTATGGAATTGATTTCATGGGACCACTCCCAAAGTCAGAAGATGCTGAATACATTTTAGTGGCAGTTGACTATGTATCTCAATGGGTAGAAGCAATACCATGTCAAGCTGCCGATTCCAAGCACTCCAAGAAGATGTTTAATGAAGTAATATTTCCATATTTTGGAATGTCTAGATTGGTCATAAGATATGGAGGACCACATTTCATTGACAAAAGATTTCGATAGTTCTTAGCGAGAATGAAGTCAAACACAATATTGCAACTCCATACCATCCTCAAACAAGCGGTCAAGCTGAAATATCAAAATAAGCAAATCAAGA
Organism: Chrysopogon serrulatus; assembly: GCA_015844335.1. Classification (NCBI taxonomy): domain Eukaryota; kingdom Viridiplantae; phylum Streptophyta; class Magnoliopsida; order Poales; family Poaceae; genus Chrysopogon; species Chrysopogon serrulatus. Next base: position 168,861 of record JADLZL010004730.1, read on the forward strand.
ATATTCTACAAAAGACTGTGGATAAAATGGGCAAGAAGTGGAAATATAAACTTTCTGATGCACTATAGGCCTACCGAACTGCATACAAGACACCCATAGACATGACAACTTATCAGCTTGTGTATGGTAAAACATGCCACTTGTCTGTTGAATTAGAATTCAAAGCTCACTGGACAATCAAGAAATGGAATATGGATTTGCATCTAGCGGGCAAGAATCATCAAATACAAATATCCGAGCTTGAAGAATGGAGAGAGAAGGCATATCATAACTCCAAGATTTACAAAGAAAGAATAAAAAGATGGCATGATAATAGAATCAAGCACAAGGAGTTTAAGCCTGGAGATAAAGTCCTACTATTTAATTCAAGAGTAAAGCTCTTTGGCCATAGGAAACTTCGAAGCAAATGGAAAGCACCATTCAAGGTAGTTGAAACCTCATCACATGGTGTCATTACAATTCAAGACGACTCAGGTAACATTTTCAAGGTAAATGGCCAATATTTAAAAATATTCCTTGGAACTAAAAATTTAAAAGAAATAGACATGATTAAATTTTTGCAATTTAATGATCCTATTAAAAAGGATTCAATCACCAAGACTCGGACAAATGATACTTATTTGCCTAACACTTAACTTGTTCCATGAGTTTTTATGTCTATTTGAGTTTTTTGCAGGATTTATAAGTTTGAGAAGAGTGAACAAAGACTAAGCAAATATCTAGCTTGGGGAGGGCATCCCTAGTTATCAGGTAAGTATACCTATATGATTATCGAGTCTATCTTATAGTCATAAAATACCAAAAATATGTGGGCACATGAAGGTCCACGTCTGTAGAGTCTTTTATGAGTCCATTAGTATAAAAAAATAAAAAGATGAATAATCATTAAAACCAAATAAAGATAGTTTAATTATTTATTAGGGTGTGTATCTAGTTTGTTATGAGTCAAATAAAAACTAAAGAACAATAAAATTTTATCTTGGAGATGATGAATAGTTGCTCTGTCATAATTCCTTTCAAGTGCCTAGTTTTCAACCTTAAATTCTCCTGGGTTTTGGATATGACTGTTTTGATATAAAAATTTACTCTGAACTTGAAACTTGTGGAGGCATATGCTTAAGTTAAGTCTAGGTGATTAAGGGATATAATATGAGAAAGTCTGAGCTGCTATTTATCTTATTCCTAACGATGCTAAATTCTAGAGATTTATCTTTTGAAAACTCTAAAATCTTACATGATGAGCTCTTCTATGACAAAATTTAAATTCCTACCAAAGCCATACATGATACACATTTAGAATAGGAAAATCTTTGCTCATTCATGCTGCTTGCTTTGTATTGAGTTCAGTCAACCTTTGTTGTATACCTTATAAGAGTCTTGTCATGCTTTTAAAATCATGATCACATACACGCTCTACCCATATATGTATTACTCCTACTCTAGGAGTAAGCGCAATTATTTTCCACTTTCATCCAGATCCCCCTTAAAAATGTTTTTCTCCTACACTGGGAGGAAACAACTAAAAATATACCCTATAGGACAATCTCTTATTTAATACTCTAAGTTTTTATTGTTATCTCTCCAATTATTTTGTATCCAAAGGATACATGTGGCTATGTAAAAGAAAAAGTATTGGAAAAAGAAGAGGGAGTAAAAAGAATGGATAAGTGTTCAAGCAATTAAAACAATGGGTACTTAGATACTCGCCTCCCTAAAAAAAGAAGAAAGAAAAAAAAGAAAAAAAAGAAGAATAAAGATAGCCCATGTTTTCCTACGAAAGTTCTAAGTCCAAGAGAGAGATTTATTTTTAAAGAGCAAAAGTAGAATTAAGATTAGATACCATATATTCACCTATCCACTATATTCCATACACATGCACATCGGTTTGATTGTATGACTTGACTCTTTGGATCTATTGTTTGATTTTACAATATATGAATTGCAAGTATGCTCATTCTTGTTTTAATACCACTCCTATGTACTCCACTATAATCCTTAGCTGTAGGAAGGCATGACAACATCAATGCCTCAAGTGAGATACATAAATACCACATATTAAAAGACTTGAGGGTGTCATACAATTAAGCTCTGAGTTTTATTTTGAAAACTTGCAAAAACTCCACAATATTGGTTGAGTGAAGAATTTGAGACATAGTTCTTGACTTGATTGTTCTATCTTTCAATTACTCAGGACCCATGCGAAAGTTGAAAAGCTCCATAGTTAAAGGTAAAATGGGTAAGTTTGAAAGTTAGAGCAGTTTTTTCTAATTTGGAGGAGAATTTCTGTTTGAAGGCATGTGTACTTTTAGGGTGTGAAAGCATTGTAGCAACTCCTGATCCAAGTTTAGTAGTTAAGCTTTGCTAAGAGAATAGCAAAGGGTAAGCTTGGGGGAGATTGTTGATGGTGGATAGCGCCAATATTTAATAGTGCAATAAACATGATAAATGGTCAATACACTTGCAAATAGAGAAATCTAGGGTTTATCTGACAAATTTCATGATCTTTGGTGAATTATTATTTTTCCAGAGATTGTTTCAGAAAACCACGGAAAATGGTCTAACTATCAAACGGAGTAACGAAACTTGACGCCAACGAAACCCCGCACATTGGACTCAGAAAGGATCTAGAAAACACTAGAACGAAGCGGAGCGCAAACAGCCTTGAGGTAGGGCCGGCCGGCCTGGGGCAAGATGTCGGGCGGCCTCCCGCTAAAAGAACCTCCTACGCCCTTCTGGAAGCTTCCTCCACGTCTTTGAGGGTCAATATCCACCGTACCTTAAGTCGGTTTGATTAAACGGCTGTCGTGCATCCCACAGAACTATAAATATAGGGCCCGACCCCTCTAGGAAAACCCTAATTCATTCTATCAATTTATTTGGAGAGCTAGAAGCCCTAGCTCATTTAGGAGGCTTTTACGTACGTGCCATTATGAAAGATGGTCCATTTCTATATGCCACTGAAAAGTTCGAACGCACCTTTGAGCCATGGCGCTAAATTTTCTTGCCTTCTATACCATTCCGTCCAACTTCCGTCTAGTTTTCACCGTTTAAATGTCCTGACATGTGGGCCCGATCTATAAAGATGTCCAAATGCCCCTATCACTCCCGTACCTTATCCTCTTCTTCCTCTTCTTCACTCGAATCACCTGGCCGTCCGTTGCATCCTCCCGCACCGCCACGCCGGAGGAGCTGGTGTTCTTTGCGCCCGCGCTGCCAGCGCCCTCCACGGCAGCAACCGTCTCCGTTGTGGCGGCGCTGCTCGACTCTGCCGGCGCCGGCGTCAGGGACGTTCGTGCGCGAGCGTGGCGAGCTGGCGCAGGAGACCGGATGGCTTGTGGGACGCGGCCGCTGAAGGGTGGCAGCGCTCCTGGCCGCTTGCACCTGCACGTGCATATACATGCTAGGCGGCATCGAGTGCCAGGCCATGGCAGCATCGCGTCCCAGGCTCCCAGCCGTACGTGCTCCTCCCGCGAAGCTCCTTCCCTGGACTAGGCGGCCGACGAAGAGGTGTGGCTTAAAACCAGGGCACATGCAAGGGCAGCTTCGCGGTGGTCTTGCACGCTAAGGCACTAGAGCAGGCGGAAACGCGGCTTTGTTCGGCGGCGAGAAGGGAGTGCTGCTCTGGCCATGCAGGCCGTGTGGTTCGTACAGTTACTAGTTTTCCCCCCGATTTGTCAGTTTTGATTGCTCGTTCAGATTTGTGTGTAGCGTACTAGCGTGACTGCGTGAGTTGAGACACGCATTTGCCAGCATGTATGCACGTTCGTTCATGCAGCTAGCTAGCGCTGCTAGTTTGCTTGCTTCGTTGATGGCCTGGAGGACAGCCGCACCGCTCGTGGTGTTCGGGTCCGGCCAGCTCACGGCGAGCACCTCGCGGACGACTGCCACAGCCTTGGGGCTTCGGCCTGACTAGCAGGATGGCCCACGCGCCACGGGGTGCGGCAGGGTGCTCGCAGCGGCACCCGCGCTGCTGGTATCGGGGACGGCCCGCGCGGCCACGGGGCAGGGCGAAGTGACGCCTGCGCTGTCGGCGTCGAGAATGGGCGGGGAGCTCGCGGCGGCGCCCGCGCTACCGGCATTGGGGACAGCGGTGCAGCCGCGGGGTGGGACGGGGTGCTCGTGGCGCCGGGCAGAGCACCTCCATGCCACTTGCCACCACCGAGATGCCGAGCACCTCCATGGCAAGCGAGCTCACGAGCACGAACACCCTGTCCTCTCTGTCTCACTCAACAGCACATCCCTTCATCCAACAGGATTGCCATTTTCCTTTATCCAGAAATTAAAATCAGAAATGCTTAACAAATACACTTAGAGTATACTGGCAATGGACCTCCACCGTTTATCTCTGGATCTGTGACCAAGATTAAATGAAGCCATGCACTTATACCATTAGACCTAAGGGCAGTCTAGTCTTTTTCCAATACAGTTTGACACCGTTAGGAGCAAAATTGGATGGAATGGTGTAGAAGGCAAGAAAATTTAGCGTCATGACACCAAGGTGCGTTCGATCTTTTTAATGGCTTGTAGGAATGGACCATCTTTCGTAATAGCACACAGGTAAAACCCTCCTCATTTAGAGCTCTTGTAATTAGAAAATAGGGAGAGAGGAGAGGAAGAAGTAGAAGAGGAGCCGGCTTGTCGGATCTTCCTCAACTTTGTACCTCTACGGAGACAGTTCATCTCCAAGTTCTTCAGTCGGTAACTCTAAATCTTCTATTTGATTAAGTTTTATTCTTACTTTACTTTGTTTACGGAATCTTAGCTCGTATCAAGTGCTCTAATTATTGCGCATAGCTAGAGTAGTAATCGTAAGCGTAGACGTGGTGTCTAGGCTAGAATTTAACTGAATTTGTGCCTAATTCTTACGGTTAGTTGTGGTAGCCTTCAGAGGTGACAGCTTTATTGGTCTTCATATTCCATCACGTCGGAGTTGGTGTTTCGTAGAGCTTTTGGCAGCTTTTTCCCAACTACTTTCTTCCCAGTCTTATTCGAGAGTTAGAAAGGTACTGTTGCTCCAAAGTAGACAAGTATTGTAAGTTTGATTCTTAGTTATCTAGATTACCTTATATAGCCTCTCTCTACCTACCAAAAACATTTATCTTATCTATCTTTGGACGTTCTTGATTTATTTCTAGTTCACTTCGCGTTCCTCGTGGAAATTCGATACCTTAGAATACTCTTAGGTGAAAGCAACAGCGGTATCCATGCGCTTGCGGATTTATCTCTTCGATTATTCTGTGTGCGTTAAATATACCAACAGAGGGGAGATTGAATCGATGGCGGCGAAATTAACTAAGTTATAAACTATTAAAAATCAAAGAATAACCCTAATTACACTTTAGTAACTAAATTAACTTAGCATAATTAGTGAACCCTAATTAGATGTAGCCAAAATCCTAATTAGCATAATTAACATAATTAGCATAAACCCTCATTCGATGTAACTAAAACCCTAATTCTAAGCTACATTAGCATCAAAACCCTAATTAGTATAATTAACATAAACCCTAATTAGCATCATAATTAACATTAACCTAAATAACCCTAACTAACTACATATTAAATATTAACATTAATTTGATTATACAACACTTAAAAAATAAAAAAGAAAAAAGGGCCGCTAGCCGACCAAAGTGCAGCCCTGCCAGCCCAAGAAGGCCCAGTGCAGCCTGCGGGGCGGCATGCCGGGCTGGGCATGTGTGGGGTGGGGCGGGCGGCGGCAAGGCCGCCGCCTTATGCCAACCACTGCCGCCGCTGCGCAGCGCGAGAAGGGCAGGCCGCCGCACCGCCCGCGGCCGCCAAGAGGGCCGGCCAAGAATGCTCGGCGGCTCGGCCGTTGTTGGTATTTTTAACCGCACTCCATTAAATAAGTTTTAAGTAGGATTATCCGCAAGCGCACAGTGTCATATTTTACCCGGAGGTTTTAAATATCGTATCCACAGGGAACAGTTGTGATGATGACAACGTCTATAGACTTAACCCTATAATTAGGCTAGATCATATCAAGAAAAAGGAAATAGCTAATGTACTCTAGTTCCAACTACCGGTAAACTTTGTATAATATCGTCTTATCGGACAAGTAACCCGAATAGGAGAAGAAACAGAGTAATCTCCTACCAAGTACCTATAAGCCTATCAGTCCTATCAACGGGGACGGGGACTACAGAGGATTCAACACAGCCTATAAAGTCACTGCCTGCGAGCTACCACCTATCCGGCTGATCGGGGGGACATTCACAAGTAAATCTAGCCTAGGCACCACGCCTACACTACGAAATACAACTCTAACCTACAGCGTCCTATAGATCAAAGTACTCAATATGAGATGTGAACCAAAGAACGAATAATAACAAATTGCTTACTTGAATCGGAATGGTAAATACAAAAGTACCTCAGAACGCAGCTCCAAGCGAGGAAGCTGAATCCAGACGAATACAGCCACGAAGAAGCGCCGACAGGCCGGAGCTCCTCCAGAATCTCTACTCCTCTACTCAAACTCTCTAATCTCTAAGCAAAACTAGATCTAGAAGAACTAGTCTCTCCTAATTGCTACAACTAGATGAACTAGAACTAGATGAACTAAACTAGATCAACTAGAGGGACCCTAACCCTAATTATGTAGAGAATATGAAGCACCGGGGTGTAGAATGCCTCTTGGAGGGACCTTGGGGCGTCATTATATAGGCCGAGGTGGAGTAGGGGGCAAGGAACCGCCACATCAGCGATCCACGTCTTCATCTTGTGTGCACCGTCGGATCAAACCGACCTAAAATCAATGTAAGGATGCTTTAATTGGCTTCCAAGGAACTGTGGGAGGAAGACTCCGAGGCGGCGGCCATCGGTGGAATTAGGGGCGCCGGCCGGCCCTGTGGTGGGGCCGCCGGCCCCACCTGGGCTCCTCTGCGGGCCCCGCTGCTTCGGGTGTCTTCTAGACCCTTCCTGAGTCCGATGATGATGTAGCTCCGACGTGGATCAATTTCGTGATAATTATGCACTAGAATCCCTCTTTTTTAGCTTTTCTGAAAATCACCCTGGAAAATACAGAATATGCAAAACTCGTGGAATTTGTCAGATAAAGCCCTAGACTAGTGTGTTTTCTTGTTTTCCTTAGCCCTAGTAAAAGTTGACGCTAAGGAGTGTCAACAGCCGTCGCTCACCTCGGCGGCCGGCGCGCGGGTGCGGTAACTGCCGTCGGCTAGAGATGGAGAGGTGGAGGCGTCACGGCGGCACTCGCCTGGTGGCACGGGTGGGTGAGGTGGCTGGCGGCGGAGTCGTCTGGAGAGAGAAGGGGCGCGGAGCTCCGGTGAAGGCGACGGCAGCGGCGATTTTGGCAGCCTTACGGCGTCCTGTTGAAATGTTCGCGCCCACCAAGGCTTAGAAAATTTTGCACACTGCGATCGGTGTACTTGTAGGGACAATTTCTGCTGGCGGTTGGTACTAACCACCTGTAGAAACCATTTCTATAGGCGGTTGGTATTACCAACCGCCAAATGAAAATTATTTCTCTTGGCCGCCTGTAGAAATTGTTTCTACAAAGCGGTACAAATACTTGTGATATAATAATTAAATTATATTATTCTAAATCTTTAGAAATTCATAACAAATTATAGAAAAATCGTAAAATAGAAAATAATGACTTTCTAGAATCCTTATAAGTAGTTCTATGCAGTAGTATAATATAATTGTAGTATAATAGTATATTTTATTGTGGTAAAGGGTTACACGACAAGGCACCACCATCAACACCAAGAAAAAAGGCCAGCTAATACAGATAAGAAGGGTGGGGAGGAAAACTCACATATATGCTGAAACTTTGAAAATTCATAACAAATTGTAGAAAAATCATAAAATAGAAAATAAAGACTTTTTAGAATCCTTGTGAGCAGTTCTATGCAGTAGTATAACAATATTGCGTGCTTCAAAGTAGAATATAAATATCACATATCTATATTGCATGCTTTAGTGGAATTTAAATTATATTATCCTTTTCTTTTAAATATATTTCTATTTATTTTTTATTTATCTCTTACAAATGTTACTTAATATCTATTTCTTTTCTTTTTTTAAATGTAGAAAGAAAAGGACTTAAAATTTTCTTATAATATTTATTTCTTTTAAATGTTAGATTATATTTGTTCGGTGGATTTTTCGACATTCATAAGACACATATGGAAATATATAAGAGAGTCATTCATGAGACACATATAGAAATATATAAGAGTAGTAGCATAGGTTATAAATTATATTTGATAAACTATTACATGACAAATAAAGTTTTGATTAAATAGAATCTAGCCAGCTAATGTTCTTCCTTCTCCATCGTGGCGCACCCACGATTTAGAATTTTATGGAATGCTACGCTCAATGTTTCTTATCTTCAAAGGATATTCTATAAAGAGAGACATCTCACTGAATTGGTTAAAATCATCGAGGTCAATTGCACCATCAGCTCCTAAACCTTGTGGCTTTCCAGGAAAAACTACATGCTTGAGCCTATCAGTACTTTTTTTCTCATTCTTACGAACGATCTGTTCGGTATAGAAGACCTGTGCAGCATGGTTAGCAAGAATTCACGGGTCATCTTTGTAACCTACTTTACTTAGATAAAAAACTCTAAGCCTATGACTATCCACTGTGACATGTTTGTCCTCAATCCATTGGCATCAAAACACAGGTGTCTGAAATGTACTGTAGTATAGTTCCCATATGTCCTCAATGAGGCCAAAATATGTATAGATTTCTTCTTTATCATCTACGGCCTTGCACCGAACACCGCTGTTTTATGTCATGCTCTTTTTGTCCCTAGCAATGGTATAAAATGTGAAACCACTAATGTCATAGATGTGCCATGTTGTGATCTGGCGTGATGGTCCAGCTGCCAACTACTTGATAGTTTCTTGCTCAATTGTGTCCCTATCTAGAATGTTCTGATCCATTAGCCATGTGGTGAATCGATGCTTATGTTCATTCATTGTCCAATCTTCAGTTTGCCCATGGTTTTGTTCGCGTAGCTCTTGCATATGTTGGTCGATCAAAGGCTCCATTATCGAGATTTGATGTAGGGTGATATGATATGCCTTGAGGATAATATTGTAGTCCGACAGAAAAAATGATTTCCGTCCTATCCTACCACTTTCATGTAGCCTGCTCTCATATCGAAACGGAGGCAAAACTATTGCAATCTGGTCTTTTAGGCAACTTCCACAAAATGGAGCAGCAGACTCAATGGCCTCTTCGGTAGTGTACCCCTCTATCATGGCTACCTCAGGACGAGCACGAGTGGATATATAGGCATTTAGTATTGACATGAAACGCTTGTACGTCCACATCTCATGCAAATACATAGGACCTAATGCCTCTATTTGAGGCACCAAAGCACCACAAGATGTACCATTACATCAAAGAATGATGGCGGCAAACACATTTCAAGCTGTGACATTGTCTCCACTGCAAATTCCTGAAGAAACTCCAACTCATCGCGGTCGATTACCTTCTATGATATTTTGTTGAAAAAGAAGTACAACCGTGTGATTGCCTTCTTTAAGAACACTAGATTTATAGCCCTGATAGCAATAAGTAAGAAGTTGTCAGCATTATATGGCAATCATGTACATTGTAGTTGGTAAGTGTAAGATCTTTCATCAAAACAATGGATCTTAGGTTAGAGCAGAATCTGGATATAACTCTCAATTTCTTCAACCACACACAAATCGCTTCATTCTCATCTGGGTTCCGGTTGTAGCATGCTGCCGGGAGGTGGTACTTTCTATTTTTTAGAAGAACCAGATGAAGTTCATATTTTAGTCTAAATTTACCATGTCCAGACGTGACTTTAGTTCTTCCTATGTCTTGCCCTTTATATCTAGCAAGATGCCAATTATGCTTTCAAATATATTCTTTTGAACATGCATGCCATCGATTGCGTGTCGTACGTCTAGGTCTTTTCAGTATGGCAAATACTTGAAAAAATTGACATCTTCTTGAATGTAGGCCCTGGAGTTGGCTTGATATCCTTTCTGGTTTTTCTATCTGTTGTCTTCTTTCCAAAAGTAAACTTGATGTTTTTAACTGTCTTAAACACTCTATGACGTTTACTGTTATCCGATGGAGCAGTAGACTTTAGTTCATTCAAATTGTGAAAGTATCTATCCATCTTTCGCAAGCGGTACCTGTGTTTTTTTGATAAGAAACGCCTGTGCCTCATGTACACTACCTTGTTGGATGCACTGAGGGACACATAAAAGGTTTCATCTAGATATACTACATAGCCAACCTTTCTCTTGAATTGGCCTAACAATACAAAGAGAGCATGGTAATCATTGATCGTAATAAAAATAATTGCTCTCAGAGTGAATGACTCTTTTCGGTATTCATCCAACATGTCAACACCTGTGTCCCATAAAGTTTTTATTTTCTTCATTAAGGGCTCCAAGAATACATCTATGTCAACACCAATTTGTGTAGGTTTAGAAATAAGAATGATTAGCAAAAGATATTTACACTTCTACAACAGATGTGCAGGGAGGTTATAGATGGTGAGGATCACCGGCCACGTGCTATGCTTGCTGCTTCTTTCGGCAAAGAGATTTATTCCATTAGTATATAGTGCAAACCTAATATTTTTTGCCTCCTTAGCAAATTCTGGGTGATCATTATTGAACTTTTTTCATTGTTTGCCATCAGCTGGATGTCAAAGCTTTCCATCATTTTTGTGCTTTATCAGAAGCATGCCAGGTCATAAGCTCTGCATCCTCTTGGTTAGCGAATAAACACCTCAATTGATCAACCACCGGAAGGTACCACATCACTATAGCAGAAACTCTTCTCTGTGCATAATAATCTACTTCTTTCTTTTTGTTGCTTGGTTTGAACCCTGTTCGGTCTTCTTTCTCTTCTTTTTTTTGGAAACTGAAGTTGCATTTTGTTCTTCTAGATAGTCTTTTTTTCATCTTGTACCGACTTGCACCATAGTTTGGACACTTGTCTAAGTCTTTATAATCACCTTGATATAGGATACAATGATTTCTGTACACATGGATCTTCTGTACACCTATAGTAAACGGACTGATGAGTTTCTTTGCATAGTATGTGTTAGCAGACACTTTGTTCTCCTTTGGAAACATATCTCCGAGAGTACTCAATAATGCATCGAAGTTAACATCGGACCATTCATATCTAACTTTTAACATCAACAACTTAAGCACAAACTGCAACGTCATGAACTCTTTGGTATAACCCTTACTCTCATCATAAAATGGCTCTGTTGCTGCCTTCGTTAAGGCCTCCATTCCTTTCATGAAGAATATTGATGGATCCGTATGATGACCCAATAGTGCAACCATGAATTCCGCGTCTTGATACCCTTCATCTACAACATGAGTTCCATTGCCTTCATCATCAATATTTAGCATAATATGTTCCCTCTGCTGGGGACAATGATGTTGTGTCTCATGTATGAAATGGCATCCGTCGTCAACAAGCATATCAGGGCTATTGGTGTCGATGTTCACAGAGTTCATAGCTGGATATGGTACAGAACTTCCCTCTCCATGCTTTATCCAAATCAAGTAATCCTTCATAAATTCTCGATAGACCAGATAAGAAAATATTGTTTATGTGCTATCAAAGACTGCAATATTTTTACAGTCTACATAAGGATAAGGTATGTGCTTCGTCTGGATTCTCCATGCATGCATCTTAGCGGCATCAATAAACCTATTAACCTCTGGTATGTATGATGGATCTACTCTTGATAAATTATATATTCAGAATAATCTCTCCATCGGTTACCTGTATATATAATAAATTTATTGTAATCAATAGAATTCAAACATGATTGTTTTGAGATATTAATTTACTAACTTTTTGATGATTAACAACCTCTTCTCTGAAATAAAGATGAAAACCTTCCACTTGTATATTTTCTAAATTATAAACTTTGAGGCTAGGTTCCCTAAGTATGAGAGAGGAGGCATAGTAATTAATTAATTAAACCTACCAATTAATTTGAGTCTACTAATCAATTATACATGACTACTTAATTAAATACTAACCATATAAAAAAATTAATATAAACTAATAAAATATAACAACTAATTAATTGGACTACTATTGAAGAAAGATATAGTAATTAATTAAACAAAGTGTTAATAATTAAACACTACGTCTTGTACTTTTTATACTTCTTAAATACATAAAACTAACTAATTAAACACTACTAGTTATCTAAACAAAAATAATTAATTAAATTGAACCTAATGAAAATAAACCCTAGCAATTAAATAAGAAACAATCTTCAATTTTTTCTCTCTAAATGAACCTATTCATACATGACACACTAAATCTATAGTGGAAGATAACTCTAATTGAGAAACAATCATGGTAAGAGCTAGGGGAGATATAAAAAATTCATCTTGAACCACTGCATCTAAGCAAATAGAAAGAAAACCTTAGATTTTACCCTCTCTCACTCATGATAAAACTCTAGATCCAAAAAATGGCTAGAATTGAGCAATGTTGGTTAAAAAGATACAAGAGGAGCATAAACTAATATTTTTTTTAGCAACATCCTTCCAACAATTAAAGTTCAAAACCTCCCCCTTGTATTTTAGGAAATCTGGACCTCCAAATCACCAACAATGGAAGGTTGGCCTCGAGATACTGTGCTGGTCGGAGAGAAAGAAGGGGTATTTATAGCAGACCTAGCACTGCCGGTTGGCTTAGCCAACCGCCTATGAAAACCAATTAGCACTGGTGATGCTAGCTTTGTAAAAGCACTACGTGGAACGACCGCATGACTTATCGGTTGGACTCATGCTGCAAACCAAACGGAACAGCTAGGTTCGGTATTAGCTTCAGATGACTCCGGATGGAGTCGACCAGTGTAACCAAACACGCTGTTAGTCTCGGTGAGTTCCATTAATCGTCAGCGTTCAGCTAATCACCAGGAAAGTCGGCTCCATGTGAAGATGCGTACCAGGCCACATCCGTGTGAATGGCACTAGCGGCCATTGAGGATTTATTTTGCTCGATCAGTGGTGCTCCCATTTGCTCGTATTCCCGCGGCTGCAGGAAATTAAAGTTTGCGGTAGTGGAGAGAATCTCGGTGCTTTCTCCACGCTTTCCTGCTGCTCCCACTTTAAAAAGCCCCACAAGTTTTTTTTTTCTTTTGTTTTTGAAAATTAACCCCACACGGTTTGAAGGAACGCAGGGTAGAGGGCCCGCACTAACCTGTTTTGTTCTGCTAGCCAAGCCCAAAAGGTAATCTTCTATACCTAAAGAGAAGAGATCTACTAGCCGTGTTCGGCTGCCGGCTGGTCTGGCTGGTCTGGCTGCTGCCGGCTGGTTCTTCTCTCTGTCCGGTACTGTTCAACCAGCTGCTGAATCAGCCAGACCAGCCGGCAGTAGCCAGCTCTTCCGCAGCCGAATAGGGCGACTATAATATTTCTCTAGCTCCTCGTGTTGCCATGTCACAAAAATATGTTTCACATCCCTTGCAGTATCCTGCGATGACAACCTTCAGTGTCTACTCTACAATCTTCCCCATCATGCCATCCATATATATCCACGAACTTGGTAGCCTGACGCAGCCAGACCATGACCTGCGACATGAATCGTCGTTTAGAGATAAACAGAAATCGCCGACATGTAATGGTGCTGCAGAGACGCGATCCGTACCACTCGTGTCTCACGCCCTCTCAAAGAGTAGCCGCCAAGCACATCATCATCACACGATGTTGTGGTTCAACTCTGATCAAGAGCAGCTTGCAGCTGAGCGCCGAGCACGGAGCACGCTCAGGTAGGCAGATTTGTTAATTGTTTATTTGTTCTTTTCAATTTTTCGTTGCATAATAGCTTATTGTTTGGATTTTTATTCAGGTAGCACCAAGCACGGGCTCAAAATTTTTCATCACAGCTTCTATACCATTTGTTTAATTTGCTAATTGATTTAGAAATCTTGGTTCAATTATTGTCTACAATGTTCACTTTCCGTATCTCAATTTTATTCCATCCTCTGTCACAATTTCTGGGCGCATATACCAAGGATCATTGTTTGGCTGCATTCTCCACCATGAATTGTGATGTCCACAGCAACGAAGTATGGATTCAAACTTGTTATTTTTCCTTTTTCAATTGAATGTTATTATTTGCTAGCTTTACATCACGTAATTGGTTTCAACAATCTTTTAAGCTTCAAATTTCAATTAGTACAGATCAAATTGGACTTTTGCCTGCCCGAGCCAATTTATTTCTTCATTGGTACCCGGGGATTTATAGCTTGATGCGTCTTATTTAAAATGATTCTCTCCTATAGCAGAATTCTCTCATCGGTAATATTACAAAATCTCCACAGCAACGCGGGGTGTTATCTAGTTATACTAATTAAATTAAACTTTAGATCCAATGAACAAAATCATGTTATCTATTTCATATTACATGATAAGATGGAAAATAAGATAAGAGGTCAAATCAATATGAACCTACGATTATTTTTCTAGATCAAAAGATTTGAGAAGACAAATTTTCAGCATTTAGGAATTATGGGTACTCTTTTGTTTTGTGAATTACACAGCACAGATAGACGCTCACGACACATACACACTCACCTCTATGAATGCACGCTCGCAAATGTAGCCTATGAGCATCTCCATAAGAATGTGCTGGCAGATCTCGAGATTGACAAAGTCATCTCAAGTGCGTTACATTATCGACGGAACGTCGTCTACCACTGAAAATACAACGCTGTTAAATCCTACAATAACATATCATCATACACATGTATCATAATACTACTATTATTCTTGAAAAAATAAACTAAACTGTAGATAATTTGGTGAAACTAAAGTTACAAAAGAAAATCTCTTTGATATTTTCTTTAGTACTAGCATTGATGAAAATGAAATGAAACTAGAATTACATTAGTACTAACTTTGATGAAAATGAAACTAGAATTACATTAGTACCGAACTAAAGTTACGAAAGAAATCTCTTTGATATTTTCTTAGTCTAGCATTGATGAAAATGAAATGAAACTAGAACTACATTAGTACTAACTTTGATGAAAATGAAACTAGAATTACATTAGTACCGGCAAATCCATCATCACCAGGCCCGCAACTGGGTCACTGTCTAATGGACTCCGCGTAGCCACAGTCAGAACATGCGGCTCTGTCCCATTTGCTCTCTCTCTCTCTCTCTCTCTCTCTCTCTCTCTCTCTCTATCTCTCTAAAACCTCATCCCTAGGTATAGTAGATGACTCATTAGCTCTCTCATACTGAAAACAGGAATCAGCGCGTAAGTCTCGGCGCCTAGGTCTCCTAGGCAACTCGAGGTCTGTACTAGCGATCTTGATCTAGGTTTCGTTCCCGTCCAATCCCTTTCGTTTGGATCTTGCTCCAGTTCTCTGCTTGGGTTCTGGCGTACGATCTCCCATGTCCCATACTCTAGAGTCCACGTTCATTCTCCGGTTCGGAGCCAAAACCCTAACCTGCTAGCCTGGTCACCGCGGTTCCTCATCTTGTGAGGATCGGTGGATCGGTGATTGTGGTGGTGCAATGGAGGGTGTGGAAGGCTTGATGGGGAAGTTGCATCTGTCGGAGGTGGAGTAGGATGGGGTGAAGATCGGAGGTGGAGGCAGCCGTCGTTTGCAGGTCTTGGAGCCGCAGGCGGTAGCGAAAGTCATGGCGGAAAGGCTGATCTCACCAGAAGTCTTTGAAAGGTCGCTGGGGAGGGTCTAGTGCCCGATCAAGGGGATAGGGTGCAAGGATCTGGGTGAGAACCATTTCTTGATCACCTTCCTGCAGGCGGCGAGGAAGCGTAGGGCCTTGGAGGATGGCCCCTAGATGATCGCTAAGGATCTGGTGGTGGTGGTGGACTTTGATGAATCCAAAACCATTGATGAAATGTCCTTCTACAATATTCCTATCTGGGTTCGTGTGACGAATCTGCCTTTAGGGATGATGGATGATGATACAGGCAAGATCATTGGGGATAAGATCGAAAAATTTAAGGAGGCGAATGTGAGAGATGATGGGGTGGCTGTGGGACGAGTTCTGAGGATTAAGGTGATCCTAGACATCTGCTCTCCGCTGATGCGTGGAATTATGGTGAAGGTGGGACAGCCGGAGAAGGAGAAGTGGTGTTCCTTTGCATACGAGTACCTTCCAGACTTTTGCTATACTTATGGCCGAATTGGCCACGTGAATAGGATGTGTGAGATGAAGGTGGATGATGGGGACTCACAGCAATTTCCTCGGAGCTTGCGCTTCATCCCGGAGAAAAGGAGGGGCGAGGGAGGGGAGGATCGGAGGTATGCGGGGACGAGGAGTGTGGGTTTCTGGAGTGGAGGTTCTGGAAGCAAGACCTCTTTTGATGCAAAAGGAGGACGATGGACATCTTCCGGATCTGGTAGTAATAGTCACACATGGCGGAATGGGTGTAATGTGAAAGGGAAGGAGGATGAGGAGGAAGTCACTAGCCCGGTGAAACCAGGAGCTGAGAAAGGAAAACATGAAGCTAATGCAAAGAAGAAATTGATGTTGGGGAGTGCTGGCACCTCCGAGGTGCAGGACCAAAAGGAGAAGGGGGCAAAGCAGTTGGAAAGGGAGAGGGGAAGAAGGGCACCATTAAACGGTCATCTAGTAGCCGCCCAAAAGGTGTACAGGGGGCCAGGCAAGAGAAGGCTGTGGGGAAAAGGAGGTAGGAGCAAGATATGGTCTTGCTTGATGAGGGGGCGAAGAGGGTGAAGTATTCTGATGTCGAGATGGGGAGCAAAGAGGAATTTTCTATTGAAGCGGGATCGACGGACCGATCCTGCAAGTCCCAATGAAGATTGTGGCCTGGAACTGCCGGGGTCTGAGAAACCGCCCGGTAGTAGGGATCTTCTAGAGCTCCAGAAGGCCGAGAACGCTGATGTCCTTTTCTTGTCAGAGACAAAACTTGATAAGCGAAGGATGGAGCGTTTTAAGTGGATGTTAGGGCTGGGAAACATGGTGGTGCGGAATTGTGTTGGAAAACGGGGGATTGTTGTGTTGTGGAGGAGGGGGGTTGATGTGATTCTCAGAAATTTCTCAGATATTCACATTGACGTGGATGTGGTGGAGGCGGGTAGTCCCCGATGGCGTTTTACTAGTGTGTATGGCTTTCCTCAAGCTGAAGCCAAACACCGGACATGGGCGCTCCTTCGGGACCTATGAGTTCAGGATGTAGAGGACCTGCCATGGCTCTGTGCAGGTGATTTCAATGAAATCCTGTTTCAATATGAGAAGGAAGGTGGCGCTGTAAAATCGCAAGCATGTATGGATCGTTTCTAGGAAGCGATTGATTTCTGCGACCTACAGGACTTGGGTTTTGAAGGTGATGTGTTCACTTGGAGGAATCAACACACAAGGGCTGAGGGACATGTCAGGGAGAGGCTGGATCGGGCTTTGGCTAACTCGGCATGGCGGGACATGTTTCCTTTTGTGTCGGTGGTGAATGGAGACCACAGGCATTCCGATCATCGTCCTGTGGTGATCTCAATGGAACGGAGGGAGGTTTGGAGAGGAGGAGGTGTTAAATTCTTTTGCTTTGAAGCAGGGTGGTTGGAGAAGGATCGGTGTGCAACGGTGGTGAAGGAAGGATGGGATCAAGGAGTGGAGATAGGGCTGAGTAAGGTGTCCGACCTGGTCCAGAAGGTGGCGGGTAGTCTGGGTAATTGGAGTAGAAATGTGTTGGGGGGATGGGAGAGGCGCCGAAAAAAATTGAAAAAAGATTTAGAGGCTTGTAGGCGAGGGGTGTTGTCAGAAGAAGGAGTAGCGAGGGAGGCAGTGCTTCGTTTTCAGTTAGATAAGGTGGAGGAGCAAATTGATATATATTGGCGCCAAAGATCTCACACTCGGTGGCTGGAAGAAGGAGATAGAAATACGAAATTTTTCCATGCAGCCTGTTCGGAGAGGAGGAGGAGAAATAGAATAGGTCCTTTGCAAAATGGTGTTGGGGGTTGGGTGGAGAATGAAGTAGAGAAGTAGGATTTTATAACTAACTATTTTATGCAGCTATTCTCCTCGAATATTCAGGGTGATATGCACCAGCTCCTGAATACTGTCTAGCTACGGGTCTCGCCATCAATGAATTTTGAGTTCATGGTGGATTTTACTGATGAGGAAGTGAAGGTGGCTTTGGACAGCATTGGTGACTTGAAAGCCCCCGGCCCAGATGGAATGCCTGCTGTTTTTTACAAGAATTTCTGGGATTTAGTTGGGAGAAAGATCACTAGTGAGGTGTTGGGCTTCTTGCAGGGGGGACCGATGCCGGATCGATGGAATGAAACGATAATTGCCGTCATACCAAAGGTGCAAAAGCCGGACAAGTTGACTGATCTTCGGCCGATTAGTCTTTGCAATGTGCTTTATAAGTTGATATCCAAAGTGCTAGCTAATCGTCTAAAAAAGATTCTGTCAATGGTTGTGTCACCAAATCTGAGTGCTTTTGTACCGGGTCGACTAATTTCAGACAATATTTTGATAGCTTACGAGTTGACATGTTATCTGAAAAGCAAAAGGAAAGGGAAGAATGGATGGGCGGCTATCAAGCTGGATATGAGTAAGGCTTATGATCGTGTTGAGTGGCCTTTTTTGGAGGCAATGATGCTGAAATTGGGTTTCTGTGAGAACTGGGTTCGCCTGATCATGAGATGTGTGTCCTCATTTTCTTATCGAGTGAAAGTAAATGGGTGTGTCTCTGAAGGATTTGTACCAGAACGTGGCTTACGTCAGTGGGATCCCCTCGTACCTATTTTTGCTATGTGCAGAAGGGTTCAGTGCCTTACTCAGCGATGCTGAAAATTCAGGAATGATTCAAGGTGTTCGTATCTGTCCAGGAGCTCTGAGTGTCTCTCATTTGCTTTTTGCTGATGACTCACTGCTGCTGGTGAAAGCTAACCGGGAAAATGCAGATCAGCTGAGAAGAATACTCCAGATATATGAGAATGTGTCGGGACAGACAATAAACAAGGACAAGTCAGCAGTCCTATTTAGCTCGAACACAGCAGAATACCACAAGATGCAGGTGAAGGGCACACTGCAAATAGCCAAGGAGACAATGAATGATAGATATCTGGGGCTACCAGTGAATGTCGGCATTTCTAGGATGGACACTTTCAGTTATCTGAAAGACAGGATATGGGCAAAGATACAAGGCTGGAAGGAAAAGATGCTATCCAAAGCCGGAAAGGAGGTGCTGATCAAGGCGGTAGCACAGGCTATTCCAACTTTCGCAATGGGATGCTTTGACCTGACGAAGGGCCTATGTGACAAGATTAGTGCAATGATTGCTAAGTTCTGGTGGAGCCAACAAAATAATGAACATAAAATGCATTGGGTCAGTTGGGAGAAGATGATTTTACCCAAGTCAGAGGGTGGTCTTGGCTTTCAGGATATCCATGCATTTAACATGGCGATGCTTGCTAAACAGAGTTGGAGGTTATTGATGCAGCCGAATTCCCTATGTGCCCAAATTCTGAAAGCAAAGTACTTTTCGAATGGCGACCTTCTTAGTGTTGTGCCCAAGAGAAACATGTCGTATACTTGGCGCAGCATCCTGTCAGGGCTAGAGCTTCTGAAGCAAGGTCTGATATGGAGAGTGGGAGATGGTTCAGCTATTCACATCTGGAGGGATCCATGGTTATCGCGGGATAATAACAGACGTCCTTATACCCCAAGAGGAGGAAACCTCATGACACGAGTAGTGGAGCTTATTGACCCGATATCTGGCCACTGGGATGAAGCTATGATCCGGGATTCTTTTTGGGAAGAGGATGCAGAATACATTCTCTGTACACCAGTCCATGAAGGGATGGGGGATATACTGGCCTGGCATTTTAACCCGGATGGATTGTTCTTGGTGCGATCAGCTTATAAGGTGTTCATGGAGATGAAAAAAAAGAAGGAAAGCTATGGGGAGGGGTGTGGGAGGCAGGATCCTCCTCAACACCGAGAGTAGAGATGGCTGACCCGATCTGGAAGCAGATGTGGCACCTTAAGTGCCCGAAAAAAATGATTCACCTGCTATGGCGTATAGGCCACAACTCTTTGGCATTGAGGGCAAATCTGAAGCGCCGTGGAATGGACCTGGATATAGTGTGTTGTATGTGCGGCCGCTTTGATGACGATGGTGCCCACTTGTTTTTCAAATGCAAGGAAGTGAGGCAAGTTTGGGCTGGCCTATTGTTGGAACCTCTGAGAAGAGAAATGGCTGATGCACTGTCAATGAGGGATTTGATCGACATGATCCTAAAGATGCCAAGGAAGGAGCAGCGCCAAGTAATCACCCTGCTGTATGTGTGGTGGTCTGAATTTTGTGGTGTGAGGGAAGGAGAAAAGAAGCGTGATAGTACACAGCTCGCAGTTTTGATCCGCACTTATGCTGAGGAATGGTCTTCAATCGGGGTCGATGAGGAAAAACAGAGACCAAGTTTGAAAGGTTCATGGAAACCACCAGAGGGGGATTGGTTGAAATTGAATGTGGACGGTTCTTTCAATAAGCATAACCATTTAGGAGGATGGGGGTTTGATATTCAGGGTGCGGATGGAGGCGTAATCAGCTCTGGGTATGGAAGCTTGCCACATGTGGGTGAAGCTCTTCATGCAGAGCTCTGTGCTTGCCTGCATGCTGTGCAAAGGGCAGCTGATCTGGGAATGCAGAAAGTGATTTTGGCTACTGATGCGCTGATGGTGGTACAAGCAGTCCACTCTACGAATGAAGATCGATCTTCAGCAAGCGGCCTTATCTGGGAGCTGAAGCATTTGCTGGCGACCAACTTTGTTGCTTTTGAGCTTATTCATAATCCTCGTTCTGGTAATTTATTAGCCCATAGCCTAGCTGCTCTTGGGGCACAGTTGAGTCAGGGTACTGATCTGGTTGTGGACAGTATTCCGTTTTGTATCAGGTCTATTGTAGCCAAAGGTTTGGCATTCGTTTATGAGTAATGGAATCACCTTCCATGTTCCAAAAAAAAAATAATAATAATAATACATACACCACAATTTTGCACCTGCTTCTTGGCTCGGCCTCAGCTTTTGCTGCAACCAGCTTTTGCGCACTACACCTGCCTCACTGGTCGCTGCCCTCTTCTTTCCTCTCCTCGCCATCTGCAAGACCTTGCAGAATCGGACTCATTAACCTCAATCAGAGTCTCTTCTTTCCGCAAGTGAGTCAAACTGTGGTCACTCAATTAGTTGGCAAGTTTTCTTGCCAAGGCGGCAAGGCCCAAATGCAGAGGTCCAACAAGTTTTTTTCGGCTCTCTAAAGTCAAAAGAACATATTCGTTCGGGCTCTAAAAAATAATACATACTTTTACTCGCACCAATCTTGATAAGCATCATCTACTATACCTCACTAGTTCCTCTGCCCTCTCCTTTCCTCTCCTCTCGCCGCCATCCTTCCAACGAGAGTGGCCATCTACAAGACTGTTTCAGGTTAGTGACTCTGATTCTGCTATTTAATTCTGAAAAGGTTTCAGGGAAGTTTATTTGCGCCAGCAGGATCATGTAGCTCTGTGTTTACTACCAAATCTAACCTGTCGACTTTGTTCTGTTTCTGTAATTTATGAATAGTCTGAAGATAAACAAGTGGATTTCCATCACATACTACTAGTTTTTTTTTTTTTTACAAGGATCACATACTACTAATTGGTTCTTAGACACTCCCCTGTGCTCATCGTTGCAAAGGAGTGTTTTTTTTTTTTTTTTTTTTTTTTTTTTTTTTACAACACAACATCATTGCCAAGGAGGTTGATTGGTTTGGTAGCAAGCAGCAAGATGACAAAAACCAGTAAAACGTTTTCGTCATACTATATTATCTCTGTTAGTCAAATTTTTTTTTTTTTTTTTTTTTGACAAGGAGTCTAGTTCCTGACCTTTCGTTGGTACTCTGCTATTTTTGTAGTTTTGTCTCTCATATTTTGGATTAGTGAAGTGAAGGATTCTTTCAGTTCTCTCCTCTACTATTCTTGTAACATATTAGCTTATGCTTAAACTTACTCCACACAATCCTGTCAGCCAGCATTTCTTAGCTTCCTTAAAACCTTTCAGAATTTCTTCTAACATTGTACTTGAAATGCCAGCCTTTCTCTCCTCTACTATTCTTGTAACACATTAGCTTATGCTTAAACTTACTCCACGCAATCCTGTCAGCCAGCATTTCTTAGCTTCCATAAAACCTTTCAGAATTTCTTCTGAAATTGTACTTGAAATGCCAGCCTTAAGCACTAGAAGACGATTGCTTTCTACCAGGCTACATGAACTCGTCTTATTGCATCATGGATTATTTTATATTTCAAATGTTTAAAATGTTTTGATGGTCCATTGTCAATCCAAAGATAACCCACTTGACAGAAGTGTTGGCTATTGTGTAAATATTGAACCTTCATCCTTCGAGAAGTTCCTCTGGGTGAGTGCATTAAATTCCTTTTGTTTGGTTTTGTCTTTCAAATTGGGCATATGATGCTCTAAATAATTCCTGCCCACTCCGATATATTATCATAATTTGTGTACAGATTTATTTTTATTTACCACCATACTTTTCTGAAATCCCTGGATGTGTAACGTTGGGTTTGTTGGTCTGGTCCCACATAGCAGATTACAATCGATGCTGCATATGGGTTTCTAAACTCTGCACTGGAAGATAATGAATTTTGTCACTGTTTTATCAAATACAGTAAAATGAGAATAATATGTGAGTCGGTATTATATTTTTACACCTAATGTTTATATGGCTAGATTTAGCAAAAAAGTTCATAAGGTAGGATTGTGTGATCCAAAAATCACCGATATTTTGTTATGTGGGGGCGACACTACAGTCGCTGGCCTCAGACACGAGGAGCAGCCAGGGCAGCTCCCGAGGCCGAGTAGGACCAGCAGCAGACAGAGGAGGCATAGAATTAATGGCCGGCATTAGGTCAGTCTCAATGGGAGTTTTATTTGTATTCAATAGCATGTCACATATGCATTTTTGATGACATGATAGTGTTTTAATGAAGAGAGAGAGAAGAAAAGGGTGTTATGGGGATGAAACTCTCTTAGCACGATTACCAACTCTCTATGAGTCATAAAATTAAATTCCTATGAAACTATAGAATAAAACTTTGCATTCACAGCAGAAGTTTTACTCGAGTTTCATTTCAATCTATGTGATATTTGGAAACAGCAAAATGAAACTTGCCGCTGACAAAATGAAACTTGCCACTGAGACAGGCCTTAGGCAGCTGAGTGCTTTAGCTATTACAGTATTAGCAATTAAGAGGAAGTTGAGGAGTTAGAATTAATGGCCAGCATTAGTATCCAGTGAACTCGGTTGAATGAATTAAGCAAGAAGTTTATCCCTAAGCTACCCAGTTCGAGTAATGAGCTAAGAAGCCAAGGGCCTCCAACTCGAGACGCCTAGGCCCTTGACATATTTTTTTAGTACTGGAGGATGTATATATTTAATTGTTCATTAGCTGCTCATTGTTTTAAGTCAGTTTCTTCAAAGTGATACTAAATGTAACAGATATATGAATTATGAATGACGAACGTCACAAAGCAAAGGAGGTGCCAACAGATTTCCCATGGAGAGAAATAGAAGGCATTACAAATGGTTTTGCGGTGGAGCAAAAAATTGGTAGTGGTGGATATGGAGTGGTTTACAAGGTATGATCAATGATTTTTTGTTTCTGTCTTTTCAGTTTCATCTATCAATAGTGAAATGCCTGTAATCAAATATGTGAAACAGGGAGTGTATCCAGATGGACAAGCGGTAGCTGTGAAAAAACTTCACCACATGCCAGGATTAGACGAGGATCAGTTTCAAAATGAACTTCGAATCCTTACTGGAATTTGCCATCCAAACATTGTCAAGCTCATTGGGAAAAGCTACATAGAGCAAGATACATTTTTCCAACACCAAGACAGACGAGTTTTCGCTACAATGATAGACAGGGCAATATGCTTGGAGTTTTTGCCTGAAGGAAGCCTTGAGAAGCATCTTTCTGGTATCAAATAATTTTGTTTAGTAAGCTAGCTAGTTAGTGTTGATCTATAATAAAAATGTTAGTTACATTTGATAGAATATTTCTATGAACATGTGTCATTTGTTTTCTTCTACAGATGAACGGTCTGGACTTCGTTGGCATAGTCGCTACAAAATAATAAAGGGGATCTGCAATGGTTTGAAATACCTTCATGGAGAGAGAATTTTCCATCTTGACCTCAAACCTTCAAATATATTGCTTGACAAGGATATGGTGCCAAAAATTGCAGACTTTGGCTTATCAAGGCTCTTTAGTGGAACTCGTCAATCTCATACTACAAAAAACTTTCTATGCACTCTGTGAGTTAAATGACCCGTTCCTTAAAGATCTGTCCTTTATTTGTTTCTTTTTTTAAAATATTAGTATTTTTGTATTGTGCATACACGTGCGATATTTAACATGCACACTATTACAAAAACTATTTATAGAGATGCCTTTTTTCCGATTCAGGGGGCTCAATCTACAACCTCCTCTAAAAATAGTTTTTAAAATGAGCTATCTCTAGAAATATATTTGTAGGAGCGGCCGATATTCTCAATCGCCTCTAAAGATGCCTTCATCTTTAGAGCAAGTACGATAACAGGCTCTATAGATGCCTCTAGCTTTAGAGTAAGTATAATAACAGCCTGCAAGCTAGCTAAATACTAAGATGGAGGAGAGGAGAGATAGGAGAGAGAGGGAAGAAATGGTCTGGAAAAACAAGTGGGCCATGCATATATTAATATATGTCAACATAGCAATGGACCGGCCTATATGAAAATGGCCATTACTTTTGGAGACGAGCCTCTTAAGAAGTCCACCTCTATAAATACATTTCTGGAGAAGGACACTTTTTGACCGTCTCTGTACAAGCATTTTATGAGATGGGCAGTTTTTGACTGCCTCTGTAAATAAAATGCCTGTCTCCGAAAATCCTTAGGTATTTTAGCAGATGGTTAAATTTTGTGACTGCCTGTGTTAATGATTGGGCAACGAATCATGAAACTATTTATGTAGTAGTGTTCTAGAGGCGGTTGAATCTAGAGGCAGGGGGTGTTTAAATGGACAGGATAAAAGATTTGCCCTGTCCCATTGAATCTTTGGACACATGCATAGATTATTAAATATAGACTAAAAATAAATAATTACACAGATTGTGACCATTTTACGAGATGATTTATTAAGTCTAATTAGACCATGATTTGGCAATGTGGTGCTACAGTAAACATATGCTAATGACGGATTAATTAGTATCAAAAAAATTTTCTTATGGTTTTCTGACGAGTTCGTAATTTTTTTATTAATATTTGAAAACCCCACCCGACATCTACAACACAATAAAATTTGTAACTATTTCAAATAAAGTCTAGCAAAGATAAATTTTATATATCAAAATTGTACATCTCGTTGAGATCTATAACATTTTAGTTGACAATCATTTGAATCCAACAAGTTCTGTTCGAAGTTCTCATGTTTTGAAATTCAATTTTTTAATTTTCCAAAGACCTCTGATGGACAAATGACCAAAACCAAAGTTATAGATTTTAAAAATATAAAACATTTTATAGATTTTAAAAATATAAAACATTGCAGTTGATAACTTTTTTATTTGAAATATTCAAAATAATCTATGGTCCCAAAATTTAGTTTGAAGTCCTCATAGTCATATATTAAAATTCAATTTTTTCAAATATCCTTGCATGGAAAAAATGAAAAAACTAAAGTTGTAGAACTTTAAGAGTTATACAACTTTATAGTTCACAATGGTTTTATTTAAAATCATTTATCCAAGAAAAAAATTTGTTTGAATTTCTCACATTTAAAATTCAAATTATTTAAACGCCCCAGTACTTAACGATATCTATAACTTTGCAGTTGAAACCTTTTTCATTTGAATTCATTTAGATTCCCAAAACTCATTTTAGAATCGGATGTTTGTGCATTTTAGTTACATGTTACTTTTCGGTGAAGTTTTAAGGGTAGCTACGCATAAGCCTTGGGGCCGCGAGTTTGAATCCCCATGGCCACACAAGCATGTGGGGGGTCTCCCCAGATTAAGAAATGTTTTAGGCCTGATTTATAATTTCTGGAAAGCGATCCGTAGAGGCAGGACAAACCGCATCTACAAATTGCTTATTTCTAGCGCGCGTAAACTTAAGCCTAGCTGCCTCTAAAAGACATGGTAGTGTAGTGACAGAGAGTGCCTTTGTTATTTGGAATATTTAGTGGAAATCAACCACTAGATTGAACTATGAAACCCATCTAGAAAAATTAGTCTAAAAAAACCCAGGAAATTCACATGCATTTGGATGGATTGCTATGTATGTATAAAATTTCAAGTTTAGACATTGTTTTTTGAGAGCATCGAAACGAGTAATGCATTTGCTCCATTTTTCTACTACCTCCGTTCTAAATTATAAGTTGTTTTGATTTTTTAGTGCATCTATTTTACTATGTATCTAGATATAATAATGTGTCTAGATATATAGCAAAATGAATGAACCAAAAAAATCAAAGCGACTTATAATTTGGAACGAAGGGAGTATTTCTGTACAATCTTTCAAATTTATATTCCTAAAAAGTAGTATTATCTTTTGGGAGGGTTTTCAGATCCCAAGAGGGGAGGGCAAGACCAATCCCTCAGAGTAAGCTTTGGGAGTTAATAATAAACAAAAACATCGAACTTGTCCTTGGCTTGGGAAGACCCTCCTTGACTCAACTAGCACTCAACTTTGTTTCCCTAGCCATCTTGCTCGTACGATTTCTTCTTTATGGTGGCATGACAGGTTATGGCTTTATGTCCATGTCACTGCTAGCTAGCCAAAGTTGGAGCAATAGCATGACAGGTTATGGCTTTGTGTCCATGTCACTGCTAGCTAGCCAAAGTTGGAGCAATCCATTGGAACAATTGTCCTCTAGCTCTTTGTCTGTCGTCTCGGCCATATTCCACCTGTGACCCATCAGTAGCTAAGGGTTTGTGAGGTGGTACGTGTTCAATAGATATAACTTACAGTTGAAGGCTTGAAGTGTTAGATCTTTGCAGCTATTGTTCAAAAGTGGTCGTCCAGTGCTTCAACAATGTTGTTTGGTGGCACAAGGAACGATTGGCTTGGGCGCTTGGCCTATCCAGTGGTTTGTGGTTTATGGTGTAGGAGCATTGCAAGTATTAATCGATGCCCCCCACTCCCATTACCCTTGATTCTGCTGAATGTTCATAAGCAAATCTATCGTTCTATACTTCTATTCTCATGGACGGACAGTCTCCAAAAGCCATTTTTAGATTATTAGGGTTTGTCCAATTCTAGCTTTTCTCTTTGGTTTCCTTTCCGCTGCAGGCAGATGGTGACAGGGCATTGCATGAAGTAATCATAGTTCAATTTTAGTGAGTACGACATTTTTGAACTTTGTTGCAATTTTCTTTTAAAGGGGTTAATCAGGTCTTTTCTGCTTTTCTTTTTAGATTAGAAAGGAGATTACCTTGGGCCATCTTTTCTATGAAATTAATTAATTAGGTTTACATCATTCTTACTTACATTGTGATGCTTCATATATATTTCAGTGGATACGCACCACCGGAGTTTGTAGATAAGGGGAAAATCACCAACAAGTTTGATATATTTAGTTTGGGTGTCATAATGATAAAAGTATTGGCGGGACCTGATGGCTACTCCACATATGATATGTCTGAATCCCAAAACTTCATTGATCTGGTATGAGAAGTCACTTTTTCAATGAGGATCACAATGGACAATTTCTTGTAGTTTTGGCTCCTCAAGTTTTTATAGTCAGTCGGGTACGGCGTTTCCTGATTCACTTAAGTTGCAGGTTCAAGGAAAGTGGAGGAAAATGCTACTGGCGGCAGGATGGAAAGATGTGCCATATTTGGATGTGTATTGCAACCAAGTTAAGACTTGCACTGAGATCGCACTGAAGTGTGTGGAATCCAACAGACACAAAAGGCCCAGTATAGAGGATATCATCACTATGTTGAATGAAACAGAAGAAACCATTGACAAATTGTACCAGCAGCTATTTGTTGTGGAACCTCCCCATCTTTGCTTCCTCTTCGAGCCAGATAAGCTGATTTCATGCCCAATGCACCTGACCAACAACGCAGATCACGACATTTCATTCAGGATTCAGCCAAATACCCCAGACATCTTTGCCGGTTCGCTCCGAGGATCTGTGCGTGCAAGATCCAGTCAGACTTACGTTCTAACGATGCAAAAGAAACAGAGTCCACCACCAAACGTGGACTCAATTCACATCCAGAGCGTTGTAGGCAACTACCTATTTCGTGGAATTAACTCGTTGTTTACCAAAGCAGAAGTGGTTCACGACGAGAGAAAAGTGGTGAAGATAACGAGCCTTTATGAGTGTACAAGCCAGCTAGTATCCAAGGTATGTTCTGTAAATTTGCTGCTTATCCTGCGGGAAAAAATAATTGCACTGTGTTCGAGAGATATTACTGAATGTCCCTCGGACAAAAGCAAAAGCGTAAAACTTATCGCTTCCCAAAGAATTTTTTTTCTCTAGTGAATTTATTTGTAATATGCTTTTGATTTGTTTAATTTGTCCTTGGGCGTCATTGTGTGACTGCTTAATTCCGTGGTGTCATTACGCCAATACAGCCTAGAATTGAGGTATATACATAATTTTATTTTCTTATTTTGCTCCTAGTATTATGTAATGCTTAAATCTTTTGGTGGTAATTAACATTTTTTTTATTCGATCAGGTATTATCCCTGACCCTGAATCGTACTTATTATATTTATTCCATAGACGTGCATCCATTGGAGCCATGGTGCGTGCAAAGAATTACTTACTCGCCATTGAAATAACACGGAGTAGCATTGATTATTCGTACGTCCAGTTCTTCAACGCAGCTGTCATTCGTTCTCACAGAACTGCTTTTGTGGTACCGCAGGGTTCTAATAACATTTCGTGGGGCACATGGCATTGAAATTTGGAACTATAAGACCAGGGTAAAGTACATTTGTGTGCATAGAGCCATCTTATATCTCACTATTACTAATTAAAGAGCTGAGTTACCATGTTAATTTTCACCAGTTATGTGAGAAAAGTTTAAAGTAAAGAAATGGTCGCAATGACCAGAAACATCTAGATATTAGTTTGATAGACTGCATTTATCATCACCGATAATAGACATTTGATGTTTTAAAATGTTATATAAAAAAAATACTTATCTCTACCACTATAAAAATATATAAAGTAACCTAATTTTAGTTTTGAATACCCTTCTCTACCATTACAAAAGATGATTTAAATAATCACCTAAATTTGTATCTAAATTATACAATATGTCATTATGAAAGATAATTGAAATAACTACTATATTAACCACATCTGCTATTAACGAAAAGATAATTCAAAATAAACCCCGTATTTGTATCTAAAGCTAGCTGTGCGTGCTCGGCCGCAACGTCTGCCTCAGTGCGGGAACCTTTGTGCTCTCGCCCGCCCAGGCAATTTTTTCGCATGCTTGGCCGCTCCTTCCGCTTCCACGCCTCCTAGTGCTCCTCCACGACGCCAAATCGTCGCCTTGCGCCTAGATGCACGCCTACCCCATATATAAGCCAGATGGCAACCCATCGCCTAGCGGCTAGCACCTAGTCGCACCTAGGCGGGCGCCTAGAGTCGCCTTCCCTATCTGTGTGATATCTTAAATAAGTTTATATTTTTTTTAACATGATGTTATATCAATATTAGCTGTTTAATTTTAAGCACTATATTTTTATAGAATAATACTTCGACACATATATTTAAGTATTTGATATACAAAGTCAACATCTTGAGTGTCATGGTGCAAATTTCAAGTGACTATTTATAACACTAATTATTCTTTGGCTTTTCTAGGTAATGAGGTTTTACTCTATTTCTAGACGGTGTATATTTAGATGCATAAACAAGAGCTATTTATCTAAAAAAAGCAAAATGACTTACAGTATGCAAATGGAGGGAGAGGGTAGCCTAGGACTTTTTAATAAAACAAATAATGACAGTTTTGAAGGAAAAAAGACACCGTTAACGGAGTCCTGTATACACGGTTGTGTAACTCATGTAGACCACATGGTCAGCGCACTCGCATGACACCACGATACGCACGCCCGCACCTCCGCTCTAGTCGCTACGCCGCTGGCTCTGACCGCGGCTAGCAGTTTTCCTAGCAGAGGTCGCCAGAGATGTACTGTATAAGTATGAGCTCATGAGATCAATACAATTTCGAGGCTGATCCGATCCTGTTTCAGACACAATAAGTACATGAGTTTCAACTTAACATCAAAAAATACAACAACTAGATTAAAAGTTGAAAGATAAAATTAAGATTCATGATGTAAAAAATGCTTAAAGATATATCACGCTATAAAAAAAGTTAGATCCTAGAAATTCTGGCTAGATGTCCTCAATAGAGTTAGCCTCACATTAATATTCATTAGCTCAGCTAGCAAAAAGAGAGAGAAATCTTAGATATTCTCACAAAATACTGAAACACATCTTGTTATCAATTCAACAGACTCTTGTCACCATTAACAGTAATAGCCATTTAAACTATTTTGTTTTCTAAATAATTACCCTCCTCTACGATTGTATAAAAGAACATAAAGTAATTCAGGAATTTATATTTGAACTGCCTGCATATGCATTGAAAAATATGATAAATAATCTAATTATGCACATAATGTCTTGATTGTAGGTTGTAACTAAATCTAAGTCAAGATTATAATGTCTTAGCCATGACGTGCCTGTTTATAATATCTTAGTTCAGTTGAAGTTGTAACTATAAGTCAAGACTACAATGTTTTGATAGACTATGGGTCATCGTGTATGGATCAAATATGGGTCCAACTACATGAATTTTATTTGTTTGACGTGCTATGTAGATGGTATGACAATTTGTGTGTATCATTTGCCATATTAACTTTGCTCGTTCTAAATTGTAGGCCATTTTAGATATAGGCCGCTGCTGTACTCGCAAATGACTAAGCCATTCATTAGTTTGATCATATGGTTAGAATCACTTATTACTTCATGTGAGCTAATAGATGAATTATATATTTTTTTAGTTTTGTAAAAGAGAATAAAATTTTAGATATAAGGTTTTTTTTAGATCTAATTGATGCGAATGCGATCTATTGGATATGGTAAATTTTTTGGAATTTCAGATCTATATACTCTTATAAAGATAAACCTCACTAGATGATTTTTCTCTCTTCATGTAAGGTGTCCACATCATTCCCCACTAAGTGATCCTACTAAATGTTATATATCTTCATGCAAGATGTCCACATCATCTCCACTAAATCCATGTCATCACTTATTAATTACAAATTTTAAATCTTTAATCTATTAACATGCAAGTCATCTACTTATGATATTAGTTTCACACATATTCCTTTACAGTGTAATCAAATATTCTATTGTGTTTTTCTTCTATTAGCTTACCAATTTTTTACCAGACCTGATATAATCAAATATATATGTATACACAGTATACAAAATATCTATGTATATAATAAATTTATTTTTAAGGAAATCCCGCGACAACGCACGGGGTATACTTCTAGTATGAGATAATTTAATGTACAACTTCACGTGATCTATTAGTGCATCTGTTTACAATTTCAAGTCATGTATTCATGCATACGTGAAACTTTGTGCACATGCCAACCTTGCGTGCATGCCCAACGAACGTGACCAACGTACATGAATATGTTCTAAAATTGTATATGAAACTTTACTTGCGTACATGATTGGGTTAGAGGCTGATATCTTTTCATGTGTATGTAACGTATTTTTATTGGTTCTCTGTTATATTGCATAATTTGTAACTCATATATTTGGCATGCACATGGTCAGAAGTTAGGTTAGTAATCCAAGGTTATGACTGTTAAGAAGAGATCTTTAAATATGAGCTAATTACAAAACTAATACACAGATGGAGGCTCATTCGGGAGATAAATTTATTAATGCTAATTAATCTATCACTAACACATGTTTACTATAGTACCATATTATCAAATCACGGACTATTTAGGCTTAATAGATTTATCTCATAAATTAGCCTCAATCTATGTAATTAATTCTATAATTAATTTATATTTAATACTCATAATTAGTATCAAACATTCGATGGGGCATGGACTAGACTTTAGTTCTAGAACCAAACACCCCAGCCCACGTGTGAGAGTAAGATCAGAGATGGCCATCAGTTACCTTTTTAATCTTTCTGATTTTCTAATTATTTAATCCCATTATAAATTCTAAAAATCAATGGTTAAAATTTATTTAAACTAGTACCTCCTAGGGAGTAGGTGGTGTACAGCAAAACCTATATATTTAAAAGGTCAGAATAATTTACAATTTAAAGCAGTGGGAGTACTCATAGAGTAGTAGTAAAATAATGGCTTTTCTGTCTATGCGCAGGCAAAGTTGGACCTGTCCAATATACCTCTGCTAAAAAAAGGTGATTTGTTTTCTTTTGTTCAGGCTTCTATTTTCAGCAGTCTCTTTTCCCGCGCACTCATTTCCTAAATAAACATATATTAACCACTGCAATTCCATATCCAGGTGTGTGGGTGGCCAAATTTATTGCACGTAACCAATGGTTTGTGGCCGGATACAGGGATGGTTGCATAGATGTGTATTGCTGCAAGACAATGCAACGGCTCAGGCGATTCGTGGCTCACCGGTCTAAACCCATAAGTGAGTTGACGGTTCATCCAACTGGGCCATATGTGCTGTCAGCTTCTTCCTCCGAAGGAATTGTCAAGTTGTGGGACTGGGAAAAGGACTGGAAATGCACTCGAATATTTGAGATTGCTGACGTTGTTGGCCACGTCTATCAAGTCAAGTTTTTAAACCTAAAGGATACGGATACTTTTGCAGTTAGGGGCAATGCCGGAATAAAGGTTTCAGTCTTGTACCATTCTTTTATATCTAAAACACAAGTCAATCTGCTAATATAGCCTTCTGACGGTCTATGTATCATCCTTTTTCAGATTTGCAGTCTCCGGTCTCCTGATTCTGCTGAATTCATATTGTCAGAATATAAAGATCTAATAGGTATATGTTGCTTCGATTACTTTGCTAGTGGTGACCAGCAGTACTTGATTACTGGTTACCCTGATGGGACTGTCAAGGTGTGGCATTTTCTCAGTAAGTATGATTTCTAACATATATATATATATATATGAAGCATTATTAATTATAATTCTTTTCTTCTGTTGACTCAGATTTGGAACTTCCACACACAGACTCTTGTTGAAACAGTTAAAGGCGTACATTTTGATGTCGTAAGGGCAATCTGTTCCCATAACGAGGGCGAGTATCCAGTACTAGTTACAGGTTCAGAACATGGAACTGTTTGTATATGGAACCCAACTACCCTCAGGTAAAAGCACTTTGAAGACTGCTGCTCGTAGGACACGCATACATCGGTGCCGTGCAGCTTATATAACATGACGACCTGTAAAACGCTGCTATTCTTATATTAATACAAGCCACAAAAGTTCTGGGTCTTAAGCTATTCTTAAGTAACGGATGATTGTGGGATGCCTTGTACGTAACACAATTATTCAGTCTAACATCAAAAGATTGTGCCGTGCGTGCCCTATCAGATTTTTTAAATAATAATAAAAACAGAGTTCTGGCATTTTTCCATCTTCCTATGCATACAACTTGATCATTGTTACAGTCTTCTAAGGAATGATATAAAGGGATCAACGAACAGAAATATGTACTGTTTGTTTACTATCATGTTTCTGCTAATTTAAAATACGATTTGTTCACTTTCATTTAATATATACTGTTTGAGTCTTAAGCTGAGTTTCGTTAATTTCCACTAGGACAGTTCCAATCTTTTCTATTATGCACTACACATGTTTCAATGTTTGTCCACTGATAACAAATATATATGCCTTGTACTCTGCCAGGCCTGAGAGGATGTTTAACTTTGGCCTCGGATGTGTTATTATTGATGTAAAAGTATGCATGGACGATAGCTCAAGAAGGTATGCAAGAAACATCCCAGCTGGTCTCTGTGGTTCGGTTGTCATGAGCATTGCTAACGTGGACCGTCAAGTTACGGAAGCGGAAATAAGTTACTATTTCCATCCCAAAAGAAAATTAACATTGTATTGTCCTAAACCAAAATATCTTAAATTTATTAAAATAATACTCCCTCAATTCTAAATTGTAAGTCATTCCAAGAATCTTAGAAAGTCAAAATATCTCAATTTT
Organism: Chrysopogon serrulatus; assembly: GCA_015844335.1. Taxonomy (NCBI): domain Eukaryota; kingdom Viridiplantae; phylum Streptophyta; class Magnoliopsida; order Poales; family Poaceae; genus Chrysopogon; species Chrysopogon serrulatus. Next base: position 203,147 of record JADLZL010004730.1, read on the forward strand.
GACCAAATTTACATAACAAAATAATAACATTTATGATACTAAATAGTATCATTAGATTCTCCATCAATTATATTTTCATAATATTTGATTTCATAAATCTTTATAATTTTCTCTATAATGCTTTGACTTTTCAAGATTTTTGGAATGATTTACAATTTGGGATGGAGGAAGTAATATTTATATTACCAAATAACCATTAGATTCATCGTTAAACATTTGTATACCTATTTGCTTTTATATTAATCTTTATGATTTCATCTCCATCAAACCTATCCTGACCCTGGGACCCAAGTGGTAACCCTTAAGTAAATACTCCCTCCTTCCAAAAAATGTACAGCACATGTTCCAAATTATAAGACTTTTTTGGCTTTTCGAGATACATTTCTTTTACTATGAATTTAGACATAGTGTTTATCTAAGTGCATAACCAAAACTATGAATGAAAAAAGCCAAAAATGTCTTATAATTTGAAATGGAGGGACCGAGGGAGTAATGGATTTCGTGTTGTCAAAATTCGAACAATTCTATTTTTCACCAAGTTCATAAAAAACTATTTATGATATCAATTGGGCTTCATTATATACATGATGAAAAATTATTTTCATAATTTAGCTTTTTGATGTGTTACATGTTAATAATTATTTATAAACTTGGTCAAACTTAGGATGATTTAGCTTAGGACGGCTAAAAATCATTTATATTGCAGAATGAACAAAATACATGCCAAAAACCCAGTGTATGTTACAAAAGGTAACTCCCTACATTGGCAATATTATGTATTCTGGAGTGAGAAGATCCCTTACTTTTGTAAGAGCAATACCCCCAACAATCAATATTGTACTTTTTCAACATTGGGAAGCATGCGGAGATGAAATTGTCAAATTAAAAATAAAAGGAGATCCTATGGGGTAAGGGAGTTGGATATGGTGGATTTGGGGGCCTCCTGAAAGTATGACCTTAGTAGAAGTTTGTTGGAGTCCAAATTGGTTTCCTTAGCCCTTGTAAACTAAGCCCCTGTTCTAATTGCTCTATCTCCTTGCATTGCCAATTGTGCAGCATCAAGTGATAAATCTGCAAGACTGATTTTCAATATTGCAATGGTTGGTTATATCAGGCAAACATTGTGCCCACTATTTATTAGTGTAAAGTGTATATGCATAAGTTCAAATAACATGTAGTACATTACTAGTACTTTATAAGACAAATTTACATATATCTTCTTCAAAACTTAAATCACTCACACAAGTTATGCACTTTTTGCAATAACATCCTCTATTTCAAAGGAAAAACGCACTAGGCTTTTGTTCATCACGCCTCTTATTTAGGTTGTGCTCTGTGATCCCATAGAAAATTTCTCATGGGCAACATCTTAATCAGTTGTTACAAGGTACTAATTGCACACAGCTTCGGATTGGTAATGATTGAAATGGACCGAAATGATCCAGTTGTTGCTAAAACTGGCAGCAGCATTGAAGTAGAAAACGATTTGGTCAGATCAAGAAAAGAAAAACTATCGGAGCCAGACCAGGAGGCCACAGAAAATGAAGAAAGCGATTCCTTTGTCGGTGTCACGGACACTGGTAATGGAGCAGAGCAGACGCAGGGCAATGGGCGAATGGATCAAGAGGTAGCTGCATGCAGACATGTCAATGCATCTTTTTCGTGGGTGCCTGTATCCTTACCATTTTTTACTCTTCTTGTAGATACACTCTATCTCCAGTAAGCTGCTCGAGGTTTACCCTGGAAAGCTTCAGCTACCATTTAAGGCCAGTAAGCTGACCTCTTGTTCGCTACAACTAACTAATAACATGACGGATGACCACGTTGCTGTTAGGCTTGTGACAAAGTGCCCGAAGAGGTACATGGCAAAGATGCCACTCTGTTTCATCGTGCCGCCAAAGTGTATCTACACACTCATAGTAACAGGTAGCGATCAGAAAAAGAGATCCCTGTTGAGCTGCGACGAGCTTCTCACCCTGGAAACGACCATTTGCTTCGAACAAGATATTATTAGGCTGCAGAATGCTAATCTAGACTCAGCGGCCATCGAGTTTAGCAAATTTTTTAAACAAGCCAAAGCGATTGCGGCTGATAAGGTGTATGAGCTGAAGTTGAGTGTTGTTTCTGATACACTAAAAGAGACAACCTCTGCTCAGGTGACTAGATGAAAACATCTCCACTATGTAGTGTATATATGTTAGACTTAAGCATCTAACATTGTTTTTCTCTTTTAATGGTGGTGATGCGGTAGCAGCAACTGTCTGAAGTCGAGGCAAGTAATTTGCCTCCATTTATTTTAACTGTTGCCTCTTTGTTATAACTGACATTGACATGTTTCACCAATTAATGTTGCTCTGTGTTTCGGTTGAATCAGATCATATCTGATAGGAAGCTTTCACGTGTCCTGTCTGTGGACGTGCATCCGTCGGAACCATGGTTAGCTCCTGTCTTAAAACATAGCGACCGAGATCATTTATTGTTCACAGCACATTTCCTTTGTGCAATGCAGGATTCTAACGGCTAATGAAATGGGAGAGGTTGTCATTTGGGATTACCAAGTGCAGGTAGGTTGCTGCTCGATCTCATCTGGTCATCTGTACAATGGTAGCAGTTCTGTTGCTTTGTATATTTTCAGTTGGTTACCTACAGTGAATATGCTCGTTTATGTGCAGACCATAGCTAAATCCTTCGACTTCACACAGCAACCAGGTCCTTTCTGACATTATTATTTCCATTTTTTTTCTCTGTTTAAAAAAAAAGTAAAGAAGGAGGCAAAATTCTGCCGTTCTTATAGTAATAGAGCCACAGAGGAGTCGCAAAGGAACAAGAAAAACATATAAGCTCCATTTAACATTCCGTGATAAACAAACATATGCGTAATATTATTTCATTGCAAATACAGTTTACTCTGCTAAATTCATTATGCGAGAGGAATGGATTGTTGCTGGTGATGGCTACGGGACTATCTATGTATACAATTACCAAACAGAGGAGGAAGTTGCAAACATCGATGCTCATGATAGTGACATCACGTGTTTGGCTGTGCATCCCACTGATCCTCGTGTGCTATCGTCGTCCGCGGATGGCCTGATAAAGCTCTGGGACTGGAAGAACTGGGAGTGTACTCAAACATTTGAAGGACACTCCAACAGAGTAACACATGTAAATTTTAACCCAATGGATACCAACATTTTTGCAACTACATCTTTGGATCACACAATCAAGGTTTGACTTCAATTTTGATCTTATCAACAAAAAGGTTTTCCTGCATATTCAGTGATCTGCACAAAAGAAATATTACTAAATTCAATCCTTGGAGATTTAAACAGATTGTTCCTTGCTATGCTCTGCAGATCTGGAACATTTCTTCTCCTGAGAGCAAAATTACAATGTCTGATTACCCGGGGGGCCTGCTTTGTGTTCACAGTTACACAATTGATATGAGGCAGCATTTGATCGCCGGATCACAAGATGGGACTGCACAAGTATAGCATCTTTACCGAATAATACACTCTCTGTGTTTGGCATAAACGAATACTACTGGACTTCACTGACATCCTCTTTACTAATTAGATCTGGGACATGGAGACGGGAAGACTTGTTCAGACGCTCAAAGGGCATGCACGTCATATTAATTGTGTCTACCATCACCCAGAACTTCCAGTAATAATCACAGGATCACATGATGGGACTGTTCGTTTATGGAACTCTACTACCTACAGGTACATTATGACAAAACATGCCCTTTGGAACTCCACTTCTTTCTATCATTTTATGTTGGAGGGTTCTAGGAAGACGCTTCAGCTGCTCATGTTGTTTAGGTGTTTAGTTCGTAATATGTAGCTCTAAGTACTTAGTTGAAGGTTGGAAATTTTTATTAGTTTTAGTGTCAAAGGGTGGGTAGGGGGACCCTGGCTCCTTAGTTGATAGCTAGAGCCGGATAATGGTGCCACCATGTTTGCTTCCTGGTCGACCAAGGGAGAAGGGGGTGAGATTGAGAGAGAAGAGAGGGAGATTAGAGATAACTGATCTTTCTTAATTTCATCTCAACACGTCAGCATACAAATTGGAGTCCGGCTATTTGATTCTCGTCCAGTCTTAACTACTATTCCCTAACTCTTCCCTTAGTTGCTAGTAATTGCTGCTGCATGGGCCTCCTCGGGCTTCTCCTGCCCGCGCGTGGTCTTGGGGCTGCCCCTGGTGGCACCTCATGTCCAGGGCTGGTGGCTATAGTGTCAGCCCCACATAACATTTAGTAGTTTTACTTGTGAGATGACATGCGATAAACCAAAGAACATGTAGAAATTGACTTCTTATGATTGATAGATAAATTCAATTTCGTAAACCATGGATCTTAATATGGTGCATGTAATTGGTATTAACCTTGGTGTAGTTGGTATTAACAATCCCAAAATTGCAATTTTTTGTAGTTTTCATAATAGTTGTATTTTTAATGTTGCAGGCTTGAAAGTATAGTTGGTATTAACCTTGGCATAGTTCATGCTCTTGGATATATCAAAGACTTAGGAAGGTAATGGATTGTTTTAGTTTATTTATATTCCTATTTATCACCAATTGTAAAAGAAAACTATAAATTTAATGCTTTCGACATTTATGCATTGCTTCAAAAACTTCATATTATAGCCTGGCACTTCATTAAAAACATTAGCAAGGTTTGAGTGACTAGGATTACAAACATTGATAAATATGCTTTGATGTATCTTTTTTTCTTCAAAGAGTGTATCCATAAACTAAAACTTTCAAACATATTTTCGAAGGAACCATGAAATGATAATGGTCTAACCCACAACACCCCTTTAGTTAAAAAACCATTGAATTAAACAAGAAAATTTTGTCAGTATTTGCAAAGTTATATGTTTTTATTCTTTTTTATTAGAAAAATTTGGTGAAGGTTCTAGCTTGAAATCAAATGTCCTAGTTAAAATCTTAGACTCTATAGTAGCACCTAACTTCCCAGGAATTTTAATTTCCATGTTGGATGCATTTGTGTGCATATAGTGTTCTTTCTGTTAAAGCATCTAACTTATTATTTTTTGACCCAAGAAAAATTAATATTTGAATATTAAGTGACTTGTTTTTAGTTAGAAACTATGCAAGAAGAAATGAACTATTTGCTCTAAAAGTTTAGGTTCGAAAAGAGGGGTTGAGATTGCCACATGTCGTTGCAAAAATGGTTGCTAACACATAGCCTTAGGTGCCACATGTTAACCTAATTTTGTGTAACACCATACATCCAAATTTTGCTTTGAAGCTAACCCTGCATATGTATAGTATTCCTCTTATATTTTTCATCCTAACTTCATATAGAAGTGTTAATTTGAATATGGTGCGTGTGTAACGACATCGATCATAAACTAGCTTGTAACGACATAGATCATCCCAAGACTACAGCATTTAGCTGTTCATCTTTGAATTAGTCCCAAGATTATTTAGAACTTGTGGTATCGTTATATACTCCAATTTGTATATTATGAATTTCTGGCTGCCATAATGCTCATCTAATGAAGCATATATTAACTTTGTGTAGGATTGTGATCGGTTGTCACCAAGGAATAGCCATCATGGGATTGAACTCCAGTTAAGACCATTCTATGTGCAGAAGACAGCAGAGACAATAAATGTTGTGACCCAAACGCTATTAGTTTTGTTAGTGTTGGGTGCGGAAAAGTACTTATGATGTGACAATAAATGTCTAACATAATTTTATTTGAGTGGTGGGTGTGGTTTTTTCTTTCTTCTGATTTTGTGTGGTTAAAGAGAGATCTATCTCCAATGTTATACTAATAAGTACAATTTTTTTCTTTATGCACATTGAACCAGCAAAAGACCGACCAAAAGATCATCTGCCTTATCTTTGCTTTAACTAGTGCTCCCTCCATCCTAAATTATAAGACGTTTGCTTTTTTTACTCTAACTTTGATCACTTATCTTATTAAAAAATTACACAAATACAGTCAAATTTAAGTTATTTTTTAAAGATCTTTTTTATTAATAAAGGCCACAACAAAAGAAATGATATTTTACATAATTTTTTTTGAATAAGACGAATGATCAAACTTAGTGACAAAAAATGTCTTATTGTTTGAAATGGAGAAATACTATAAGAAAGACAATATCGCCATGCCTAAATTGAAGCCAGTTGCATGGCCGCTCGATGAGCACTCGATAGTGCAAAAAAAAAAGGTAATAATATAAGACTACAAAAAGTATGGATGAAAACGGATCGGATACGGATATCACCGATACCACATTTATTTTCATATTTACGTCCATATTCGGATTCGAATACGGATAGTGTCATCCATGTCGGATAGGATATGATTGGGTATCGACATCGTAAATATGAGATTTGAGTATTCGGATACGGATACGGTACCGGATGTTGAATATCTGGACCGAATACGGATAGATCTAAACTCATCTAAACGAATTCGGTCGAACGGACGGTCAGATAAATATCCGTACCATTTTCATCCATAACAAAAAGAGGTTTGAACTCATTCAAGACCGTAAAGCTTAATGCATAAAAAAAGGACCGTAAAGCTTGAAAACACGGTTTCAACCACCACATATAATATGTTACTTGTAACAACTAAAAAAAAAAAAAATCAAGAAGCCAAGCATATGGTCCTAGCTCTTCTACCTAGGCTTGTCTCTTTTTTTTTTTTTGCATAAAAGGAAAACTCTATAATTTTCTCAGAAACATTACAGATGATAATAGAATTTTAAAATAATTTTTTAAGTTGCTAGGCAAATTTTAATATTTGCCGCTAGCAATTTCCAATTAAGGAAATTCCTTGCGCTAAGGCTAGTTCAAACCGAATAAGGTTAGGATGGCTTGTGCTGGTAGTTGCCTTAATTAGAACCGAAATAGCCTGTCTGTTCATCAGTAACTGCTGAGAAGATACACAAAATAATATTAAAGGAAATTGGAAAAAAGTAGAAAAAGAGCCAAAAAAGAAATTGCTGTCCAAGTGTCCATGTTGTCTGGACGAAGGGTCCTTCCTTGGTCAATGGTCTCCCATCTTTTTCTGTTCATCAAGCTGCCGCTCCTTTCTCCTACTAGTCTCAGTCAGTCGTACCACCACCCACCGGCCCCAAAATTCCTAATCCATCCATGGCTTCGCCGGCGGCCGCATCCCCGCTCGCCCTCTCGGTTGCCCGCCCGTAGCACCCATCACTCGATCTCCCTCGCCGCCGCTTCGCCGCCGGCCCCAACAAGCTTAGCCTAGCCACGGCCGCCCGAGTCGACTGGCCCCCAAAACCTGAAGGGGAAGTGCAAGCTGCTGTGGTACCAGCCGGTGATGAATCACGTGGCGGCCTGATCCAAAGCGCTTCTGGTTCTTGTCTGTCCTTCCTGGGCGCTGCCGCTCCTCGTTTGCATCCTTCCTGCGCAAGGTACGGGGTGTGGAAATGCACTGCCTTCTTGTTTGGCTGACAGTTGGAGCAGTTGATTCCAGCTTCCAAATCCTGATTAGCGGCTCGCAGTTCAGCAGTGTAGAGCTCTGGTTCAGGTTATCCCAGATTACTGGCTTTAGATGCAGACCTGTACATGCAGATAGGACATTTACTTGGTTGTTCCCCCCATCCGTTTAGTTTTACTTCTGAAGTTACTTTTAGTGTAGTGCACGTATTTGACTTATTTTGAAATTGAACATTTAGTACCTTGTTAATTAGTATTAAACTAACAGAATGCATAAATGGGTGAGGGGAGCTGTGTTTGACCAAAGGGTGTAAAAGCTTTGTCATGTTTTGGATAAATTGTTGTGGTGAGTGTTGTTCCTGTGGTGTAGGGAGGAGTGGAAGATGGGAATCGCTCGGTGGCGGAACTGCAATGCCGTGCTTGGCGTTGCCCACGGACAGGGGAGTGGGAGAGATTGATCTCAATCTCCAGCTGCCTTTCCATTCACACAAGTCTTCGGCTAAATAGCCTTACAAGCTAACAACTGAAGCTAACAACCTTTCCTAAATCTAAGCAAAAGCTGAACTGGTGGTCACCACGTAACCGATCCAGCCGGAACGGACCTGGCGCATGCATACACACGAGCTACCTGGCGACAGCTTCAGCCATGGCTGCTCGTGCCTCTCCTTTTGTACACGTTTCCCACAATAACACAAATACATCGCTTAGATAGATCAACAAAGTGTGACTAGAGTTTTTCTCCAAAGTGAAATATCCTTGCTGGAGAGCAAATAGTGCTGAGCATACTAGTATAGAGGACTAACCTGATGCTACTGCTCCATATGCCATTCAGTTCGTAATTTTTGAAATCTTACCTGTGCAAAACAACGTACAAACCTGTTTAGGTGATCATACGATGTATTTATTACTCACTTAGGTGAGTACTGTACCCCAGAAGTAAAATTTAGTTTAGCAAAAGATATACAAAGCGGTCATCATTCATGGTGGCAGCAGGGTGTTCTCTACCTCTTTTGCAGCTAGCTGAGTGCAACCAATTCATAGTTAAAAGGATTTCTGACTTAGTATGATGCATACTTCACTTTGCTTAAGAAAAATTGTGTCTGATCAACTATTCTGGATGACATTTCTCTTGTAGAAAAAAAAAATAACGTTGTGTTTTTTTTTTTCCCTCCGGAGGCATACCAACTGTATTGTTCTTAAGAGGTCACTTTGGCCCCATGTGACAGCATGTGCAATCAGTTGCCCCTCTTTCCATCTTTAACAGATTATTCTATTTCCAACAGGACTTCTTTATTAATAAGACATTGGGTTAGGTGCAGATCCCTTGACCAAGAGGCTCACTTGGCCAGACAAAGTTGTTTAGCGTACAGCTAGATTTTTTTGTTATTGACCTTACTCATCCCTGAGTTCCTGCAAGCCTGGATTAACAATAATGTCCAAACTATCTGTTTCACAGCTGGAGCTGTCCTGCCTTCATTAGTCCCATCTCTGGGTACTAGACGAAGGGTCTCTCCCCATCTTTTCTTCTCTTCATAACGCTGCTGGCCCGCTGCCACTCCTTGCTCCTACTGTCCTACAGTCAGCCATACCACCACAACGGGCCCAAAATCCCAAATCCACGGCACTGCCGGCATCCGCATCCCCACTCTCCCTCCCGGTTGCCCTCCCGTGGTACCCGTCACTCGACCCCACCAGATCTCCCTCGCCACTGCTCCACCGCCGGCCCCAACAAGCTAGCCTGGCCACAGCCGCACTGCCGCCCGAGTCGACTGGCCACCAAAACCTGAAGGGGAAGTGCAAGCTGTGGTAGCAGCCGAAGATGAATCACGTCGCTGCTTGATCTAAAGGGCTTCTGGTTCTTGTCTGTCCTACCCGGCTGCTTCCACTGCTGCTCCTCGTTTGCATCCTTCCTGCACAAGGTACGCTGTATGGAACGCACTGTGTTTCTCCAAATCCTTGCAGTTCAGCAGTGTAGAGCTCTGGTCCAAGTTATCCGAGGTTATTTGCTGTAGATGCGGACCTGTACATACATGCAGATAGGGCATTACTTGGTTATTCCCCATCCGTCTAGTTTAGTTCCGAAGTTACTTCAGTGTAGTGTATGTATTTGAATTATTTTGAAATTGAACATTAGTAGCCTTGTTAAGAAGTACTGTTAAACTAACAGAGCAATGCATAAATGGGTAAGGGGAGCTGTGTTTAACCAAAGGGCGTAGAACCTGGATCATGTTTCTGACAAATGCATCGCTCAGATAGATCAACAAAGTGTGACTAGAGTTTCTCCAAAACAAAATACCATTGGTGGAGAGCAAATACTGTTGAGCATACTGGTATAGAGGACTCACCTGATGCTACTGCTCCAATGCCATTGAGTTGGTAATTTTCAAAATCTTACCTGTGCAAAACAACGTACAAACCTGTTTAGGCAATCATATGCTGTACTTATTAGTCACTTGGTGAGTACAGTACCTCAGAAGAAAAGTTAGTTTAGCAAAAGACATGGTGCCAGGAGGGTGTTCTCTAACTCCTTTGCAGCTAGCTGATTGCAACCAGTTCATAGTAAAAAAGGATTTCTGACTTAGTATGATGTGCTTTCACTTTGCTTAAGAAAAATCATGTCTAATCAACTATTCTGGTTTAGGTTTGTTGTAGGAAAGAATATTGTTGTGTTGTTTCTTTCCTTCCGGAGGCATTCCAACTGTAGTTCTTAAGAGGTCATTTTGGCCCCATGTGACAGTATGTGCAATCAGTTGCCCCACATTCCAACTTTTACAAATTATTCTTTTTTCAATAGGACTTCTTTATTAAGACATTGGTTTTGGTACAGATGCCTTGACCCTCTCACTTGGTGAGACAAAGTTGTTGAGTGCACAGCTAGATTATTTTTTTATTGACATGACTCATCCCACGGTTCCTGCCAGCCTTGATTAACAATAATCTCCAAATTATCTGTTTCACAGCTGGAGCTGGTCTTGCCTTCATTGGTCCCATCTCTGATTCTCTGGGCACTCAAAACATGAAATTCTACTACATTAGCAGCATCACGTGCTAGCGGCTACAACAAAGAAGCACAAGGAGAGAGGGAGGGAGATAGGAAGAAGGAGAGGAAGCAACTGCAATGGGGGATCTTGTGATTGGATTGGCGAAGTCGGTGGTGGAGGGGGTACTAACCAAGGCCTAGTCAGCTATTGAGGAAGAGTCAAAGCTGCGGCAGAGTGCACAGAGGGACCTTGTGTTCATAACAGGTGAATTTGAGATGATGCACTCGTTTCTCAACGTCGCCAATGAAGAGCGTGCCAAGAACAACGTGTGAGGACATGGGTGAAGCAGGTTCGCGACCTAGCCTATGATGTGGAGGATTGCATTGAGTTTGTTATTCACTTGGATAACCGGCCCCAATGGTGGCGCCGCTTCATACCATCATGTATGGCAGCATCGGCAATACCCATTGATGCAGTGGTCACAGAGATAGAGAAGATCAAGGCCAGGGTCGAGGATGTGAGCAAGAGGAACTCACGTTACAGCCTCATCAGCGACTCTGGATCCAAGCCAGTAAAGCAGCAACAACTAGCAACCAGCCCTGCTATTGGCACAACAGCGTTTGATATGTCTGTTGAGGCAAGGGACAGCACGAAGAAGCAGCAAGGCTTAGGGGATCTCACACAGCTGATCATTAAAGAAAACAGTGAGCTTGGAGTGATCTCATTGTGGGGGACTGGTGGAGATCTTGGTAAGACATCCATCATAAGGAAAGCATACCAAGATCCAGAAATCTGCCAAAACTTTGGATACCGAGGCTGGATCAAGCTAACATATCCTTTCAATCCCCACAAGTTCCTCCAGAGTGTGGTGACTCAGTTCTATACGAATTCCTGTCTGCAGCACGGAACTACTGTAGATGTAGCCCAACTGAAGAGATTGGTAACAAAGCGAGGAATCATTGAAGAATTCATGAAGCAAGTTGATGGGAAGAGGTACTTACTCGTACTGGAAAACGTGTGCACGATGGGAGAGTGGGACGCTATCAGGGCATGCCTACCTCACAGGAATAAGGGCAACTGGATTATCGTGTCCACCGAGCAACGTGAAATTGCAACTTTGTGTGTTGGACGTTCATACCAAGTGTTGGAACTTAAACAGTACTAAGTTGAGTACCCTGTATGTGTCTTCTTCAAGGAGGTTAGTCTCGAACAGTCAATTACTTATTATTTAAAAAAAAAAAAAAAGTTACTGTTTGTCTGTTATAATATCTAACTTTTTATTTTGTCAATCACTTTTTATTTTGAACAGAGTCTGATACATGCTGTCATTATGTTTTCTGATATATTATATTACATAAAATCATGAGAATTGGGGTTTTAGTAGATCTCACATATTAGAAAAGATTAAATGGCTGCCAGTAAAGGAGTACTTCAAACTTATATATTTTGCAGAGTCTGTTATATGATCGTTCAAGAAACACTGGGATTTACTGAAGTTCATGTAATCTCTAAGCAATATGAGAACTAGGATCAGGAATCAGATTATAATAATTTGATGGGTCTAAGCATCCATATCTCTCGTAGTAAATATTGTGTTATGTTTCTCCCTTCTCTCCTTAACTGTTTCCTATTATGAATATTCTCAGGGCAAGAAGACTGGAAGAGTAATATCAAGCAACAATGAAATATTAGAGGATGAAATGAGCCATAGGGGAGTCCTTAATTTCCAATGATAGGATTCCCACCAGTAAAAAGGCTGTAGCCAGTAGTTGGATGGGCCTGTCTACCCTTGTTGGACGCGAATCACAAATGAATGAACTTTGTAACTATCTGACCAAGGCCCGTTTCAAAGATTGGCAAGTTATGTCTGTGTGGGGAATTGCTGGTGTTGGAAAATCAGATCTTGTCAAAAATTTGTACTATGAAAGGATGCTTAAAGAGGGCTCAATGTTTGACAAGTATGGTTGGGTTGACGTGTCTCATCCCTTCAATTTGATGGATTTCTCTCGGAGCTTACTTTCGGATCTTGACTCAGTATGTATTGAAACCATGGGAATCAAAGATCCTATTCAGGAATGTCGTAAGCTTCTAAAAGAACATAAGTGTTTTGTTGTTATTGATGATCTACAGTCTGTGGAAGAATGGGACTTAATACAGCCTGCACTTGTATCTAGACATTCTAAAAGTGTTATCATCGTCATTACAACCAATGAAAGCATCGCAACATATTGTGCGGACAATGAAGCAGTCGTGTTTAATGTCAAATGCCTAGAAACTGAAGCATCCTTTGATCTCTTTAACAAAGAGGTATGTTAATCACAAGAATATTCGTCTGCATTATTTCCTTGAATCTGTTTTCCTGGATGGGTCTGCAGTAAAGATAACATCTCATTGAAAATTATCTGTTTTTTTCTCCTCGACCATGGTCCAAAACTATAGTATAATTACCAATTCACCCAGTTTTTCCAAGAAAGGCAAAGTTTAAGTATGAAAATGTTCTTGCCTTACAAAGAACTACAGCAGAACAGCAGATAGGATAGTACACCAGAACGGAGGCATGTCAAATGTCTATTTTAGTTCTCTGCTTGTGAATGCTTTGCTCTTGAACCATGAATGTCGTAAGTGCAATTCCACTTATATTTGAGTTTTTTCTCAACAGCTTCATTTTTTTTTAGATAATGGATAGAAACTATCCGGCTTCATCTGCCCGTAGGCAGAATCAGGCCAAAAAATTACAATACTGCAAAAAATAAAAAGAAAGAAAAAGACAGAAGAAAATACATCCCCATCAAGGAGCTCATGTAGTCCTACTCGACTTCTCACTTGCACCGTGAAATCAACTCCTAGAATAAAAACTCCACTAGAGTAAGATCGCCACCGTCAAAATGAAGCCGCCAAAACACTTGTCAGACCTAAAAAGGTACTGAAACGATGGACACCGAGCACCGTTGAAGATGGACGTTTCTTCTATGGCAACAACATGAAGCATTTGGTGCACAAGCACCAAACGCCGAGCTGTTACGCCTTTGAGCACCACCTCCGACTTGAGCACCGAGATCCGCACCGACGAAAGGGAACACGGCCATGGCCTGCTGAGACGAACGAAGCTTCGGCGGCACCTTCGAGAAAGGAGGATGACGCAGACACGCCACTGCCGCCGGCCCGAGCGCGCCGGGCAGGGTTTTCGCCCCGCTGTAGTCGTCCCACGAGCAGGCCACCCAACTAGGACGGCGAATCCCCGCGGCTCCGGCAGGGGTGAAGTCATCAACAACTACTTGGTGTCTTACTTGCCCAAAAATATTGAATTTGAAGAAAGGAGCATGAAACATAATCGCAAGCTTTGTTTAGGGATATCAAAATAAGAGCTTGAATAATCTAGCAATGCCAAAACCGTAAACTCTTGTACTCTTGTAAAGATACACACTTGATTTGCCTTCAGTAAACAGATTTACATTATGCAAGTTTAGTGCCTCAAATAATTTCATAGGTCATAACTATCAAAGATGACTAGAACCTTAAATTTACTGTTCTCATAGTTCTGTTCACTAGCACAGCTCAATTGGATCATGGATGCGTTAAAATTTTTTGATTTGCTGTAATCCCAACCGTAATCCATCTATTTGGTACCATGTTACTAACCTTGGAGAGAAGATGAGTCCTCCATTAGTGGATCCATATAGAGAGCCTGATGGGTAAATATAGGCCAATAGGATGGGCCTTGATAGTTGATATACACTCAACAGAATTAATGGGTGCTGATACAGTAGGCAGTGGCAGAGCTTTACCAAACAATCAGGGGGTGGGCACCCTATGTAATTGAGCATTGAACACCTATGAACGGTACCAAAATTATTGTTTAGACAGTGGTGATTATGTTGGTCAGGTTGGCCATAGCCCTGCTTGGCCTCAACCAACCTCTGCCTCTGACAGTAGGAACTGGAGCACAGTTACTCCTGCTAGACATGCAATAGCTTCACCATAGTGTAGTTGGATGATGAATAGCTTTGGATGCAGGAAGAAAAAAGAGATAAAAATAGCTATTTACCAGTTGCCTGCCGACAGACCATAGTTCAAAGCTACTCAAGCATTCGTTCCCTTTTCCTGTAGACATACTCCCTCCATCCTAAAATAGATGACCTTATAGGTCTGGGCATGGGAATTAAGGAGTGAAAAAGTGTGGTGCACAGAAAACAAGGAGATAGAGAGAGAGGTAGAGACTGTTCAAAAAGGCCCTCTTCCGCGCTAGGCGCACCTCTGCACTGGGTGGAGGGGTACCTCCTTGCCTAGGGTGGTAGGCTGTACCCTAGGCAGCGCTAGCACATCGGCGACAAAAGGTAGGGCTGTGTGGGGGCAATGCGGACGCTGGGAGGCGGTGCGGAAGGGAAGCCGGGCGGAGGTCGCCAGTGGGGGAGGAGCGGCGGCCGGCGGGCGCGTGAGGGAGGGAGGGACAGTTCATATATTCTCTTGCTTTCTGTAAAGCTTGACCAAAAGCCTCTGATCTAAAAAGTTACAGTTCATATGATCCTGATTTAAATTTGAAGTTCTCAACTGAAACCAAATCGAATTGGATGAAATCAACTAAAGCTTCTTAGATCCAGTTTTATCTGATTATCTGTGAGTCCACTTGTACCCAATTTTATTTGATTGTCGGACTCTAATATTGGACAGCAGAGGTTCACCCACAAATATATCTTGTAGCTATTGTTAACCACGGCAGTTTCAGTGATACTGTGCACCCTAGCATGGTAAATACTGATTTCCAGTCAATGTGTGGTGTCAATAGATGGACAAGTCAGCATCAGTCTGTTGTTGCTTGAGAATGAGGGATGGAGTATGTTGAGGCCCTCTTCCTAGAGTGACTCAATCGTGGGATGGGGCAAGGACATCAGATTGGGATTGCGGGCATGTTTGTTTTGGGGCCTGAATGAGCCAAGCCAAAATTTGGTTGGCCCTGAGAAATTGGCTGGCATTTGATTTGAAAAGCTAAGTCTTGGCCGGCTCAACTACATTCCACTACCTTTGTTGGGCCAGAGCTTGGGCTGCAAAATTGGTAGCCTGCATTCTGGCAGGAGAGAGACTAAGGTGATGGTACCAGTGGCAGGCTCACAGCAACCTCACCTTGGAATCACATTATCTCATATACTGTACATCCATTTTGACAAATATTTGCATCAATGTATTTGTTGTAATTGAATCTGCAAAATAAGATGTTAACTCGATATGCTTTGTTTAAATAAAGTTTAATGACATGTAGACTACACGTGTCATACTTCCAATTTTGGCTCGTCAACAATCCCAACATGACACATTTTTGGCAATGGCCATGATTGAAACGCTTTTGCCCACTGTAATTTTGTTGTGCCCAGGATTTGGCAATACCAACTGTTTGTTTGGTTCACTAGCACTAGAAACGATAAACGAAACAGGCCCTGCATAAATTTGTTTCAACTTCTAACCTATGCATTTTGAAAAATCAAAAGTAGGGGTTTCCCCTACAGCCCTACTGTTTCTGAAAAAAAGCTCTGAACAATCTTTCTGTTCACCATAGCATCATGGTCTGAACCTCCAATGCACAAACTTTCGGTTTCTTTTTTTACTGGATCTGCAATTCTGGTGTGGATTATATAAAGAACTTCACAATAAAAAGAAAAATTGTGGTTATCAATAGGTTGAATTGTCATGTGTCTGCCTTGAGTGAGATATTTAGGAAGAAACTTGGGCAAACCGATAGAGTAGGAGTGGTGGTGCTGTTGGGGGCCAGGAGATTGGTGCCTTGGGCTGCAGAGCAAGAGTACATAGTGTGTTTCCCTTTTTAATGTGTTAGATTCATTGATAGAAAATCACCTCACTGTGTCGAGGAGAATATACTTGATTCAAGCAACTTAAGAAAGTGGATCCAAATAGATGGAATCTAGTTTGTTTACAATATTGTCTTGACTCTTGTAGAAAAAATTTGGGCCTGTCTGTGCCTCTGTGGCATATTGAGTTATTGACAGCCAGCCACAAATTGCAAACATTTTCAATCCTCGTAATGCACTTGTTTTCAAACAATTCGAAAAACATAAAGGCATACCATCATTCTGGCACATGGCATTTGTAAAAAAATTGCATACAACTGTTTGTGTTGCAAAGTATTTAAGTTTGAGTCATAACATCACATTATTTTGTAAACAATAAAAAATTTCTGTTATTATCCAATCATTCTCTGCTCATGACTGGTCTTTTTGAGGTAAACAATCATTATGTTCACACTGCAATTAGTGTTTACGATATTGATTAAGATCATCTTAAATTGCTGGACCAATAGGTAAATAAGAAAAGACAAGCATCCCCTCTAACGAGTTCAAACAAGGAGCTGGAACAACTTATTCTGAAGTGCGGCAGACTCCCTAAAGTGATAGTTTCTGTAGCTAATTTTTTGGCACCAAAGACAGTTACTTTTATGGAGAGCACAGAAGCTCTGAATAACAGATTTATGCACGAGCTTGAGAGCAACCCTGAGTTCAGTGGTCTGCAAGACCTGTTTTCTTGGATGCATTCCTACTTTCGTGCTTGCCCAGATTTTCTAAGGCCATGTATCTTCTATATGTCAATCTTCCCTGGGTCCCAAATCATTCGTCGAAGGCGTTTAGTGATGCGATGGGTTGCAGAGGGCTACTCCAGGGATACAAAAGACATCACTGCAGAGGAGAAAGGAGAGATGCTCTTCTCAATGCTCGTCAATCTAATCATGATTCAGCCGCCAATATGCAGGGTGAACACCCACATGAAAATGGTCCTATGTCAAGTTAGTTTTTTCTTTCATGAATACATCATCTCACGTCCAGAGGAAGAAAATATAATATTTGCACTGGAGGTGTTTGCACTGAAGGGGCGTTGCCTTCCAACTACTGGACGCACAGGACGGCACCTTGTAATAGAGACGTGCTGGGACAGGGACAGGATTGTGTTTGAGAGCATTGACTTCTCGCGCCTGCGGTCTTTAACAGTGTTTGGGCAGTGGAAATCATTCTTCATCTCTAAAAGTATGAAGGTGCTTCGAGTTCTTGATCTGGAGAATGCCACAGGTGTGACAGATAAAGACCTCGAGCAGATGGTGAAGCTTCTTCCTCGCCTCAAGTACCTATCTTTGCGAGGAAGTACTGGGATCTGCCATCTCCCGATTTCATTGGGTGAGCTGCGGCAGCTTGAGACACTGGATATCAGGGGTACCTTGGTAGCGACATTGCCAACATCGATTAACAAGCTTAAGAAGCTGCAGTACATGCGTGCTAGTTCAATATCCCTGGCAAAGGAATCATCAACATCTTACTCTTCAGCATCTAGGTTTCCAAACCTGTGCAAATCTTGTCAACTAGTTGGTGTTGAGGTGCCCTCAGGGATTGATGAACTGACATCATTGCACACGCTTGGTGTTGTTAATGCTGGTATTGGAGGGGGCAAGGCCACTCTAAAAGAGCTGAAGCAGATTACCCAATTGCGCAAGCTTGGAGTGTCTGGTGTCAACAAGAAAAATAGCAAGGAATTCTGTGCTGCCATCTCATGTCATGTCCGCCTGGAATCCTTGTCAGTGTGGCTTAGCAAGGGAAGTCAAGGTTGTTTGAATGAAATCTCGTCTCAGGATAAGCCTCTGCAAAACCTTCAGAGCCTTAAGTTATATGGTCTTGTAAGTGAGGTGCCAGCTTGGATGAAAGATCTTCCCAAACTCACAAAGTTGGATTTGCATATGACCATATCAACAAAAATTGACATAATTAAAATCCTCGGGGAAATAAAAGAACTATGTATTCTACGTCTTTGTGTCAAGCCTCTTCAAGATGGTGATGGTAAGCTTGATTTTTGTGTCTGGGTGAATGGAATACAGCAGCGCTGTTATTTAAATCTCAAGATACTCGAGATTACTTGCAGCTCAGAGTTAAATATATCCTTCGGATCAGAAGCAATGCAAAGTCTCGAGTTGCTAACAACTCGCTGCTGTAGTGGGGCGACATTGAAGTTCATGGAGATAAAGAATCTCTCTAAACAAAAACTCAAGGAAGTCCAGCTTATTGGTTCCCATGACACTGCACTCAAACTCAAGGATGACCTGGAGAAGCAACTGAACGAGCATCCAAGGAAACCTCCTGTGAAGCTGGAGGTACTGGAAGGATGCTGAGGTCACAGTGATCAATGTGTCGTACCAGGCATCTACAGAACTCTCTTCATTTATTTTTCTTTCTTTTCCCAACGGAAGCATCAATTGATACAGTGATCCATTACTGCAATACATCTGTCATGCCAGTGGAAACTGAAACATCTGTGTCCTTCAAGGTGTCAAGATAATTGACACTTATCCTATGTGAAACATCGCTGGGAGAAAAATATTCAGTTCAGTTCAGTTCATTTACTCTACTCGAAACGTTGAGCTTGAGCTTATGTAATCTAAATAAAGAATGTTCTCTTGTGTGCATGTTTATGGATTTGACTTTTGCGTTGATGTGGTAGTTGTTTTGTAATTCTGTGTAACGATAATACCAACTGTATCCTGAGTTTTCTCTTTGCTAGTTTTGTACTGTTCTGTTGATGGCTTAATTTGTTGTTCTTTTAATTGCAAATTTTCATCAAAATATGTTATTATCTGATCATTTAGTTTTTGGTATTTGCTGCTTAAGTCTAATAGTGATTGACGTACTGTTTACAGTGAGCCCATTACATTTTGTAGCCTAAAAGCATGCACACTACTTTTTTTTTTGTCATGAATTTTCGCCTTGCAGAATGATATTGACCCGTTCTTAATGCAAAATGTGGAATGCGGGAGACATGTTAATTGTTTGGATGCATTGTTATTTGTTCCAACTGTGATGCAGGAAGAAAAGTTTTTTCTTTATTTCATTGGCCACCGATTTAGAGTAACAGCTTGATAGGATGCTGCTGCCAGCCCACATGGAATCCATATAAATTCATAGTGAGTGAACACACAGACCAATGCTTGAGGGCACATCTAGTTTTCTAGAGTGGGAAAGGAGATCTTGAGACAACGGTGTTTACTGCGTCTATTGGTGAGTTGCTCTGTCAGCTGAACAATAGCAGTGTAGATGAAAGAGACAGAATAAGTAGGCAGAATAATACTAGTTGGTCTGGAATTATATTCGAAAAGCTCCATGTGGTGTGAACCTAATTAAATGGTTGCAAGTTGTCGTGGCACCACTACACGCGTACCAAATCAAGTCAATAATTTTCGATTTTGAACCAGCAACTACGTTTATATCACTTTGTGAACGTCCACTTCAACTTTTTTAATCAAGCGAGCTACTGAACGACCATGGGCGATGAATGTGCTAGTTAACCCTTTGTCTACATTGCACGATATACATTTGATCTCATCACCAACAACTTCCATAACAGTCAACTTCTTTTTTTTCCTTCTGGTGGATCGGCGATGGTGATTCCACCATCCTGATGCTTGGACAAGTAACTGGGAGCGCGTGGAACGACGGCTGTTGTAATGTGTAATCAGTTATAGTTGAATCATAATGGACAGGAGATAATAATAGAACAGAAATGCTCCTTCACAGTGTTGTCTGACACTCGGTTTATCCATCAGACAACCGGCTGCTGCGTCAGATCGAGAATCGACCGCCACATATTCATCTTCCTCCCGTGTCTCTCTCTCTCCAGTGAGCTCTTCCTACGTGCACAACGGAGAGGAAGACGAAGGAGGCTGAGTTACCATCAGGAAGAGGAGGAAAGGGGGAGGGAGGCTCACTAGCACTAGGTCAGAGACGAAGAAGACAATGGCACGGCTGGGGTTTTGGCAGCTGCGCCCTACTCTTCTTCCCCAACTTCGGTGGCTTTAGAGAGAAGGGGCTCCAAGGAAGCAGGCTGGCTAGGTGGTGGGGATGGTGGCGGGCAGAGCGACAGAGGTGGACGGGCCAGGGAGGGGCAGGGCCACTATGGTTAGACCTCACTGCGACATGAGGGGGAGGGGAAGAAGGCAGCCGCAGTGGCGAGCTAGGGTTTGCCAGATCCCCTAGCGCGCCAGAGCTATGGCGAACCCTAGTGCGCCATGGCAGGGTGTTGGGCAGCGGCAGGGGCAAGGGCCACCAAAGAGAAGGACTATCAGAGGGGGCACCGAGGAGGAGGCAGGCGGGCGGCTAGCTCAAGGAAGGAGGATGGAGGAAGAAGAGAGATGGGAGGGAGGAAGAAAGGTGATTGAAGGAAAAGAAAGTTTTCAGGAACTGATTAGGGTACAAAACCTAATAGAATGGATTGCTTTATCGATGCAATATCTTCACTCTGTCAATTGGTGCGTGACTCATCAGCGGAAGCGCACGAGGTCTGGGGCTATTTGTCTTATAAGAATTGACTCTATATTTAGGTTAATCAAATGGAAAAATTGCAAGCAACGGTTAGGGAACACATTGCCAAGAGGACAAGAGGTCGAAGAGTTCTTTGTCTCTCTAGATGGGGGGATTGAGGTTGGGGTTCGAGCCTTACCTGTAAGATTTTGTAGGTACCATTGAAGCTTAGGAGAACCTTCCGAGAGGCATCTCTGGGCTCTTGGCCTATGTTAATTGATAGTGTTGATTTGGGCAGATCGTAGATGCCTATGGAGATCATTAGCTAAAACTGGGATCTTAATCATCAGGAATTAGGGTTGGGTGATGTCCACCTGGTTGACGAGAGGCCATTCATTGCAGGAGAGAAACAAATTAAAAGAGAGATGCCATGGGACATGATCAACATGAGGCTTGAGGTGGACACAGGTACGGTTTACATCATGAACCAAGGGAGTAGGGGATGCGATTAGAGCTTCAAAGGGTTCTTTTAAAAGTTTTAAATTTGGAACGACTGTTGGATTGAGACAAGCTCATACACCATAATGTTGTTACTTTAATGTTGGCTCCGTGTGAAAACTCTTGACTAGGCATTTTGTCAAGCATGTTGTGGGCCAGGTCATTTTGTCGAGCACGTGTGGGATAGGGAATTTTGTCGAGCACGTCGTGGGCAGGGTCTCACCCATGGTTGCCACTCATCCATGTCAATGTCAACATGTGCTAGCTGCACCCTAGGCCACCAGAGAGCTCCTTGCACGCTTGCTGGTTGAGCACCGCCGCCCATGACCTCGTCTGAGTGTGGGTCATGGTCTCATGGAGGTGGTGACGGATGTTTGGAAATCCAAATCATCTAAAACCATATCTGTTAATACTTATATTGTGGGTATTTAAATTTATATTTGCTTCTAAGATAGATCAATATAGATGTATCTGAATCAGGCTTTTATTTTATTTTTGAACATAGAATGAGGCTTTTTTTATTATTTTTTTCTCTATCTGATTCTAGTTTCATATTTGAGAAATGGATGGATATGCACATCCATGAAGAATAGTACTAGGTGAAACTATTTAAAATTGTTCCTAAGAGTAATGAAAATTGTTCCTAAGACTAATGACTAATTATATTGATAATATTCATTTCAATGTTAATAAAATGATATATAATGAAAATTTTATTTGATTTCAATATACTCAATGGCATTAGTTTAATATGGATAATTATCTTAATTCCAATTAATATGACCAATGATGCACAAGTAAAGACCACTCACCCCCTTCTTTTTGCCCTGATATAAAAAAGATCCAGATCGAACACCAGGAACTCTTGTCTTCCCTGTTTGTCTTTTTTCCCTGCCTTTAGTGAAACGTTCTTTTCATATATCTTTTTATATACTAATTAATAATATAAACCCAGAACATTAAGAAATAGTTTACGTAGTTGACACTTGACACACCACATGCGCCGTGCGCGCACATGTTCAGTCCGGATTCCAAAGTACTAGGTCGAGAGGCGCGCTGCCGCCGCGCCGGCTTCTGCTTCGCGTGCGGTGCAGGAGCAGGGCCACAGGCAATGCACGCGGCAAGGTGTAGAGCATATACAACCAGCACCGGATGCTAACTTTTTCTGCTTTGTTGGACATGGCATAAAGTTTTAGTAGCACCAGACGTACATACATATGCAAAGTTAGTCTTAAGTTTGTCTCACTTTTTTTCAAGAGCGGGGATATAGCCCGTTTTTCATTAAGTAGAAGAGAGCAGTCAATAGACCTACACATAGTTGATACAAAAGGATTCGCAGGTAATCCATAGATTACCAACGAAATCCTCCACACTGACACGAAGCAAGAAACATGAGGGGGGGACCCTCCACCCAACAACCCCAGGAAGCCGAACCTAATACAAAGATCTCGACACCCTAGTAGCCAGCAGCGAGTGGAGCCATAAAGAGACAGCGGCAAAGCATCCGCTAGAACAACCGCGGTGACAAAGTATCCACCAGAACCACCTCAGGACCTCGAATTACGACAACTCCTCCAAGTCACTAAGGGCCAACACCCTCAGGACCACGGGCGAGGAGTACTTATCTGTGAAGCGTCCGCGATCTCGACGGCAAAACATCCACCGGAGACGCGACCTCGGTGGCAAAGCATCCACCGGAAACTCCTCGGCAGCAAAGCATCTGCCGGAAAGCACCTCGGTGGCAAAGCATCCACCGGAAAAGACCCCAACTACGACTACAACACACACTAACTGGGCAAACTAGGTTAAGAGAAACATGAAGCCTAAAAAGGTACAGCACAATGACCAAACCGAGACGACGACGATGACCCGCGACAGCCCCGCATGCGCCCTTGCATGGAGCTTCAGAAGCAATGCCTTCAGGAAGGATCGTGACGCAAGAAGCGCCGCCGTTGCCTGCCCAAACGGGCAAGGTTTTCACCCAGAAGTTCCACGCCACCCCAAGTCAGCTTCACCAAATGACGAAGCGGAAACGCGGGCGAGCGAGGCTACGCCATCCACGCCACCAAGGCGTCGATGGCGCACCACCAACACAACTGCCCGCACCACCACGATGCGGGGCAGCGCACGTTGAAGTCTCTGCACAGTGACGGCGCAGGGGAGAGGGCCATCTATCTGTGCGCACCGCAGCTCCTGCGGGCCCCGGACGCGCAAGCCCCCAACCAGGAGCCGCACAGGACCCCCCAGCCCCACAAGGCCGGGCGGCAAGGCCGGCAGCCGCAGGCGGGCGAGAAGCGGGCCACCGCCAACCGCAGCGGGGGCGGGGGGGGGGTTGGCACCGCACGCCAGATCCGGCCGGAGGGGCGCAGATCCGCCAGCCGCCGCCGGCCCCCCCCCGAGCTCGGCGCCGCCCCAAGGCCGCCATGGCCGGCCGCCGCAGGGCCCCGGCGAGACCGCCGCAGACGCCCACGGAGGGGCACCCACGCGCCCCCAAGCACCGGATCCGCCCCGCAGGGGCCCGGATCTGGCCGGACGTGAGCCGCCGCCGCCGTCGCCAAGGCTGCCACCGGAGAGGAAGGGGTGGAGGGTGGGGAAGAGGAGCGGGGGACGTGATGGGGGAGCGACGGGCGCCGCCGCGCCGCCCGCCGCCGCAGCAAGGCGGCGACGGCGGCCAGAGAAGAGGTCAGGTGGAAGAAGTGGCTTGGCGGCGAGCCCGAGTCGCCTCGCAGAGAGCGGCGCGGGAGCAAGCCGAAGCGTTTCCCAGATAGATATACTATCAGGAGGGCTAACGTTAGTTTGTCTCGCCTTTAAATGTGGCATTGGTAATTGAGGAGCACAGGAATATAGGCATGCCATTGTTAGGGCACAGTTTCTTTTTTTTTTTTTTTTTTTTTTTTTTTGAAACTTTAGGGCACAGTTTCTCATAGCACAGGTAGTGTTTACATGAAACAAAAGAAAGGGACAGAGTGCAGCAACTGGGGATGGCAGGTTCTATTCTTCGAGCACCAACTGCAACAGCCGCAGGACGTGTAGGATCGTTGGATTGTTGTTGCCTGGTAAGCATACAATTTCAGTTTTAACCTCCGGTAGAAGAAAGATCTGTCTTGGTGTAGTGCGGCCTTCCGTGTCGTGATCAATATTACTGCATTGATGAGCATGAGCAAATGGTTCCGATACAATGACTGCAGAACATCAAATTTGTTAACTCTGTTCTTATTTGTAACCCAAGTTCTTTATGTTATCTGTCTAGGATCTGGGATTTTCTGCAGGGTCTTTGTTATCAACAGCCGTTAACATGTTTGTTTGATCACTGTAGGCATGGAACATATATGGAACTAGGATTTTTCTAATCATAGGCACTATGGATACATAAGCTATATATATGGCTTTAGTATCGCACCTGAGGTGATAGCAGAGCGGCTGGTGTTGCTACTGTCGGTGACACCCCTGTTTCCTGGGAAAACAATTCGGTAAGAGAAGGAAAGGTTTATTTATTGGTTTGTTTGAATAATAGCGCGTTGTTGATAGAATTGTGTACTGACAACCTAAAAAAAACCTTATGTTGTAAACTGAATGTTCCTTGAGGTGAGGCTTAAATAAAGGAATCGATTTCAATGGGATCTGGCCTTCTATGCCATTTCCCTGGAAAGGTGGTCAATAATCATGCACATGCATACACAGACATGATAATATATTCTAGACCTAAGAAGATAGGAGCCTGCTCATCTAGCAACATCAAATTCATCTGCAACAGAGCAAAAGGACACAAAATACAAAGCCGGAATTCGAACAAAGAGGAAAGCTGACATTATTCACAAAGAGGTAGATCAAGGGCCAGGAAAATTAAGTTTATGAGAGGTTCATCATCTATATGTGTAACCAGAGTTATGCAGAAAAAGGATCTGAAACTGTGGTAAGAGAAATGGGGATCATTTTTATCACTACATAAATGGGTATGCTAATGATTCCAAGCATTTATAAATAGCAAAAAAAAAGGATAAATTTCATAGGTAACGAAATCAGAACCACATGAAAGGTGGTAAGCTGACAATTCATGTTGCATTTGCACTAACCTGGTTTTTTGTAAGGAATTTTTATTATGAACACCAAAAACTGCAGCCCCTATGGAAATTGGGGGACCAATCTGTAACAGGAAAAACTGATTCTACCACTGGGCATCTAAAACTTATATACTTCAATTTCATAGTCATGTCTCCTAATTCTGAATTCAACTGAAATCTTGTGTCTTGTCTAGTTTAATGTGATTCGAGCTGAGCATTATAATCTAGATGTATGGGTTAAGCATAGAAAAATTTTGAACTATGCTTACTAGATCGATCGAAATGCAAGATAGGAGCCTTTCTCTATTTTCTTGGCGGCTAAAACCTGGAGATCAACCAATAATCTCAAATCAAACCGATAAATCATATAGCATTTACAACCTGGAATCCTGGTAAGACAGGCCAATACATATCAGATCTTGAGGTAAGTAGTAGCATACATTAGTAGAAGGCCAGATTAATCAGAAAATACGTTAAAGAAGGTGCAGCACATATCGATTTTATACACAATCCATCCTTTCAGTAAATCAGCATCAGTAGAAGCAATACATCCAGAGCAGAAACAGGTGCCTAGCAGAGGATTTCTGAGAGGGGAGTGAGCAGCAATAGAGCCAAGGAACGGTGGCACATGTTGATGAGAATGATTTTAAGATGTGTAACATAAGAAAAAAGACATGTCCACCTGTTTACAGAACAAAAAAAATCTAATCCTGTGCCGAGCAACCAGAGCATTGGAAATTTTGAAGTGATGATTGTAACTGAAAGAGAAGTTTCATGAAATCTAATTAGATGAATATAAGCTGAAACCAGACACCTGGCATAAGCTTAATATCAAGTTTTGGCAAAATTCTTGATGTGAAAGAACAATTAGAATCATATAGACAGGAGGAAAGGCGAACGCCATGAACAACTATTGTTACAGGGATCAACAGCGCATCCAATGGATTGGCTAGAGCAATTCATATGAATTCGGAAACATGACACATGCAAGTTTGGCATGGAAACATCCAAATTTTATGGATACATTCAGATATATATTTTTCCTCCAACTATAGAACACAGGAATCCAAGTATATAAGAACACAGGACTTCTTTCTTTGGCATGGATGGATGGATAATCTCAAAGCAATCAAGTAATTATTTGAATACTCTTATTTGAGAAAGGGAATTATATAACTAATAATATTGGGAAGAAGAATCAGAGAAGAAATGGGGAAAGGTTTACCTGCAAGAACTGCAGTTGACAGTAACATGTACATACATGAAGACAATGGCATGACCCTATATTCAAAGGAAAGAAAGCAAAACTTAGAGCAAGACGGTGGATAATTAACGAAATCACTGATAGTTTAGCATGTAGGAGTAGAAAAAGAAATTTTCATTAAGATAACTTGTAGTACAGTGCAAAAAAAAAAGTAAACTTTAGAATAGTGCAGCAGCATATAGAAGTTGAATAGGCAGATGGCTGCGACCTTTGAGGGGGAAAAATAGCAGTACACCACTGCAAAAGAGATTCTGTAGCAAAAAAAAAAGAGTAGCAATGGATATGTTTGATCCCTAGCAACCTCGTCAGGGATTGTTGCTTGAGCACACCTGTTTAATTGATATGTAGCAAAATCATGAGAAGATAAATAGATAAGGTAGGAACTGTAAAGAAGAAACCCAAGTTCCCAACCATCGACGATAAATCATTCATGGCCGGAGCCGCTGCCTGGACTGGCACCCGATCCGCCGCCCGCTGCTCCAACACCGGTCCACCTGCCGTGCTCGCCTTCATCCTTACTCATCAATGTCTCCATGAGACATCTATGGATTCCCGTCACCCCGGCCGCTACATCTTGCGCACCTCCCCGGAACCGAAAACAACTGGAGCGCCCGCAGGCGGCCTGTGCTGCATACGTACCTTGCCATGGAATCAGCTGATGGAAGGCGGCGCACGGTGTCGATCCAACTTGGTTGGCAGATGGAGGGCGATGACGGCGAAGCGGGAGCAGAGGAGTCGGCGGAGGTGTCGAGAATAGGCGGAGGCGGCGAGAAGGCGTCGGCTCAGGGCCCGAGGAAGCGGCGAGATGGATATGGATGGCCGATCTATTTTAACGGAGACTGAGGTGTTCTTTCCACGCAGGCACGGCATTTATTTGGAGGATCCCAATCCAGCTGCTTATAGTCTAGTCAATCAGATGATGACACATGGCCACTATTGGTTGGACAACAGCGGCATAAGCCGTCTCCGATCTCCATTTTATTGGCGGTTGAGGAAGATTTTATTGGCGGTTGAGGAAGTATCTATCTATTCCAGGACATGAAAGGAGGAAACTTTAGGGGCCACCTTCTTGCTTACCAGTGTCTAGTTCCAGTCCATGTCTTCGTAACCAGTTTGTTCAGGCTCTAGCAGGTTGTACACGCGCTGTGTTCAGTGTAATTTTTCTCAGTTTTCTTCACCTGTTGGTGTCGTATCGATTTCCTACTCACTCTTTTTCTTTGCCTTCCTGCATCCGTGGCACACGTTATGTAGTTGAGCAGATTCAGACTTGCAGTGTGCCGTTTGTGGTTTCTACTTTCTATTCCCCGATTCTGTGAATTAATGTTCCCAAAAGGCAAAAGTCCGTGGAAATTGGTGTTGCTTTCTCCCTGGATCTGCCGGGCTGCAGAGGAATTTCCCCCACCTGGCCGCCTTCCTCTCTAACCAAATCTCCTCGCCCCGTTGACTCCGCTCAAGTCGTCAGGACATGGATTCAGTTCAGCCCGGGGGCTGATTTGCTTTCTTCTCTTTGTTCACCATTTCTGATTGAGCATTCTTCTCACAGGTCTGATGTGTCCTGCTCCACCGACGAGTTGACCGACCCCATTGCCTTATTGCTGGCAAGTCACTCAGCTTGGATCCAAACAAGGCGTATCCAATTGTTACTTGCAGTCAGGATAAGCATACAGAGGCCTTGTGATTTCGCATCATCTTTGTGCACGAAAACAGGTCCAGAGTGTTGAGATGTTCTTTCTTTTAGCATCGACCGCTTCTTGACATTTTGATTTTTGCCTATTAATTTTCCCTTTTCCTTGTTCAGTCACAAGATTAATTAGCCATGGATCCAAGTGTTAGGACGCATTAGTAGTAGTGTTGGTTATACTGCTCTAACCAACTTCCGGTAAGTTTATCTTAGCTTGTAGACCAGCTCTCTAGTTTTATCTTTCTTGACTGCATAATTATATTCTTTGTGGTACGTGTTGGAAGGGCGCATTTATAAGTAAATGGATTCTGAAGCTACTATGTACGATGTCCTGGAGCGCTTGCTACATGATGAAAGCGCAGAGCCAAGAGAACTGCCACTGTCACTTCTAAGAGCCATCACAAATAATTTCGATGATGCTCGGAAAATTGATGAAGACGGATGGTATGAGTTCTACAAGGTACTGTATTTGTCACTGTCGACTAATACACTGTCGACTAATACACTCCGTTTGGTCCTCACCCCCACTGCTCGGCGTGCCCACCCGCAATCTTGGCGATGTACTCACCGCTCGTCGGCGCCCTGGACAGCAACGGACAGCAACGCCGCGCAGAGCTCAGCGCGACCCACGGCTCACTTGCACAGCCGGTCCAGCACTACAAGCGCGAGCTCGTTGATACGCCTCTCGGGGTCGTCGAGCAGGCAGTCCACGATCACCGGCACCCACGATCTTGTTAATCACTATGCATCTGACTCACGCTGCTTATTCTTGTTCATCTGCATGGCTCGACCGCTGAAGCGGTGAAGGAACATGGAGAGGTGGCTAGCTGACATTCCCCGGTGCCACCCATTCACATAGACGACAATGCATGGTGGTCACGGCAGGTGGTGGCCAGTGAAGTCATCAGCATGCAGCTCATGGGATCGATAGGAGATAGGGAATTAAAAAGGAGTGGAGGACTGGCCTGCATGATACATATGACCTAGCGACCGGCCTTGTAAAAATGAACTGCAAAGCATACACAAAATTAGTTGTTGAATCAAATGAGTGAATGAATTAATAATTGTAATAAGTAGAGCTCTGCTCACAATATATAGAGATAAAAAGTATGAAATAATAAGTAGGTATACTGCTCCTACTGCATGCCTTCAATTGCAACTCTGTCCTCATCTTCAAGCTAAGCCATGCTGCTTGCTGACACCAGTGCTCACCACATGAATGATGTGCAGTACGGTGAGCTAAATATGCGGGCATTCATGGACCAATTATTGTGCTCACTTAGCGGGAAGTAGTCGTGCGTGCTACTCGGCTGATTTTACGTTATAAAAACGGAATCAATCAAAAGGAACTATATGTTAATTAAGAAATGTACATGTAATAAAATCAGTGCTTATATGAAAATAGATATGACTACAGAAGCACTCAAGGGTACATAAAGTAAGAAGGAAAATCCTTAATTCCATCCCAGGATACATAATACCATATAAAAGATCCAAAAGTTGTCCAAAATAAAACTTGCTGGTTTAACTGCCGGACACCAGATGGTGCTTGTTTCAGTATCCCCATCTAATCATCTCGCATGCATACGTGGCTGTTCTATTCATGGGAACAAGTCTCCACGGCTGCAGTAGTTTTGGATGTAAACTTGTTCAGTAGGCTGCGTCTGTGTAGAAAACACGTCCAATAAATACAGTAGTACAATTGTGATTTTCCTGTATATTAGTTTGTTTTCAGCGATCATTGTATATATATATATATAACATCAAGAATTTTGAGTCAATGATTTACTAATTGGTTGCTGGTCCAGTCTGCAGCTATGCTCTTGACGCACTGTGTTCAAGCGATGATGCCAGATGTCCTGTCCCGTTGCGTTTGGATGCTATGAACAGCGAGGCGGTGAATGCCTGAATGCACCAAAATATATCATGAGAGCCCTCTTTGTGTCACCCATTCACATGAATCATCAAGGTCGCAGCATATATATTCAGATACGTTGGTGGACATTACATTTATCAATAAAGGATTGGTACACAAGGGTTATTGCGCCCTATATATTATCATGGAATGCCATCTAGGTAGAGAGAGAGCAACATCGAGCAACATGCCTGGCATCCCACACAAATAGAACAGTGTTATTCTTCCCCTTGAGTCTTGAGTTCATCGCCTGCTCTCCGTCCCCTTCTTTGTCCTATATGTTTCTCCCCCCATATTTAAATTTTCTCTAGTTCTTGTTGTTGCTACTTGCTTCTATAACTGCAACTACATAATCCCTGGGCACAGAGCAAGGTTGCATGCTATATGAGCATTGGTCCAGACACAGAAGTGTTACCTTGGAATAGGATGTATCAGCAAGTTTTAGACAACATCATAAGTCCACGCAGGAGCAGGATCAGAGGGTTTTGCTGGCATTTCATTCTCTATCCAACTGCCGATTACATGGTCCGGACCTGTAATAATAGAAGGAATTGGTGAATATGAGAGGATGAGAGGGCCCATCGAGTTTCATAACTGATCGGTGCATCTACAATGGGGATTAACAGGCACCCCTCCGTCCACTTCCAGTTGGAAAACAGAGTGATACCTGTGACATCTCAAAGCCGCACGGTTATAACAAACCCTATAACCGGTTTTGACTAGGGTTAAAACCTATAAACGGTTGTAATATTCTCCCCTATAATTTTTTCTTTTCTTAAATATCTTTGTCATATTCTTGGTGCACAGTGCAGGCACCTTTTCTGAACACGGTTTCTTCGGAAGTTACCAAATTAATTGTGAGAATAGAATATATGATGGTGCATATTTGTTTTTTCAATTCTTTTCTTGTAACTAAACATGTTATTTTTTGGCAATATAAAATTATTTTTCCTATGTCAATTTGTCCACTTTGACTAAGTTTTTTAAAAACTATCTTACTATTACTAATTAGAGGCCCCAATGGAGGCTCCACGTTAATTCTCACCAGATGCGCTAGAAAAAAAGATAAATGCTAGAAAATCTCACATTAATCAGAAAAATCTGGCCATTAAATCTATAGACTCTAGCGATGTATAACCATTAGATCTATTTTATTTTCTAAAAAAATTACCCACTATGCCATTATGTTATAAACAAGAATTAAAAAAATCTGGTATTCTAAAATTCACGTAAAAAAGAAAGATACCACCGTCCAATGGCTTTGGGGCCATAAATGCCGTGCGGCACCCGCAGCACACGTCCCTGGCGGCGCCCGGCTTCTTCACCACCGAAGAGGAAGGTTCATGTCGGCATTGTTCCATCATCGAGAGGAGCAGTAGCCTCGCCTCATCTGCATCAGGATCAGGATCGATCCTGTATATTTAACTACAGATGAATTCTCAGCGTCATCATGTTCTCTTTTTCTCCATTATTAGGAGGGAGATGAAAGGATGTTGGCATTCACCAAAAGAGGCACACACACACACATCCATTTAGTTAGTAACTGCTGCTTCTTCAAATAGGATTGTAGTATATATATCCATACCTGCACCGCAATGAAAACTGGGTATGAAATCTCAACTAATTTGCAAATCTGAAGATTTTCTTACGGGACACATTGACTTGATCTGATATTTGTGCTCGATTTATAGATCTATTAGTAAATGTGCAACTAAGATTCTTTGGCATTCGTTGCATTGATTAATGTGTTTCATGTTCTTATCAGGATTTCTCCTACAGCCTGAGAAGGATGATGGATCGAGACAAAAAGCAAGAGATCAAGAAAGGGCGCACGATGGCCTCACGCCATCCTCCATGATGGGTGAGAACTAATTATAATTTGATTGTGATCTTTTCCAGTCTTATGTATGCAAGTTTGGCAGGTGTCACAGTTTTGGTCTAGAAGTGTTGGACGCAACAGCTAGATGATCGAGATGACGTCGGATCGAGAAGCCGGCTGAGCACTAGGCGGAGGCACACGAGTACATGTACTGTGTATGTGTATGTTCATGCATACATCTGCGTGACATTCACGTATAATACATGCAAGATGGGCGGACGTATGCACAAGACAGTGTCATCGTACGTGCACAGGACAGATGCGAACACACAAGCCACCGGTGCCAAGATGCTCAGCATCTACTGCATCTGCATCAACGCTGGCACCTGCCGCACTTGACTAAAGGTATGGCAATCTTGCCAGATCTCATAATTACAATTTAATTTCTCTCCTTGGATTCGGCCATTCTATAATTAATTGCAATTTATTTTATGTTCTCGGAGTACTTATTTTATACTGCTTTGGTGGTCAGTAAAATTTTAGGTGAGACTTGACTAGGGAAAGAATGAAAGCAAGAGTTATGGATTACTTCAAATAAATAAGTCTTTGTATCGTATAATCCTTATTGTCCATGAGTTATATTTTTTTTTGGTTCAGCTAAATAATAAATTCATTATATTACCTTGAGTTTGCATGTCTATGATACTGGAAAATTAGGGGACCATATGATCGATGGCGTTATCTATAAAACCTATATGGAGAAACTAAAACTATAATAATTATAAAATATCATATCATTAACTGATCTCATAATGCTTTTTTTATAAATTATGCACCTCTATCATTAGGTAAGATAATGTTTTGACCTTGCATTCGAACTAACCATACCTGGAAATATAAAAGGTAACTTGATGTAATAAATACCTATATAGTTTGTACCTAAATTATCCATCTCAACATTACAAAAGAAAATAGTAAAAAATCTCTCAAATCTACATATAAATGCTAACATATGCTGAAAAGTAATTAAACATCCATATTACAATATATATATTCATAATTAATGCTATTTGAAATACACATTTCACGCAATATTAAATTGACATAGACCAAGCAAACATTATACATTAGGACAAATATTTATTTTATAAGCTTATCAAGCGTGCAAAAATAGAAAATCATGTTGTAATGGAAAATTGCAAGTATTCATCGAAAAAAGATTAAATAATTAGCTTGGAACATTACATATATATGTAATTTAGTTCCAAGGATTTTTTTTTGTTTGACAAAAATATTAAAATTCAACATCTTGATTGTGTTTTTTTAGATAATAGGAGCTTCATTGATAGATTAACGTGGTGGAGTGGCATGATAATCTCCCGTTAGCTTTCAACATCTTGAGTGCCTTGGTGCATGCTGAAACAACTATTTATGCCATTATAAGATCTAAGAGAGTAGTAGCCTACCCTAGGATCTAGAATATTATTTTAATAAAAACAAAAAAGGAAACATTGAATAAGAAATACAGTAAACATTGAAAAATTAACACGTGATTAAAAGCTAACAATTAAAATATAAGATTTTTATGATATCACATAAAGTGATAACAATTAATATACTTTAAGTTTATGTTTCAACTAAATGGATATTGTGTTACAAAAAAGATAAATGCTACAAATGATTAACTTGAGACCGCTAGCTAGAAATAAACGATGGACCTTAAAATTCTCACAAAAACCTTAAACATTTTGCCATCACATTGGTAGACTATAATCACCACTATAAATAATAGTCATTGTATCTTTGGAATAAGAAACTCAAAATTTTAGAAATAGAATCAAAATTTAGGTTCATGTCGTCAAAATATAGACCGCAACTAAAGCCATCATAGTGTAAATAAATGTTTCAACAAAATATACATTGGAGATAGATAAAGGTACTATGTAAAGGAAAACCTGATGGATATGGATGAAAAGTACATAAAAATCAATAATTGGTAGATTATCAAAAGGGAATATAGACTATGCATTACCTATTATTATAGCTATTATTGTAGAATATTAGTGAAGAGAAAAATATATAATATATTTTATCAATTAGTGTCTTTTATAAGATTCTAACCCATGCGAGAGCACGGGTTGATGAACTAGTATATTAACAATTACAATATTAATAAATCTAGTATCAAAATAATAAATATTTTTATTGGTGTAGATGTTAAGCTAGACAAGTTTAACTTCCAACATAGCTACTAAAACATCTTATTCAAATTACAAAATTGGAGCTAGTAGGTGCAACACAAGCTCGAGCAGGGAGCCTAGCGCATTGATAACTAATCAAATTCTTTCACCAAACAAAAAGAGAAAAACTAATCAAATGAACCATATTTGATCGACTTTTGCTATTCATCTATTGATAGAATTTTTTATACTAAATTTGTCACATTTCTATATGTTTATTTGTGCTTTAGGATTTATATGCTACAACCATCTACCGGAATGCATCCAAATAAAATGTGACAGTATATATAAATCTGTTGACAGATAACTGCACTCCGAACAAACCTATTGTATCTTAGAAACTACTCTCATCAGCAGCTATATTGGGCGTGAACCCAATGCGCTGGGCAACAATGTCATACACCACACGAAATCCCTGCTGCTGGATGTTGCTGATGATGGAAACACTATTGTCGCCGGTGCTAGCAAACGCGAAGCAGACGGTGCCCATGGAATCCACAGGGATGAAATAGAGCCTCGCCTCCACGCTGCCGGCCAAGTGCATTGACACAATGACACAGTGGCACCTTCACGCCCCCACCGCTGCCCACAGTGTAGCACGTACCGAAGAAGCCGGAGGGCCCGCCAGAGAAGACTCGGCCAAGGTCCGCTGCTGCGGCGCCGATGGCATCACGGAACGCTGTGTATTAATTAGCCCTCCCCATAGTCAGTTTCTGGATCTGCCACTGTTTGTAGACACATACTCAGCCTGTGAACGAATGAAATTTTCAACCTTTTTGGTTAACAAAATGTGGCAGCAGAGCGATGCGTTTAATTACTTTAATTTCGTCCGAGTCAATATTGTTTCCTATTTCTCCAGTGTGCAATTGCCAGCTAAGCGAGATTTATTTCAGTGTCGGAAGGCTAGCCATGGTCACCAGACCAACGCTATGAGCCAACCTTTGCATTTTGAAAATTTTTCGCATCCCCAGCATGCAAGGATGGTGATGAGGAATTGGAAGGGAGACTTGGTAGAAGCTAAGTGAGCCACTGCTACCTACTGAGAATTTTTGTATTTCCCAAACCCTTATTATCCTCTCATTAGCCATCATTATTGCTCAATATGACGCTTTGGGCTCATCCTGCCATGTGCCGCGCAAATGGGGGCCGCTGCTATTTGAGAAGGACTCCATCTAGGCATATAAAAAGCGAGCATGCAGCAACGTGGGCAAATACTGGGTTCAACTCATTCACTGCTCTGCATAGAAGAAACTCGAGCTAGTTGTTCATTTGCAGTCGCACCACAAGCACAGGCTCTGTGACAGAAACCGAGTTGCCTGCCATGGAACAAGCACTGGTCCAGATTGAAGTGCTAAGGCATGATCGAAGTGCTAAGGCATAGGCATAGGAGGTACCAGGATCTCTTGGACGACATGCTTGCTCGTATAGGTAGCAAAACTTGAGAATCAAGTACATGTTCTATAGCGTCAACAAGTTCTGAGTAAGATTCTATTCACCTGGGTGCTGTAGCATGCAGCAAGGTGAGCCAATGTTGCGTGATTGGCGCATTCAAAAGAAAAGTGAGCAGCCCCCGTCAGTATGATTGTTGTACCATTTTATTAGGAAATTCATGACTAATAGTATGTACTGTTGTATTGTTATATATACTTATATATAGAAATGATCCAAGAGATTCCCACACAACTGTAACACAAAAACCATAATCTTCAGTTCAACTCACTCATCAGGTCATCTACGGCTTTTGTTTCATCTGTGTAGTAGTATACTACTGTAGTTCGTCTAACAATCAACTTTTTTTGTCTAGCAATAAATTAGAAGTTAGGTACAGGACTGTTCAGTGCTGTTTATCATCATTATATTATTGTGCAGTACTTGTAACAATTTCTCCCTATGTTGGGGATACGCACTAAATAAGAAGGCTCAAAGTATTCTTGATGATACCCAATCAGATGGTCGCTATAACTGAAAAAGCACTGGATCACCAAGACGGCATCACGCCTTCGAGATAGCGATGTCAAACTACTGCATTTAATTTACGCTTATTTTTCTATCTGGTTCTATTCTATAGAAGCACCTTTTGTAAACACTTTCTTTAAAAGCAGCCAAATTGTCAGGAACATGTCGTCGTTACTTATTCTCTCAATGTATCCTCACTGAGCAAGAACATTTTACAATAGGACAAAACACACTCAGGTGTGTTTGTTGCAAGTTTTAATAAATGTGGGCGGCAATCAGATCCCATGCCACAAAGGAGTAACGAACAAGTGGGTTCTACAACTACAATTATTTGAGAAGGAGTCCAGCAGTCATATAAATTAAAACATGTGACACACTCTCTTCTTACCCATCCCATTATCACAGATGGCATGGCGAATTGCGATAGCCTAGGAATCAAGCTGAGGGAGAGGAGAGTCACTGACTACGACTACACCTCATCCTTTTATGCCTGAAGCTCTATGGCAGCAATCAGCCAAGGCTCAGCTGCTGGGACAGCCTACATGTGGCCATCATTATTTGTCATGTATGACGCC
The DNA here is from genome assembly GCA_015844335.1 of Chrysopogon serrulatus. Lineage (NCBI taxonomy): Eukaryota > Viridiplantae > Streptophyta > Magnoliopsida > Poales > Poaceae > Chrysopogon > Chrysopogon serrulatus. Next base: position 239,858 of record JADLZL010004730.1, read on the forward strand.
TTGCATTGGCCCCTGCCTTCTATGAATAACAAGGGGGCCCTTCCGCCATTTGAAGAGTACGTCCATCTAGGCATATAAAAGGGGAAGGTGCTGCATCAAACAGAAACCAAACAAGCGTCTTCCCACCACTTGAGTTCATCAGCCCTCCACCAGGCTGCTTTTCCTGCTGTTCTATGTATGCTAGGTTTCTTGCTTCTCCTGTCTAGCTAGACAATCTCTAGTCCTTCAGCACACAAGCCCTAGGACAGAACAGCATTACTGGTTACACTGGTAAACACTATCTAGGACATAGCTAGCTAGGCATGGCAGGTACCAGGCATGGCAGGTACCAGGAGCTATTGGACAGCATGCATCCTTCTTTGACTATGCCTATGCTCCTCTATCCATCCACTAAATACTTCTTACACATCATTTCGCTCGTGAATATGCTGGGCCAACTACATAGTTCATACACATCATGTCACCTCCTCACTGGCCATCAGCTGAGCACGTCGCGTCGCGAGAAGTTGTTGCGGGCACAAATTGATAAAGTGATGTCAGGCCCCTAAACACCCAACTCATGTATGTCTCACGCCGAAGGCCTGGCTATTGTAGTGAAAGCAGGTTGATGCAGTACGTGGTGAAACACACACATATGGGCCGGGCTGCGCGGCGTGGCTACCATCAGCTCGAGCAAACCACCATCTGTGAGAGTGGACCATGATTTTTTGCAAGTCACAATATTTTTTGCGTGAAATACATGCACATGTGACCATGGGAGCTCGAATCAATGACATGACGCCTTCTGCATCTCTCTCCTAACCACTATACGCCAATGTTACTTATGACTAAATGGATCAAACATGAGTTCGTGATGATATCTACACTATGCACGAGATTTTGAAATTAGTATTTGAGAGCCTAAATGAATTTAAATGAAAAGGTTTCCAATTGCAAAGTTGCGATATCATTGAGTACTACAACTTTGGTTTTGATTGTTTCTCCGATATATAGACATTTCAAATGAAAAAAAAAATCATCAACAAAGATATAGATCTTTTCTATTGTATTACTTAGATATAAAATTTTATTCATCCAACTCATTTGGAGAAGTTATGGAGGAACACTCCCACACTGGGGAGCTCGTAGATCTAGCTAGTGGGAAGTGACAAAGCAGCTAGTCTTAATGTGCCTAGATAATGTCCCAGCCCATACGGCGAGGTGGAATGTTAAGGGCGTCCTGCATGCACCACATCCTTTCGCGGCAAGGTGGTAGCGGCGGTAAGGGGAGAGACTAAGAAACGGATGAGAGAGAGTGGGGCACTATGCTGGGTCTTTCGCTGAGGTAGGCTTCCCACAAACTGCCAGCGGGTGTATTCTGAGAAAATAGCAAGACTAAAGACTATTAAATATTGCCTTCTTCAAGTCGAAATCCTATTTACAACAGGGTTCTACTCATACAACTCTGAGATGTTAGAGAGGACAAGTTGGCTTCCTAAAAGCTGGAGATCATATGTGCACGTAACCTGCCATGTAATATATATATATATATATATATATATATATATATATATATATATATATATATATATATATATATATATATATATATATATATATATATAGGCATATCAAAATGGGAACATCCAGCGACCTCTATGGAACACAAGCCAACAAACACAAGCAAAATTGGTTTTCCATATTGATCGAGTTCATCCCATCTCCAGCTCCCTTGTTTCGTTCTGCTTTTCAGAAGATTTCTAGCTTTTCTGTCCGAACACTATATAGTTCTTTTCAAATGATGCTATTACTCCAAATATATAGGTTGAATGCTATGCAATAAGGCGTAGTTAAAGATGATGGAAGTCTAAACTAGGCATGGGAAGTACCGGGAGCTCTTGGACTACTTGAGTTGTCAAAGTTGGAGCTAGTTATATTAGAAAAGTACGTTCGTCAGAAAATTAGAACACAATAGTTGAGCAGACTTAATTTGGTGCTTGTGGTAGGCAAGTGCCTAACGAAAGTCAACCTATAGGTGACATCTGAGGAGGGTGAGTTGTATGTTGAGGACACTATCTGTTCTATTTCAGGTAGATTATTAGTAGTACGTATCGAGGCATTACTGCTACCTCTTGAACATTACATGGTTCACTCTCTTGTTATTGTAGCTTGGCATTAGTAGTACTAGTCCATCAACCCGTGCTCTCACACGAGTTAAATCTTAGGAGTAAATATTTATATTAATATTTATTCTTAATTATCATGATGGCATAAGCAATTATTTTAAGCCTACACTATGTCACTTAAGATTACTGGTAGAGCTTGATCATCTTAGATCTACAGTGGGTAGCAATGCTTGATGATATTAATAAGCCTTAATGTACTAACCTTGTCCTTTTTCTCAAGATGTTTGATTTTTTATTAAAAATTTTTAATGTAGTAATGGTTATATTATCAATATGGATATTTCAAACATTTTAGTCATATATACATCTCTCTCTCCCTGTCTCTCTCTCTCTCTCTCTTGTGTGTGATTTGCATGGTGGTAGCACAACATCCATATTTACTTTAATCAATTTGTAATGTATTAATATTTTATAATGGGCAATGGAGAAACATATTTGTCCTTATGGTTATCTAAACATTTTTTTCATGCACTACTATAATAATAGTAAGATATAGATATCTTAGAAATATACATATGTTTTTTTATATTATATTTCACAATGGCATATTTTATATAACATGATTTTATAGAATATATATAGCTTAAACACTGGATTTGCCTTCTAGAGTAGCTCAAACTGACTGAATGGTATACTCCCTATTGTCCGATAATACAATATATATTCTAGAAATTTTAAGATAAATTAAGACAGAACATAGAAGATGCATATACCTTCAATTTATTTTCCTAATCAGACATTATCATCGACTGACCTATTCGTTTATCTTATCAGTCAGCTTATTAGCCGATTAGAATAGTATTTTTATCTCAGAACAAATTAGGCGGCTTTGAAGTCCAGTTGAACAGCCTAGACATGATTAATGGTGATTGATTGATAAATGACTGTATTTAATGCAAAATTGATTTTGTCTTCTAGAATCCTTCATATTTGAGGACAAATTTAGAATGCTAGAATGCACTCTATGATAGATGGAGTATATGGTTGCAGTAGCAACATTATATACCAGTACATAGATCGGCACACATGTTTGTTGTTTTTTTTTTTTGAAGAAATATGTTGTTGTTGGTTTTGACATTGCCTTTAATAGATTCATAAACGTGATGGGTCATACTCCCTCCATTCCTAAATAATTGTCACCATGGGATGCGTGCCACCATAAGTTTGACTTGATTTGTAGAAAATGCGTGTAATATTTATATCTATAAATAATTTTGTTAAAAAACTAGATCCAAAGATCTTTCCGATGATACTAATTATGATACTAATTGATGATATTTATTATTTATTAAAATTACTGGCATTTCTTTCTCGGGAAACGAAACAACAGTTATTTAGGGATGGAGGGAGTACATACATATATGATATTTTATATTAATATTAATACATCAACCAAACGAACATTGATTGATAGGCTAATCTACATTTTAGTACTATATTAACCATCTATATCAACAAACATTTGTAAGGAGGATCGATTTTTTTACGATCAAACGTTCTTTTTTCTTTATAACAAAAATTATGTTCATTGTTAGATCCATAAATATAATGGGTCCTGATATTTTTTATTAACATTAATACCGTAACTATAAGTGAACGTGATAGATAGGCCAGTCTACAATTTTGTATTAACCAACTATGAAACGTACATGTGGCCAATTTTTCCTTTTTCTTTTAAAAGATTTATTTAGTATAATAGTTATTTTTCTTTATAATAAAAGTTAAGTTTATTGATAGATCCATAAATGTGATGCGTCCTGGTATTTTTTTTTATTATTATAATACAGTAACTAAAAGTGAAAGTGATACAGACCAAGCTACTATTTTGTATTAATTAATTGATTTTGATTTTATAAAAAGTATTTACCTCCACATTGTCACACCCAAATTTGAAGGAACAAATAGGATGTATAAAAGACTCATGCGCGCCCCAGGAACAGTCGCACACACAAGTTGACAAATTACATAGAGTATCATCACAATGTTTACTACATAACGAATAAATATTTATCACATAGTCTTAAACAATAATAGTAGCAACTATTAGAAATAACTCCAAACGCAGCAACTCCACACAGGGACGAGCGTCGACTGGTTGACAACAAGCTTAATACTCAAAGCGATAGTCCTCATTCCCATCATCTTCTGAAGCATAACCTGAAGTGTTGTAATATTGCAAGGGTGAGCACATGTCGTACTCAGCAAGTATAACTAGGGGTTCATGAGGCTCAAATAAAGCTGACACTGGCTTACTGCATTTAGCTTGTTATTGATTAACATTTAAGGCATAATTAGCAACAAGGTAGTATCAATTCCCATAACCACATGATCAATGTAGACATGAATAAAGAATAGTACATAAACAACATATAACAAAGTCATCATTCATTCTCATTATTTATTATTATTATCATCCATCAGTGAACATCTATTCCCTCAGTTTTCCGGGCCACCCATATCCGTGGGCACGGCTAGTATACCAGATTATTAAACTCTCTGAGAGAGGTGTACACTTTCCTTTGTGAGTCATGATTTCTAATGCATTGGATTAATTACTCCCAAGACACTACAAATCATATAAAGCCACTCAATGGTTCGTCTAGCAAGTTAGGGCCATTAGATTCACTCGGCAAGTAGATATAGGAACCCTCCTTTTCAGATGGTGCAAAACCTTCCCGGCTGCTCAACATGAGACTAGAAGCTGTCCTATACCCGAATCGGCAAGCCATTCTTACGCCACTTAAGGTAACCGCTAACAAGCTAGAAAAGGTCCATTGAGCAACTAGAGCCAGAGCCATATAGCCCTCACAGCTGTACGATTTGTCCCAGCTTTTACCAAAGGATAAGTCCTTATGGAGGGTCAAGAACATCTAGCAAAGGCCAGAGATCTTCTCACCCTTTTTGTCCAGATCAACAAGTTCATCTTTTAATGCTTATACACAACTCATTATTCATGTTACAAGATCATGGTTATAATCAGCACTAGCGAAATGCTACCCCATGCATAAACCCATGGTGTCAAGGCACAAGTACAAGTACTAGGATATCCTTATTGGTAGCCAAGGTAGACACATGCAGTATGAATTTAGTGACTAAAGTGAATAGGTAACAAGGATGGTCCCAAGCTATACTTGTCTTGATCAGAAGTGTTCAGCGGGTACTACTGATCCTGCTCCAAGAACTCTTGATCGTCCCCGAAGTACTCACCGTCTATACTCGATCAACGGCAACAATCAAGCATCCATAGACAAACATACACGAAGCAAACAAGCTATTATTAGAACAATACACCAACATAATAAAAACAAGTTTAAAAACCTATAAAATTACTCTACTCGTCACTACGATCACAAAAACGTAATTTGCACGGAAATCGGATTTAAAATGAATAAGATATAATTTACCGATGATTTCCTATAGAAGAAATAAATAATTAACTAAGACCAGAAAATAAATATTCTCCAACCTACTGAAAAATAGCATCACTGCATAGATCTCGAAATAACGAAACTAACACAATTTGAATGGATCAATTTGGAGTTAAAATGGAGATTTTATAAACAAAATAAAACAATGGCAATTCTGTAATTAACTGGAAACCGAAATTCTGAAAATATTAAATAAAATGAGAACTCTCCATCTGGCCAGGGATAGGGAGATACACGGCGGGCCTCCATTAACTCCGGCGGGGAGCTCGCCGGAGACCTCGGAACTCATGATTCTGGCCACCAAAAATCATGAAATAAATACTGGAAGAAAGAGGATGCGAAGGCGACCTCACCCAGGGCAACCTTGAGGGCTGGGAACGAACGGACGCGCGGCGCGGCTCAGAGGGACGGACAGCAGCTACCTGCGATGTCCGGCGATGAACTGTGAGCACGAGAAGGCGTAAAGAAGAGGAAGGAAACACTGGGGAGTTCCTCCACCACGGAAAGATACTCGGCAGTGGCTTACAGAGACCGGAGAAGCGACGGAACGGCGGAACCGCGTTCAACCGCGAGAGCTAGGGCACGGCGGTGTCCCTCTGCCGATTCGTAGGCGGCGGCTGCTACGATTAGATGGGAAAAAAAATGAAGGCGGTGCACCTAGGTATCCCTTTTATAGGGCTATAAGATGAGGAAACCACGATGACTCAAGTTCGACTCGGGAACGAATCAGAGGCTTCCCTACGGACCTGAGTCCGGCTCATACGTGAACAAGCAAGGGAAGATGACGACACTGTTGCTGGGGCCCGTGCGTCAGCTACAGAGAGAGAAGAAAGGAAAGGAGACGCACGTGCTGATGTTGGGTGCTACCCGCTGGGAAGCAACAAAGATGTCCGGGGCCTCTCGACGGGGAAAAAGAAGGCCGGCTGCCCTTGCCACTTGGGCAGCGGCAGCATGCAAAAAAGGCCAGCAAGTCACCTGCCGAGAAGGAGAGAGAGAGAGTCTTCCTATTTTTTTTTTTCTTATAAACAGAAATAGTTTTCAAGAGAGCTTTAAATCCAGTATAAAATTTTTCTGGTAAAGCAAAATAACAATCAATACAGAAGAAGAGTGCAACAGCATGTAGACAAAGCAAGTTTCTAACCTTATGATGGATTTTAATTCAACAAAATAATTATTTTCTATATTCAATGCACACATAAAAGCATATATAAATCAAATTGAGCTATTTCAAAAGAATGCAATTTTTCGGGTGTTACAATTCTACCCCCCTTAAAATAATCTCGTCCTCGAGATTGAACTGGTGCTTACTCGAATAATCGTGGATATGACTTCCTCAGATCATCTTCTCTTTCCCAAGTTGCCTCATCCTCTGAATAGCGATTCCATTGCACTTTACACATTTTAATAATCCGACTCCTTGTGACTCTTTCTGCCCTCTCCAAAATCTTGATTGGAAATTCCTCATAAGTAAGATCATCTTTGACAGTCAGTTCCTCTAAAGGTATTTGCTCCTCAGGCACACGTAAACACTTCTTAAGTTGAGACACATGGAAAACATCATGCACTTGAGAACGGTTCAGTAGGCAATTCTAGCTGATATGCTACCTCGCCACATCTCTTCAAAATTTTAAATGGACCAACATACCTTGGTGCCAATTTACCTTTCATATTAAACCTCTTCACACTTTTCATGGGTGACACTTTCAAATACACATAATCACCCTCTTCAAATACCAACTCCCTTCTCTCGAGTGTCAAGATAACTTTTTCGACGAGACTGTGCAATTCTCAAATTTTCTCTTATTACTCTTACTTGATCTTCAGCGTTTCTAAGCACATCAGTTCCAAACACCTGAGGTTCACCTGTCTGATTCCAAAACAATGGTGTTCTACACTTACGCCCATACAATGCTTCAAACGGTGCCATCTTAAGACTTTGCTGATAACTATTGTTATATGAAAATTCTGCATAAGACAAGCTCTTATCCCAACTTGTACCAAATTGCAACGCACAAGCTCTTAACATATCTTCTAATATCTGATTAATCCTCTCAGTCTGTCCATCAGTCTGAGGGTGATAGGCTGTACTGAAAGTCAATTTAGTTCCCAAGGAATCATGTATCTTTTGCCAAAAATTGGACGTGAACTGTGTTCCTCTGTCAGACACTATCTTCTTAGGAACCCCATGCAAGCACACTATACGTGACATGTATAGTTCAGCTAACCTTGCTCCTGTATAAGTGGTCTTGACTGGCAAGAAGTGAGCCACTTTAGTTAACCGGTCCACAATTACCCATATCGAATTATATCCATTCTGAGTACGAGGTAACCCTACTATAAAATCCATTCCTATCTCTTCCCACTTCCACTCAGGTATCTTCATTGGTTGCAATAATCCTGCAGGTCTCTGATGTTCAGCTTTTACTCTCTGGCAAGTGTCACATATGGCAACATACTCTGCTTGTTAACACTGGATTTTGGTAAAAGCCAATGACAGGTGGGCCGATTCGGTAAAGTCTATGAGAAAGCAGAAATCCAACGCGTTCGGCAAATGAGCGTGCGGTCGGCTAACTTTGAGCTATTCGGCAAGCGTGTGTGCAATTGACTCTGGGTGATTCGGCAAGCATTGGTGCGGTCGGCTATCTTTGTAGACAGTGGCTCCATTCGGGAAGCAAAAGGTGGCGAGCAAGAAGCCGAGTAGAAGGAGAAAAGCGTGATGATCAAGGACTCCGAGGAGAATTATAGCAAGAGTCTCGCCATACTTTTAAGTTACCTTTAACATATTGTGTACGTCGTAATCTCTTAGGATTCATGTTATGTCCAGGGTATAAATATAGACCCTCGACCATTGTAAAGGATATACACAATCAAATCAATACAACCGGCCCCGTGCCACGTTTCGAGTCCCTTTTGTCGTGTCGTCGAGTTCTTCGAGAGGAGCCAATCGATCCGTCGACCTCCGTAAGTTCCGGCAACCTTGCTATCATGTCTAGTATCATGCGGTGGATTTAGATCTTGATGCAAGTAGTCTTGTTCGTCTCGATGGGATGGCCGTGCGGCAGCGCCTACTTGATGATCAAGAAGTCTTTGCTTATGCTTTGTTTATCTCGACTAGATGGCCGTGCAGCAGGCGTCCGCTTGATAGCTTAGCAAGGCAAGATAGTTATCGATTCTTGGTTAGATCGTGAGTCGTGCGGCAGGCTAGAATCTGGCTCAAGGATTAGTTATCGGCTCTATTAGATTTGGCAAGATCTAGTAGATTCATTAAGTTATCACGTGTTGCATGACTTTAATATTTTATTTATTTGTAACACTCTTTTGCCCAATCTAGATTTGATCGGTTTTCGCTTCTTATTTTATAGATCTATTTGCTCTCTAATGCTCTTTACTTATCATGATAAATAGATCGTGTGCTTACGTAGTCGAATTAGATCAATCTAGATTGTTACATGTTGCGGGTTCTTGCATGTTAGAAACGCTTAGACTTTGATAGGATCGGGTATCGCGGCGCGTATGCAGATCTTTGATTAGTTTAGTCGTGATAATTTGTATGTTCCTTCTTCATGGACCCGAGCCTATTTTGTATTGCCGAGCTTGGTTATGATTCAATTCGTAGTTAACTTTCACTTGTTCAAACATGTCTTCTCATACATGCACGTTCGGCAATCGATGCATTACATGTTTCACCCTCATATTAGCCGAATGAATCATATGCATGATTGGCGCATGCCTTCTATAGCCGTATGTCGCCGTAAGTGGCTTCGGGGCCGTATATACGGAACTATGCGGTCTCATCCGACACGTTCCGATTTTGTATTTAACAGTTTCCTTGTCCCTTGTCAGTTTTCAGGTCAAACTGGCTGGCACGCTTACGGATCTCCAAACCGTGCGGCTGTCCGATTGAAGTCACGCGCGGGCTTGCCGTGTGCTTGGCGCAAGGTGTAGATTTTGTGCCAACATACTTTTTGGCACGCCCAAAGGGGACCGTTCTCCCGATTCAAGATGTCGGACGTCAATAACAATCATGTTCTGGACGTGACGCTGGATGAATTACCAGACCAATTGAGAGCAACAGTGGAGCAAGCATGTGAGCAATACAAGCATAAATGCTTAATGTCCTTCTCCAAGAACAAGAGCAACAAGGTTTTTTGAGGCGGTCATTGCCAAGAGTTCTTCTTGCACATCAAACTGATTGCTCAAGAGGAAGAAGCTCAAAAGGTATCGATTTGGTCCATAAAGCCTTGGCAGATACCATCGGGAACCACAACACGGCCTTTCTAAATACTTTCCGAGTAATCATGGCTAATACTTTCGGCCAACAAAGCCGATAAGTATTTTGAAGATGGTGTGGGACCAATTCGTGGACCAGTGCTTTTCAATATTCCAAAATATCAAGAGAAGCAACCTGAAGATGCAGGAACATCCGGGATTAACAAAGATGAAGTAGAGACTCATGAAAAGCAACCACCTCCTACTTATGGCCAAGTGACGTTTGGCACTACCGAAAGAGTACCGCAGATGCGCATACAAGATATCTCCAAAGCATCAAACAAGGTTACAAAAGGAACATGTATGGGGATGGATATCATGAGTTCACCGACTATCTTTGCCATAGATGCTCTACCGAATCCAGGATATAAAAGTGCAACGGGGATACCATCCGGAGGGCGTGCACGCGGAACTCCGAAGACGACATTGACTTAATCATGCAGAGGATGGCTGATATGATGCAACATCAGTTCGGCCTAAAGCCAAAGAATCAGTCCTATTCATACAAGTCTGGCGTACCCTTGAATGGTATAACAGGGGTTGCACTACCGGCAAGAGTGAAGCCACCAACGGACTTAACCAAATTTTTCTGGTCGGGGATGATACAAGTACCACAGAGCATATTAGCCGATACCGATACAAATTTGGGGAGGCGTCCACGCATCTAAGCTTGGAGGATTCGGTATTTTCCATTGTCTCTCACAGCCCGGCTTTCACTTGGTTTACTTCTCTACCGGTGATTCTATTGGTACTTGAGCAGAACTTGAACAGAAGTTTCATGCTTATTTCTTCACCGAAACTATCGAAAAGAAGCCGGTAGACCTTACCAGTTTAAGGCGTAAAGCTAATGAGACACCACAAGAATATCTTCGCAGGTTCGAGAGAAACTAAGAGTCTTTGCTTCTCACTTGAATTTACCGGACGATCGGTTGCCTGGAATAGCAATAGCGAGGGGATCTCCGCCGAATGTCGGGGAGAAGCTGTTCGGCATGGAATTTGATGATCTCGGTCAACTCGCTCGAGATTGGCTATCATGAGTAATCAGGCTCGGGGTTTCGAAGGGATAACCGCTACCGGAAGGGTAATGTTGCTAGTGAGATGTATCAGAGTTTCTGGAAGAAGCAAATCGAGTACGAGGATGAAGATGAAATAGCTGCGGCCCGGAGTTGACTTAGGATAAAGAGCCTACCCAAGTAAGTCGGGCGGTGGCTGAAACAACAAAAGGGGACTTACGATTTTGATGTCTCCAAATCAGATAAGCTTTTTGATCTGTTGGTGAGTGAAGGACGCATCAAGCTGCCAGAAGGACATCCCATGCTACGCCCTGAAGGGGTGAAAGACAAGAGATATTGTGGTTATCATAATACTAATTCTCACTCCATCAATGATTGCCGAGTGTTCAGAGTTCGGATTCAGAAGGCAATTCAAGAGGGGCATCTGAAATTTGATGGCAAGATGAAGATTGATGGCAAACCTTTCCCTCGAGAACATGATTTCTTTCTCTGCCGGAATGGTTTTCGCAGATGACCCTAAAAAGCAAGGGAAAAATGAAAGTGTTGACATCAAAAGAGCTAAGAAAAGTGGCAATCAGAGACCCCAACCGATGATTACTGGCTGAAGAGTTAAAAAGAAAGTTCGGTTCAAAAATAGCCGAACCGAGAAAGGTTAAACGTCCCGACCAAGGGTGACATCAAGAATCTTCTTTGAATAAATGGCAGAGGCAGCAAGAGCAAGAATATTATGAAGAACAAAAGTTCTTAGAAGAACGGTGGAGATATGAAGAAGAAATGTACCACCGAGAACAAGAAGAACACATGAGGGAACTAGAACAGTCTCATTGGGGTTGTTCATTCTTTAAGCATTGTTGGAATGAAGGCTTGAAGCTGCCTGCTAGAAACAATTGCCCAGAATGCGTGATCAGTATTATGGCTACTGTGCGTCTCGAGTCAACCGCCGACCAGTCCATGAAAGACTTGGAGTTCAATTTCCCCGAGGACGATCGGCGTATAAAATTAAATGACTTTGATCATCAGAGGAAGAGATTCGCGGATCAGCATTGGGTTCATCCCGAAGGGTACGATGAGGAAGGAAATACTCATGGATATAGATGGCAGAAAGGGCAATGGTGCCCACCGGGGTTGAAAAAGTCGAAGAGGAGAGTGCGGCGATTGAGAAACAAAGAGCTGGGAACAGGCTGCCGCAGAAGAGAAGAAGGAATGGCGTCCAAAGAAGAAATCCGATGAGAAAGGTCCTTCGGGTGATGCATGCATGGCTTTCTTCCTCCCGTCGAGAATTCATAGCTCCCGACAATCAAGAAGTACAGGGAGGAGGTTTATTCGATTTCGATGAAAGCGAGTTTTAAGATCTAATGGCTCGGCTTATACTAACGCGACAAGCAACTTTTGACAAGCCGGCCAAACATCGTCACTTGAAACCGCTTTTACGTGAAAGGATACGTCAATGGGAAGCCCTCGACCAAGATGTTTGTTGATGGAGGAGCTGCTATCAATATAATGCCATATTCCACGTTTAGAAAGCTCGGGATGACGGATGAAGATTTGCTTAAAACCGATATGATCCTTAGAGACTTTTCTTGGCAATCCTTCCGACACTCGAGGAGCTGTGCATGTTGAGTTGATGATTGGGTCTAAAACCCCGATCACTACCTTCTTCGTCATTGACGGCAAGGGGGCATACTGGTTTGCTTCTTGGGGAGAGACTGGATTCATGCTAATTCTTTGTATTCCTTCAACCATGCACCAAATCCTTATTCAATGGATAGGGGATGACGTGGAGATCATACATGCCGATGATTCGGTAAGTGTGGTCGCCGAGCCGGCTTCTTTGGGAATATGATGGTGTTGATTGTTTCTCCGGCAAAGTATGGAAAGAAGGTCCTGTTAATGTATTAAACAAGGATCAACGGCCGATCCAAGCAAATCGGCTCGAACAGCAATTTTGAATGGGTAACCCAATCGATGGCAACAAAGGAAAGTTGGGACACGGTTTTATGTCGGCCGACAAGCTAGAAGAGATAAATGTTGGTGATGATTCCAAATCAAGGCCGATGTACATCGGTGCAAATTTGAATCCAGAATATAGAGAACAATTAGTAAATCTTCTTAAGGAGTTTAAAGATTGCTTTGCTTGGGATTTATACAGAGATGCCCGGACTAGATCGTTCTATTGTTGAACATCGATTACCTATTAAGTCGGGGTATCGACCCTATAAACAACCTCCGAGGAAGATCTATAAAGAAGAGGTACCGGTCGATGTGAAGAAGGAGATTGAAAGGCTATTGGAAGCAAACTTCATTCGGCCGCAGGTACGCAGATTGGATTTCGAATATAGTTCCCTGTTTACAAGAAGAATGGGAAGATGAGAGTTTGTATAGACTTGAGAGATCTTAACAAGGCCACTCCAATGGATGGGTATCCAATGCCAATTGCTGATTTGTTGGTAGACGCAGCAGCCGGGTATGAAGTCATTAGCTTTATGGATGGTAATGCTGGCTATAATCAGATCTTCATGGCAATAGAAGATATTTCAAAAACGGCTTTTAGATGCCCTGGCCACATTGGCTTATTTGAATGGATTGTAATGACGTTTGGATTGAAGAATGCCGGTGCAACTTATCAAAGAGCCATGAATTACATATTTCATGAGTTGATCGGTAAAATTGTGGAGATCTACATTGATGACGTAGTAATCAAATCTAAAGACTATGAGAGACACTTAGCCGATCTAAGAAGAACTTTGAAATGCACTAGAAAACATGGTTTGAAGATGAATCCAAACAAATGTGCTTTCGGAGTGTCACCGGTGAGTTCTTGGGATTCCTTATTCATAAAGGAGGAATTGAAGTTGGAAAAAAGAGCATGGAGGCAATAGATAAAGTTGTTCCCCAACTAATCTCACAGAATTACATCCACGCTTTCGGCAAGATCAATTTCGTAAGAAGGTTCATTTCAATTTGTCGAAAGAATCTTGCCCTTTTCTCCATTATTAAAGCTTAAGAGGAATCAAGAATTTGTGTGGGGTGACGTGCAACAAAAGGCTTTTGATGAAATTAAAGAATACATGAAGGCACCACCGGTTTTGGTACCTCCACAACTTAACAAGCCTTTCAAGTTATGCGTGGCGGCCGATACCCTAACGATAGGATCGGCCCTCATGCAAGAGTATGAAGGGAAGGAGCGAGTCATAGCTTATCTTAGCCGAAAAGCTGTTAGACCCGAGAGACAAGATATTCGGCTATGGAAAAATTGTGCTTGTGTGTATATCACTCATGTACTAAGCTTCGCATTATTTATTAAAAGCCGAATGCGTGATTATTTCAAGTCATGATGTAATCAAGCATATGTTGTCAATGCCAATTTTAAATGGAAGAATTGGCAAATGGATTTTGGCCTTGTCGGAATTTGATTTAAAATACGAATCGGCAAAAGTAAAGTGAAGGGTCAAATTATTGCTGATTTTATTACGCAACATCATGACCTTAGCACTAGTATAGTAGGCATTGTACCTTGGACTCTATTTTTCGATGGTTCATCCTGCAAAGAAAGGTGGGGGCGCTGGCATTCTATTAGTTTCTCCACGGGAATAACTTTTGAGTATGCTATTCCCATTGAATTTCATGTGACTAACAATCAAGCGGAGTATGAAGCATTGGTTAGAGGGCTTCGGCTTCTTGTAGAGATAAAAGCCGTCATTTGTTGAAATCTTTGGAGACTCGAGCTGGTGATCAACCAGTTGATTGGCCAATATGAGTGTAAGAATGACGCGCTAAGAGAATACTATGAGGAATGCCGGGAACTTTTAAAAAGCTTTCGGGTAGCAACCTTACATCATATCCCTAGGGGGCACAATGAAGAAGCAAATAGATTGGCACAAGCTGCTTCTGGATATCGTGAGAATCAAGAAGTCTTCACTATAGGAGAGAATATTCCAGATGCTGAACAGGTGGTTGGCGATTGGAGGCATGAAATCATCGAATATCTGAAGGATCCATCGCAGAAGGTTACCCGAAAGCTCAGGTACAAAGCCCTTAAGTTCGTCCTTCTCAATGATCACTTGTATTACAAATCTATAGATGGAGTATTGCTCAAGTGTCTAAGCCAAGAAGAGGCCCGGAAGGGTGATGTATGAAGTGCATGAAGGATTATGTGGTGCACATCAATCGCCTTACCGAATGAAATGGATAATTCGAGAACTGGTTATTTTTGGCCAACTATCTTTGGAAGATTGCTTTGATTATTATAAAGGGTGTCATGATTGTCAAAAATTTGGCAATATTCAAAAGGCTCCAGCATCTATTATGAATCCAATAATCAAGCCTTGGCCATTTAGAGGATGGGGCATAGATTTGATTGGTCAGATACATCCTCCTTCGAGCAAAGGGCATAAGTTTGTGCTCGGCCACAGATTATTTTACTAAATGGGTCGAAGCCATTCCTTTGAAGAAAGTTACATCAGAAAAAATATGATCAGTTTTGTTAAAGAGCATATAATTTATAGGTTTGGAATCCCTCAAACTATAACAACCGATCAAGGAACCCGGTTTACTTCTTCGAATTTTGCGACTTTGCCGAAGACATGGGGATCAAGTTGTATAATTCTTCTCCTTATTATGCACAAGCCAATGGGCAAGCGAAGCATCCAATAAGATTATGATCAAGATCATTCAAAAGAAGATTGATGAGAAACCGAAGAGATGGCATTTGGTTCTCAATGAAGCATTGTGGGCTTATCGGATGGCTTGTCATGGGTCAACTCGAACATCTCCTTATGAATTGGTTTACGGGCATCATCTTTGTCTTACCATGGGAATTGCAATCGGGTTCAAGAAGAGTTATGTTGCAAAAAAGATTTGGAAAAAGAAGATTATATAAATTTGATGATAGATGAATTGAAGATTTACATTTCATTCGTCTCAAGGCATTGGAAAATATTGAGAAGAATAAAATACGTGTTGCCCGATATTATAACAAGAAAGTTAGAGAAAAGCAATTCTTGGAAGGTGACCTGGTTTGGAAAACTATACTGCCGATTGGATCGAAAGACAGGACATTCGGCAAGTGGTCTCCAAATTGGGAAGGGCCCTTTCGGATAGAAAGATGCGTGCCTGGCAATGCATATATTTTGAAGACTTTGTTTGGGGAAGAATTTACCGAGCTATCAACGGACGATATCTTAAAAAAATATTACCCCAAAGATCGAAGTTGGTTCATAAAGAGAATTTGAATCAAACGGCCGATGAGATAACATCGCCTTTAGTGAAAAAAAAATATGAAGTTGGTAAATAGCCGATACGATTCGTGTCGCCTTCGGTTCAAAATATAACCGAATGATCTTATGTTGACCTCAACATTCTCGACGGGTTGGTTTATCGGGAAAAGAGAAAGATGAAATCCTGAATGATATTGCTCGCTGACTCGTCAAATCGTTTGTGGCGTAAGACTAAGATCTAATCGACTAAAGTGATGTCTTTGCATTCGGGAAAAATCACTCAAGAACCGCTTCGAATCGAGAGAGGACACAAGACATTCATTTGGCAATCAACACAAGATCATAAACAAGACACATTCTCGTAAGATAATTTCATTATTCACGAGATCAATCCCTAGTTACAAACTACTCCCCGAACAACTTATTAAGAACAGATTGGGGATTGGTGGATTCGGCAAGGGCAGTAGCATGGTCCCCGTAGAGCTCCAATTTGCTCCTCGATGTCCTCCACCTCGTGAGGATGACCTTCGCAAATCCAACGGCCCCGAACAGAATAGTCCTCATTGGTGCGAGAAGACATCATTTGCCGGGCCGAGGGACACGCCAAGGTGGACACCTTGGATGACGGCCCGATCAACACGGCCATCCATGGCATCCAGGCGTGCCTCGGGAGTTTCTCCCCGGCATTCACCTTGTCGGCCGCCCGGGTTCGCTGCCTTCAACCGATCGTTCTCCGCAGAGAGCGCCGAAAGATGAAAAGATAATCGGTACAGCGAAGAGGATTGAGAGAAAAGAAATCTATGTGAGGATACCGAACCAGTGATGATGGCGTCGCAGAACGCTTTGCGCCGATCCTCCCATTCGGCTTGCGCAATGCCGAATCGCTTGGAGACGTCGCCCGGCTCGGTCCGGGCTTCATCCCTTTCCCTTGCGGAACCGGAGCGCCTCCTCATGAATGTACAAAGGGTCCTCGCCCTCCGTTTCCGGACCCCAAGGGTTGGCGTTGTATGAGTTGTCGGACTCGGAAGAGCTCGACGAACTCGAGGAGCCGGAGACAGACACCGGTTAAAATTTGGAGGTGCCCGGTTGAGTCACCACCATTGGGGGCAGCAGATGGTATTGCCCCGTGATGACTCGCGGCCTAAGGAAGAGGAAGAACCGAAGGGTTAGAAGATGAACAATGAACAAGAACACACGAAGATGGCAGATTAATCTTACCCATGGCGTTGCCGACGCCGCGGCCTACTCCCTCCGGCCTCTCCCTCGGCGGGACGCTTCCCATGGTCTGGCTTTCGACATTGGTGATTTGGAGGTGGGGTTTTCTTCCTAAAAGTTTCGGGCGAGAAGATGAGAAGATGATGATGAATGCTAACCGGCGATGGTGGTGGAAGCCGGAAGAGGGCTTTATTTATAGTCCAAAATGGAGTTCGTGGCGCACGACTCGGAGTATACCAAACGACAAAGTAGGGTTTACTTCTCTTTTGGGCGTTACGGATTGGGCCAAGCTCGGCTAAATCGAAAGCGGCGGTTCAGAAGAATCGGCTAATCCTCCGATCGGGAAATCGAATGATGGCCGTCTGTCTATTCGGGAAGCTTAAGAACATTCGGCTATGTCATCGGTCGGACAAGAATGAAAAGACCAAAGCACAACAAAGAATACAATTGTTTAAAAATCACAAAGTGTGTTACAAGCGAATGTTTTACTCATTTAAGAACAGTTTGATTGCGTCTATGATATCATCCCTAATTCGGCTGACTTCTTCTAGCACCTTCTTGTCATCGTCTTCAGAACTCTGGATTCTGGTAAGCCCGGTTTTGATCTGGCCGATGCTCCTTGATGACAGATGATATCTTTGTCTTGGCTGCATCTATAGAGTTCGGCAAGGTGGCAATTTTATCTTTGTGAGATTGGATTCTCACATTCAATTGAGCCAATTGAGCTTCCAACCTGGCCTTTTCCTCCTCCATGGCTACCAGTTCAGGTTCCAGAGTTACCAAAGATTGCTTAGCGTACTGGATCCGAGAGTGCGATTCTTTAACTTGATGCTTTTTGGTCGATTATCATTACGCAAAAACGGCTCTAGAGGCTATATTCCCTGTTTGCTCTCCCGACCTTGCCAAGGTGATCATCAAGATGAGTTGCAGATTCTAGAGAGACCTTGAGAGTTGGAGGGATATCTTGGTCAATAAGCTCAACCAGTTCTCTTATCCGGTTCCGCATCTTGAACAAGAGCATTTATATCTTTGGCCGAAGAGGGATATCTCCTTTAGCCGAGCTTGATTCTCTGCCGATAACCCTGGCCGAGAAGTAACCTCTTCACCACCCTCATTAATGTATTCTTCAATGGTGAAAGAGTATCGACAGTCGGCTTAGCATCATCCTTTAAGGAGGAGAACCATTAGCCGATTGATCAGAATTATTTGAGAGATCTATAAAATAAGATATTACCTTTGGTGCAGAAGCTTCTTCAAGGTTGATTCCCTGTCCCCGGCTTGATTGAGGGCTTAGCTGAATGCCCAGAGAAGATGAACTTGAAGCCCGATGAGGGAGGATCCTTCTCGCTATGTCATCCAAGATATCATCCGAAAATAAATAATAAGATGCAAAGTGCAAAGTAGATAAACCTTGACAGTAAGAAAGAAGAGAAAATGTGTAGAAAACATTATTACCAATATGACCAATAGCCTTGTGAATTTCTGCACTATCAATAGAAGCATGAGGAGGAGATTCTTCTGTCATTTTGTCTAGGGAATGATCTGCTTCTGAGTATCAAGTGGCAAAATCAGTTCATTTGGTGTAAAAAGGGGAACAATCAGTTAAGAAGGTAATCACTGTATGGCCAAGTGGACTCTTGAATTTCGCATCCTCCTCTTGAGTTTCAACATCTTCGGGAGCCCGAGAAGATGTTTCAGTGAATTCTCAACACATTGGCTGATTTTGAAGGCGACGACTGTGTGGTCAAGGAAAACATATAATAAGTAAAATAAGCCCCATCATGGTTGAGAACAAAACCGACCGAGAGTTTACCTTGGGGGAGAGCTTAGCTTTCTTGGATCTTGTTCTTCCGGGTACATTAACATCTCTACTTGATCCGGTAATAGCTTTCCTCTTGCCTTCTCCTTTCGAAGAAGCCGCACCTGCAGCTACTTGGTGTTTTCATGAGGGTTGCCAGGGATGGAGCATTAAAACCTAAGGCGGGGATGGGTCCAAATTTGGTAATATTGGACTACTTGTGAAGGAGGGGTAGGCTCAGGATCCTGCAAAAGACAGTACAATACTGAAATTAAAAACAAAGTCGGAAAAAAGAGGTAACTGTGAGTATGAAGAAAGTTACCTCACGGTCGAATCAAATTGAGCATACAAATCTTGACACAAAGGGTGCACGGCATGTTAAAAATATGGGCACGCCATTCTTGCCACCAAGAGGAAAACAAAGGATGGGCAGCTTCTATTAATCCCAAAGGTAAGGGCATGAATTCTGGCAGATCCCATCCAAGCTCAAAAACCCTTTTGGCCTCCATTTCATCTCCTATTCTCTCTCTGGGCCTTATGATGGTTGAGAAAAAACAGTCTTGGGGCGGTTGCCCACAGCCCAATTGCCCGGCAAACATGTTTGGGTTATAAAATTCATAGGAAGGATTCAAAGAACCTTCCATGATGAAACTCGCGGCAAGACACGGGGTTTAATGAAAGAATTGAAGATCTTTGTAGCAACCCCCGGCCTCGAAAGCGGCCTCACTCATAGCTGAATTTGCAAGGCGTAGTCAAAGTGTCACTTTCTCTATAAGGGAGCCATATCACATGATTGAAGCCCTTAAAGAATAGCTTGAATAGATGGCCAAGATCTATATCAATGGTGATGGCAGCCGCTTTGCTTCTCCATAAGTTTGACAAGCTTTTCTCTTTCATTTGGCCATCCTCATCATCATTGACGGAAGGAAAACCCAAAGTGTTAAGGTCCACGGAGACTATCGGTGCATGTACAATTGTAGCCACATCCGCACAAACCACCGGGGACCATTTACACAATGAATTTCCCCATGTTGACGATTCGAACAATGATCCGATGCATCATGTGATAGACGGCTCCCCGTAAGATATTTGCCTAGAGGAATTAAAGTTCCGCAGCCCGGCTCCTCGGCCATCACCATGTGATTGAGAGTTGGCTCATTGATTTGCCACAAAAAGATGAATGCATAGCCACATGTTTAAAAAGGCCTTATATTCTTTGTCGATCCACAAGCACCGGTTGACATATACGTTTGGATGTACTTGGTCCATCCACTTCCAGATTTGACCGCCTTTCAGGTTGCTATTGTGCTTATATTTGGAAGGGTATCTTGGCTCTGTCACATTAAGGCCGGTCATCATGAATATGTCGACCAAAGTAAAAAGACATTGGGCCATGACCAAAAATAAAACCATTGGTAGCATCGGACCAGAAGTGGGAAAGCGCTATCGAAGAGAATCATTCGAGGTGTTCCCAAAGGGATAACTCTAAGCGATCTTTGGATATCCTAGGAGTCCCAAAGGATCGCTACTCTTGTTCGGCATCCTTTGGTACCACCGCCGCCATCCAAAGATCGGAGGGAAGGGCCGGGTTTTGAAAGTGCTTGGCCATCTGTTTGGAGGAGCAATTCCAGCATTTGAAGGGGATCCTCGAAGTTTCTTTCTCCACAAATTCGATTGGGTTGGAATCTCCCATCGGACCCAAAAAGTACGAATCAGGATTGGGGGCATAAGGGATCAAAAATCCGTCCTTGTACTCCTTCAAAAAAGATAATACGGCCGAGAGAGAATCGGAAGAGATGAAAGATCAAAGAAAAATTTGCCGAATACATGAAAGGAATCAAAAATACCTCTGGAACTCCATCAAGGGTCGCCATTGGGGATTAAAAGTAGACTCGAATCTAGAACGAAGAAGAATCAGATTTTGAGTGGCGGCTACGGAGTTGAACAGTGTTGACCTAAATGAGAAAAAGATCAGTGTTCAATTCCGGAATAAAATTACTTTTATCCCGAAATTGAGGGGGCATGTGTTAACACTGGATTTTGGTAAAAGCCAATGACAGGTGGGCGATTCGGTAAAGTCTATGAGAAAGCGTAAATCCAACGCGTTCGGCAAATGAGCGTGCGGTCGGCTAACTTTGAGCTATTCGGCAAGCGTGTATGCAATTGACTCGGGTGATTCGGCAAGCATTGGTGCGGTCGGCTATCTTTGTAGACAAAGTGGCTCCATTCGGGAAGCAAAAGGTGGCGAGCAAGAAGCCGAGTAGAAGGAGAAAAAAGCGTGATGATCAAGGACTCGAGGAGAATTATAGCAAGAGTCTCGCCATACTTTTGAGTTACCTTTAACATATTGTGTACGTCGTAATCTCTTAGGATTCATGTTATGTCCAGGGTATAAATATAGACCCTCGACCATTGTAAAGGATATACACAATCAAATCAATACAACCGGCCCCGTGCCACGTTTCGAGTCCCTTTTGTCGTGTTGTCGAGTTCTTCGAGAGGAGCCAATCGATCCGTCGACCTCCGTAAGTTCCGGCAACCTTGCTATCATGTCTAGTATCATGCGGTGGATTTAGATCTTGATGCAAGTAGTCTTGTTCGTCTCGATGGGATGGCCGTGCGGCAAAGCGTCTACTTGATGATCAAGAAGTCTTTGCTTATGCTTTGTTTATCTCGACTAGATGGCCGCGGCGGCAAAAGCGTCCGTTTGATAGCTTAGCAAGGCAAGATAGTTATCGATTCTTGGTTAGATCGTGAGAGTAGATGCGGCAGGCTAGGATCTGGCTCAAGGATTAGTTATCGGCTCTATTAGATTTGGCAAGATCTAGTAGATTCATTAAGTTATCACGTGTTGCATGACTTTAATATTTTATTTATTTGTAACACTCTTTTTGCCCAATCTAGATTTGATCGGTTTCGGCTTCTTATTTTATAGATCTATTTGCTCTCTAATGCTCTTTACTTATCATGATAAATAGATCGTGTGCTTACGTAGAAGCGAATTAGATCAATCTAGATTGTTACATGTTGCGGGTTCTTGCATGTTAGAAACGCTTAGACTTTGATAGGATCAGGTATCGTGCGGCGGCGATGCGTGTCTTTGATTAGTTTAGTCGTGATAATTTGTATGTTCCTTCTTCATGGACCCCGAAGCCTAATTTTGTATTGCCGAGCTTGGTTATGCTTCAATTCAGTAGTTAACTTTCACTTGTTCAAACATGTCTTCTCATACATGCACGTTCGGCAATCGATGCATTACATGTTTCACCCTCATATTAGCCGAATGAATCATATGCATGATTGGCGATAGCTTCTATAGTCGTATGTCGCCGTAAGTGGCTTCGAGGGGGGCCGTATATACGGAACTATGCGGTCTCATCGACACGTTCCGATTTTGTATTTAACAGTTTCCTTGTCCCTTGTCGGGCCAGGTCAAACCGGCCGGCACGCTCCGGATCTCCAAACCGTGCGGCTGTCCGATTGAAGTCACGCTTTTCGGCTTGCTGTGTGCTTGGCGCAAGGTGTAGATTTTGTGCCAACACTGCTACATCTCTCTTCATGCCGTACCACCAATATTTCTCCTTAAGATCTAGGTACATCTTAGTACTACCGGGATGAATAGAATAAGTCGATTCATGTGCTTCTCGCAAAATTGTATCACGAATAGCTTTCACTTCGGTACACATATCCTCTTCCCAAACCAAAGTGTACCATTAGCATCTATGCTGAAACCTGGTGCCTTTCCAAGTACTACGTTCTCTGCTATCTCCTTCAGTTTCTCATCCTCTAGCTGACCCTTCCGTATCTCTTCCTCTAGAGTAGGAGTTACCTCTATCTCCACAGCATTAAAAACAATACTTAAATTTAGATGCTTGAACTCTGCACATAACTCATCAGACACAGGTGTCGCCTGAAGCTGGTTAGCATATTTCTTTCTGCTAAGTGCATCAGCAACGACATTTGCTTTACCAGGATGATAGTGTACCTCTAGATCATAATCTTTTATCAACTCTAACCAACGACGCTGTCTTAAGTTCAAGTCAGTCTGAGTGAAGATGTATTTCAAACTCTTATGATCAGTATATATGTCACTCTTATGCCCAATCAAATAATGTCTCCAAATTTTCAAAGCATGAACCACTGCTGCTAACTCTAAATCATGGGTAGGATAATTCAACTCATGTTTCCTCAACTGCCTAGACGCGTAGGCTACAACTCTACCTTCTTGCATAAGAACACATCCCAAACCGAGACGAGATGCATCACAATAGATTGTGAAGCTCTTACTCAAGTCTGGCAATATCAACACAGGTGCAGTGGTCAGTCTCTTTTTCAACTCTTCAAAGTTAGTTTGACATTTATCAGACCATACAAACTTAGCATTCTTTTCTAATAAGGCAGTCATAGGCTTAGCAAGTTTGGAAAAACCCTCTATGAATCTCCTGTAATAACCAGCTAGCCCAAGAAAACTACGGATCTCACTAACATCAGTAGGTGGTTTCCAATTCAAAACATCCTTCACCTTACTAGGATCCACAGCTATTCCACCATTAGAGACAACATGACCAAGAAAAGAAACTTCTTTTAACCAAAACTCACACTTACTTCGTTTAGCATACAACTTATGCTCTCTAAGTTTTTGCAAAACCAATCTCAGATGCTCAGCATGTTCTTCTTCTGTCTTAGAGAATACCAGTATGTCATCAATAAACACCACTACAAACTTATCTAGATACTCCATGAACACCTTATTCATCATATACATAAAGTAGGCTGGTGCATTGGTCAAACCAAAGGACATAACGGTATACTCATACAATCCATACCTTGTGGTGAAGGCTGTCTTTGGTATATCAGATTTCCGAATCTTCAATTGATGATATCCAGAACGCAAATCAATTTTTGAGAACACACAAGCACCTCTTAACTGGTCAAACAGATCATCAATCCTAGGTAAAGGATACTTATTCTTGATAGTTACCTCATTCAGTGACCGATAATCAACACACATCCTCTGACTACCATCCTTCTTTTCAACAAAAATAACCGGTGCACCCCAGGGTGAAGAACTAGGACGAATAAAACCTTTCTCTTGCAACTCTTTTAATTGTTTCTTAAGTTCTTCTAACTCATTAACCCCCATTCTATATGGACGCTTAGCTATGGGTGCAGTACCAGGTAATAACTCA
Source organism: Chrysopogon serrulatus (assembly GCA_015844335.1). NCBI lineage: Eukaryota > Viridiplantae > Streptophyta > Magnoliopsida > Poales > Poaceae > Chrysopogon > Chrysopogon serrulatus. The sequence continues at coordinate 264,151 of JADLZL010004730.1, forward strand.
ATTATAAACTCAATGTCGCGGTCAGGTGGCATACCTGGCAAATCATCTGGGAAGACATCTGGAAATTCATCCACAACATGATCATGAGGATTGGCATTATCATCCAGCTGATTCACTGTGGCTGTCGGTAGTTTCTGCACTATAACATCAACCTTAATCCGACCCCCTGTTGGTGATTCTAGTTCAACTGTCTTCTCTTTACATTGGATTTGTGCATCTTGTTGTTTCATCCAATCCATACCCAATATCAGATCAATTCCAGCTGTTCTTAGCACAATGGGGCTCACTTTGAACTCTACGCCCCTTAGGACCAGACTAATTGGGAGACATGAATATGAAGCTGGTATAACCCCTCCCGGTGAATTTACTACTATTGGGTTTTTCATGGCACAAACGGGTATACTATGTGATCTAATAAATGCTTGTGAAATGAATGTATGCGAAGCTCCTGAATCAAAGAGAACGGTGGCGGGAGTGGAATGGACATCGAACGCGTACCGAGCATAACCTCACAGTTCCGCTTTGCTGTCATTTGTGGACACATGGTTCACTCTCCCGGTGTTGGATGCTGGCTTCGATGACTATCTTGCCTCTGAGGGATCTGCTGATTTGGCTTCTTGGGACAATGATTAGCATAATGCCCAGGCTCACCACAGCGATAGCACACCTGAGGAGTGCTAGGTGCACTAGTCTTCGTGGGGGTGTTGTTGGAGCTCCCCTGACGATGTGTTAGCTGACCTCCTGGATACTGGATTTGCTGATGCTGATTCTGAAACTGGTTGCGCTGAGGGTACTGGCCACGATTCCACTGACTAACCGGTCCCTGGTACTTCTGATGAAAGCCTTGTTGTGGACCGAAACACTGGCGGGTGTTACTCCCAGAGCCTTGTCCTTTCATCTTCCTCTTTCTATCTTGCTCCCTGCGCATATTATCAAGCACAATAGCACGATTCACCAAAGCCTCAAAATTAGCGTAGGTGTTACCAGCCAATTGCAACCGGAGTTCATAATAGATGCCCTTCATGAACAGACGTTGTTTCTCAGCATCTTCTCTAACATCATTAGGAACATAGCGAGCTAGCTGTTCAAACTTGTCATGATACTCAGCAACGGACATAGATCCAATCTTTAGTTGCCTGAACTCTTCTTGCTTCAGTGCGATTGAACCCTCTGGAATATGGCGTGCCTTGAAAGCTACGCAAAAATCTTGCCAGGTGATAGCAGGAGCATGGTTGGGACGAGCAGCTTGGTAAGACTCCCACCATGTTTGTGCAGCACCTTGCAATTGGCCAGAAGCATATAACACTTTCTCCACATCAGTGCACTGTGCTATGTTCAACTGCTTTTCCACAGCACAAAGCCAGTCGTCTGCCTCTAGAGGATCAGCAGTGTGAGAGAAGACTGGAGGTTGTCCTTTCATAAATTCACCATGCTTGTCCCTCACTTGGACAGGTGGTGGTCCTCCTGCAGATGGATTGTTCTGCATGTTCTGCATCATCAGCTGCATGAACTGATTCTGGGTCTGCATAAACTGCTCCAAAGTGATAGGGGGGTTATTAGGTTGATTGGGGGGTGGACCAGCACCCCTACCCCTGCCTCTGCCTCGACCTCTGCTTGCCATCTGTTTCCCAAAATACAGAAATAAAATCTCAGTGTTATCTCAATGACATATACAGAGGTTAAATGAATCTGAAATTTTCTGGGCGAGCTCCAAAATCAGCAGTGCAGAAAATCAATCATAACTCGAGTTCCAGAAGTCAAACCGAGCTGTTCTCTACACCGTTGGAAAGCTTAAGAAATTCTCTACAACTTTCATTTAGACCACTTCAACAGATTCCGTCATTAAATTAAGTAAAAACAGAGTACAACTGAAACTGTTCCAGAATTCCAGACAGCACTGTAACCTTATATTCAAACAGTCATATCTCTCAACTCAGAACAGATAAAAATGTAATTCATGTGGCGTTGGAAAGGTACAGGGGTCTAGTTTTTCCCACAAAAATTTCATAATTTTTGCACATACGAATTTTCAGTTATACCAGAAACATCACTGGCTGCTCCAGAAAACAGCAAAGACAGGAAATAGGATATAATCCAAACCAACTCTTAATTCATGACTAAACCTTAATATCTTTAGCTAAGGAACTTGCAGACATGCCAACAAAGTTCCAGCACACATTACAAAAAATCCAATTCACACATTAACACAATAATAATTCCAACCACTCACACAATTGTTCACACCGCACTAACGACTCGACTCACGAACTAAACCGTTTCTATTACATGGTGATTCCTAAAATCTATGGAGCGTGAGCACGACTGATGGAGAGGTTGCGGAGCTTCTCAATCGTAGTGTTGAGGCGATCTATCTCTACACGGTGTTGCTCACACACCGCCTGCTGCCGGAACAGTTCCTTTTGCAAAGCTCCCACCTTATTTGTTAGCTCGTGAGTGTACCCAACTGTAGCATGCAAGATCCTATCCTCTGGATCAGCGGCCTCCATGACCCAAGTCCTCTTCCCTGGTTCACGGTAGGGAAAATACACGAGAGCATCATCCATATCGCCAAAACGTTGACCGCGGTAGTACATGAAGGCTTCACATGCGGCATCCTCCATGCTCAGCTTTGCTGTGGCACGGAACGTCGATGGGTAGTGATGGGTGACTCTAGGGGTCTTTGTAACAGAATCCAAGGTTGTAATCCTTAGTTCGGTGTCCCAGTAGGTGTCCAAGAAAGGATGAAGGTGCTCCGTGCAACTGTACTCCAGCTTGGCTTGCAGATCAGAGTAGTATTTTTCCAGTAGTCTTGTCAACACATCATGGAAAAATGGTGCGTTAACTGGAGTCATAAAGCGGATCCTTTTGGTCCAGCCTCCACGTGGAGCGACCGTCTGGCCTACTGGAGATGTGTTCCCACCCTTGACTCAGCATCAGAGGCCTCCCGGTCTTCAATAGCTTGTGGTGCTGCAGGGTTGAACTGGGCGAGGTATGCTCCAACAGGCATGTGATTATGGTGGTGAGGAAGCATCTACAGAATTTAGAAATAGATTAGATAGAGGCAATAATTTTCACAATAGAATAAGAGTAAGGAAGAATAAAAATAAAAATTTTATAAATAACCAAGATCATAGCAGGAAGCATGAAACAAGTGAACTCAAGGTTACTGAAGGCGACCATTCTAACTAGGCTTGCGTCCTACAGTCAACAGAGCTCTGATACCAATTTGTCACACCCAAATTTGAAGGAACAAATAGGATGTATAAAAGACTCATGCGCGCCCCAGGAACAGTCGCACACACAAGTTGACAAATTACATAGAGTATCATCACAATGTTTACTACATAACGAATAAATATTTATCACATAGTCTTAAACAATAATAGTAGCAACTATTAGAAATAACTCCAAACGCAAAGCAACTCCAACGAGGGACTAACGTCGACCTGGTTGACAACAAGCCTAATACTCAAAGCGATAGTCCTCATTCCCATCATCTTCGAAGCATAACCTGAAGTGTTGTAATATTGCAAGGGTGAGCACATGTCGTACTCAGCAAGTATAACTAGGGGTTCATGAGGCTCAAATAAAGGCGACAACGGCTTCTTGCATTTAGCTTGTTATTGATTAACATTTAAGGCATAATTAGCAACAAGGTAGTATCAATTCCCATAACCACATGATCAATGTAGACATGAATAAAGAATAGTACATAAACAACATATAACAAAGTCATCATTCATTCTCATTATTTATTATTATTATCATCCATCAGTGAACATCTATTCCCTCAGTTTTCCGGGCCACCCGTATCCGTGGGCACGGCTAGTATACTGATTATTAAACTCTGCGAGAGGTGTACACTTTCATTGTGAGTCATGATTTCTAATGCATTGGGTTAATTACTCCCAAGACACTACAAATCATATAAAGCCACTCAATGGTTCGTCTAGCAAGTTAGGGCCATTAGATTCACTTTCGGCAAGTAGATATAGGAACCCTCCTTTTCGGATGGTGCAAAACCTTCCCCGGTGCTCAACATGAGACTAGAAGCTGTCCTATACCCGAATCGGCAAGCCATTCTTACGCCACTTAAGGTAACCGCTAACAAGCTAGAAAAGGTCCATTGAGTAACTAGAGCCAGAGCCATATAGCCCTCACAGCTGTACGATTTGTCCCAGCTTTTGCCAAAGGATAAGTCCTTATGGAGGGTCAAGAACATCTAGCAAAGGCCAGAGATCTTCTCACCCTTTTTGTCCAGATCAACAAGTTCATCTTTTAATGCTTATACACAACTCATTATTCATGTTACAAGATCATGGTTATAACCAGCACTAGCGGAATACTACCCCATGCATAAACCCATGGTGTCAAGGCACAAGTACAAGTACTAGGATATCCTTATTGGTAGCCAAGGTAGACACATGCAGTATAAATTTAGTGACTAAAGTGAATAGGTAACAAGGATGGTCCCAAGCTATACTTGTCTTGATCAGAAGTGTTCAGCGGGTACTGCTGATCCTGCTCGAAGAACTCTTGATCGTCCCCGAAGTACTCACCGTCTATACTCGATCAACGGCAACAATCAAGCATCCATAGACAAACATACACGAAGCAAACAAGCTATTATTAGAACAATACACCAACATAATAAAAACAAGTTTAAAAACCTATAAAATTACTCTACTCGTCACTACGATCACAAAAACGTAATTTGCACGGAAATCGGATTTAAAATGAATAAGATATAATTTACCGATGATTTCCTATAGAAGAAATAAATAATTAACTAAGACCAGAAAATAAATATTCTCCAACCTACTGAAAAATAGCATCACTGCATAGATCTCGAAATAACGAAACTAACGCAATTTGAATGGATCAATTTGGAGTTAAAATGGAGATTTTATAAACAAAATAAAACAATGGCAATTCTGTAATTAACTGGAAACCGAAATTCTGAAAATATTAAATAAAATGAGAACTCTCCATCTGGCCAGGGATAGGGAGATACACGGCGGGCCTCCATTAACTCCGGCGGGGAGCTCGCCGGAGACCTCGGAACTCATGATTCTGGCCACCAAAAATCATGAAATAAATACTGGAAGAAAGAGGATGCGAAGGCGACCTCACCCAGGGGGCAACCTTGAGGGTGGGAACGAACGGAGCGGACGGGCGCCAAGTTTCAGAGGGACGGACAGCAGCTACCTGCGATGTCCGGGCGATGAACTGTGAGCACGAGAAGGCGTAAAAGAAGAGGAAGGAAACACCGGGGAGTTCCTCCACCACGGAAAGATACTCGGCAAAGTGGCTTACAGAGACCGGAGAAGCGACGGAACGGCGGAACCGCGTTCAACCGCGACAGCTAGGGCACAGCGGTGTCCCTCTGCCGATTCGTAGGCGGCGGCTGCTACGATTAGATGGGAAAAAAAATGAAGGCGGTGCACCTAGGTATCCCTTTTATAGGGCTATAAGATGAGGAAACCACGATGACTCAAGTTCGACTCGGGAACGAATCAGAGGCTTCCCTACGGACCTGAGTCCGGCTCATACGTGAACAAGCAAGGGAAGATGACGACACTGTTGCTGGGGCCCGTGCGTCAGCTACAGAGAGAAGAAAGGAAAGGAGACGCACGTGCTGATGTTGGGTGCTACCCGCTGGGAAGCAACAGCATGTCCAGGGCCTCTCGACAGGGAAAAAGAAGGCCGGCTGCCCTGGCCACTTGGGCAGCGGCAGCATGCAAAAAGGCCAGCAAGTCACCTGCCGAGAAGGAGAGAGAGAGAGTCTTCCTATTTTTTTTTCTTATAAACAGAAATAGTTTTCAAGAGAGCTTTAAATCCAGTATAAAATTTTCAGGTAAAGCAAAATAACAATCAATACAGAAGAAGAGTGCAACAGCATGTAGACAAAGCAGGTTTCTAACCTTATGATGGATTTTAATTCAACAAAATAATTATTTTCTATATTCAATGCACACATAAAAGCATATATAAATCAAATTGAGCTATTTCAAAAGAATGCAATTTTTCGGGTGTTACACACATTTATATAGATAGATTAAAAACAGGCTAGTATATCTCATTTACGTAAAAACAACTTTAACTTACCGGAAAAATTGTCCAAGAAAAAGCGAAAGTACAGGAAAAAATCTCAGGCTAAATATCTCAATGTACGACAGAAAAAACATCTTTAACTTACGGTACAAAACCAACTTTGAGTCACCAACAGTGAACATGATAGAGGCCAATCTACTATTTTTTATTAACCGACTATGAAGTTAAACATACGTGTGGACAATTTTTTCCTTTTTCTTTTAAATAAGATTTTATTTAGTATAAAGGCGGAGGGGGTAATTTTTGTAAAATAGATCTAATGGTTATGAATATATATTTTTTAATGGCCCGATGTTTCGATTAACGTGTGATTTTCTAGCATTTATCTTTTTTTTTTTTCTAGCGTTTGGTGAGAATTAACGTGGAGCCTCCGTTGGGCCTCTAATTAGTACTAGTAAGATGTTGCAGTTGGCCTCCTAAACCTAGAGTCCCTAAAAATTTGCATGAAACAAAACATGCTAACTCCTTCCTTAGCCAACATCAAGCTCCACCCACTATGACATAAATGATTTTCTAGAGAAGTTTCGCCTTTTAGCAGCCATAGGTGGAACAAAAGCCACCTCTATGCCAAAGACATGCTGCATGAAACATATAAGCCAAAAAAGAGCATGCTCTTCACATCTCTTCCGTCTAAGTAGATCTAATTGATGAGTTTCCACCTCGATCTCCACCTACTTGCTTGTCGTCTTCGTCTATGTCCTGAAAATTTTCACCCACTTGCTTGTCATCTTCGTTTATGACCAGGAAATTTCTCGGTTCGCTCTATCTAAGACATAAGCCATGTTTTGTAACCATGTCCTTTTCTAATCTAGTTCTACACGTGCACTTGTAAACAAACTAACTTTTATATTCATTTTAACAAATGTGAACTTACATGGGCACTTGTCATGCAGAAAACTATTTTTCAAAAAAAAAAAAAATTCAAATAACTAAAGAACTCTTCTAAAGCAACATCCAAAACTTTTTATCATATATATCCAAAAATAGTTTAAAAATGTAACATACTGCATATAGATTGTTGTTAAAAAATTTCAATAAATTTTGAAGAAATACACTATATTGTAATTGAAATGAATTTATGCATGGTTAGAGAAATTGTAATCCTTGGGTCCGAGGTCTCAAGAAAATTGTAAATTTCCCTAGCAGTTTAGTATAACACTCAACGAAATTCTACTTTTTCTTGGCAGATAATAATAACAATGAAGGAAATAGTAAAGGCCGGTTTACATACACTCTTAACCTTTCTGATTAACTTAATTACTCGCGGGAACAACACATATATTACACACACAGAGACCATAACGACAAACGGCATCAACGTTTGACATTACATTGCATTGTTCTGCACACATATGGCCATATGCTTCCGTCCTTCCCCACAAGAGGTTACAAATCTCGTACATGGCGTCGCCCGTCATGTATTTTTGGCGTCAGCCGACACGTAGGAGTGTTGTCGGCCTCTACGTGTCGTCCTCTATAACAAAGCATGCATACATCATGGAGCATAGCAATATAGCACTAGCACAATGACTCCGGCCTCCGTTGCTTCTTTTTTCGTCTTGTGCCTGCTTCTGCTTCTGCTTCCTGCTCAACATGCTGCTTCCTCCCATGCAAGCTATCTGCAAGGGTCCAGACGAATTTTTTTCAAGACACCCGGCAAGTCATCTGGCAACTCACAGCAGGCCTCCACGGCGCCTCCTGCAACCACCTGCTCATCGATCGCAACTGGTACATAGATAGAGCATATATATGTTTATATATAATATGAAAAATGTTGTATATTTGCAACGAAATTTTACATCTTACACCATATCTGTTCTAATATGTTTTAGAACCAGACTCTACTATGTTTGTACGCTATTATTACTAGCTCGTATGGCCATGTGTGTCCTGAGTTTCATGTCATATATGAAACAATATATAAACTAGTCAAGACACTAATTTGTAGCTCATCAGCATGTTTATACTACTACTCTTAGTAAAACTGGCTAGGACTGTTATATATGCTCCAGAGAGTGGGCGGACACACCAACATGAAGAGAAAGTGCAACGGACAAAAGTTTAGAACAAACTTCATACATATATGTATGTATGTATGTATGTATGTATGTATGGATCAACTTTTACAGGCCAACATGCATCGGCGCGTTTGACATTGTCCTGCACGGCTGGCCGGCCAATATGTGATATTTTGTTTGTTGCCTTGCATTGGCCGCTGTCTCGAGCTTTGCATTGATCGTGATATTCTTTACAGTAATATAATCCTTGCCAAGACTGTTAGGCTAGTCTCAATAGGAGTTCCATCAGAATTTCATTTGCATTAAATAGCATACCGTATATGTATTTGTGATAACATGACAGTGTTTTAATGAAGAGAGAAAAATGAGTGTCATGGGGATGAAAATCTATTGACACGATTATCAACACTCCATGAGTCATGGAATTAAATGCCTATGAAATTATGGAATAAAGATGAGAGTTTTATCAAAGTTTCATTTTAATCTATGTGATATGATAGTCTTAAAACAGCAAAATGAAACTCACCACTGAGACTGGCCTTATGCTCCAGAATGTCAACGGGAACACCAACATGAAAAGATGGTGCAGTGGACAAATTAAAAATTTATTATAAACTTATTTATATGATGTAACACCCTAGGTGTTAAGCGTAATAAAACTTTGTCATGTCATCATCCTAAGCATGAAGCATTATGTTAGTAAAGTTAAAAATGTTGCATGAGTGGTTTAAGTTTGTTGCAATTGCTTAATTCTACCTTGCTTCACATGGTTAAGTGCTGGTCATAGAATTTCAGATTCAATTTTCAGGAATTGATTACTAGGAATTTTGCAAATAAAAAGTTCCAAACTTTTATTCTACTTCAAAGTACAAACCTTGTACTTGGCGGTAGAGCATTGGATTGAGTCATGATATGCTTGATTGATCATTAAATAATTTGCCCAACATTGAATCAGCAAAAGGGGTATATCAGATACCTATAGAACTGGAGGGGCACACTTTCTACACAAATATGTTAGTACTAAAGGATCAAGATATTGATGTGATCCTTGGTATGAACTGGATGAGTCGGCGTAGAGCTATCATTGATACTACGCACTTAGGACTATCGGTTGAATTCTCCTCAAAATGAATCCAACTTGCTTATTCGGTTGCCAATTCCTAAAAAGAACAGTTGAGCGAGTATATGGAGCAGTAGTTAAAGAATTGAAAGATATTCCAGTGGTGAAGGAATTTTCGATGTGTTTCAGACGATCTGCCTGGATTGCCTCGGATCGTGATGTGGAGTTTAGAATTGACTTAAAACCTGGCGCTGCACCAGTGTCCAGACGAGCATATAGAATGCCACCCAAAGAGTTAGCCGAAATGAAAACTCAACTGCAAGAATTGCTAGACAAGGACTATATCCGGCCTAGTTCTTCTCCGTGGGGATGTCCTGCAATTTTTGTAAAGAAGAAAGATCAAACACTCGGGATGTGTGTCGACTATCATCCCCTAAATGAAGTCACCATCAAAAACAAATATCCACTTCCCCGCATAGATCTTCTCTTTGATCAACTCTCGGGGGAGCCAAGGTGTTCTCTAAGATTGACCTCCGATCCGGCTACCACCAAATAAAAATCCGACCGAAGATATCCACAAAAACTTGACTTTCGTCACCGGATAAGGTCTATATGAATACCTGGTTATGTCTTTTGGTCTAACCAATGCACCCCCTCATTTCATGTACCTAATGAACTCTGTGTTCATGCCAGAACTTGATAAGTTCGTTGTTGTTTTCATCGATGATATCCTAGTATATTCTAAAACCAAAGAAGAACATGCGGAGCATCTTCGTATTGTTCTAACCCGTCTCAGAGAACACCAACTATACGCCAAGTTTAGCAAATGTGCATTCTGGCTTGATAAAGTTCAATTCCTTGGTCATGTCCTATCCGCCGAAGGTGTCGCAGTTGACCCTGGCAAAGTCCAAGATGTTCTAAATTGGAAACCACCTACATCCGTCCACCAAGTTTGCAGTTTCCTTGGAATGGCGGGATATTACCGTCGTTTTATTCCTGATTTCTCTAAAATAGCAAAACCCATCACCGAGCTTCTAAAGAACCAAACCAAATTTATCCGGTCGATCGAGTGCGAAGCAAAGCATTTCAAACTCTAAAGAAGCTCTTGACCACCGCTCCCGTTTTAGCCCAGCCGAATATAGAGAAGCCATTTGATGTGTATTGTGATGCCTCAGGCATTGGAATTGGATGTGTACTAATGCAAGAAGGGCGAGTGATTGCTTATGCTTCCAGACAACTCAAACGACATGAGGAGCATTATCCGACCCATGATCTTGAGTTGGCGGCAGTTGTTCATGCACTCAAGATTTGGAGGCATTATTTGTTGGGAAGTGTTTGTCGTGGTGTACTCGACCATAAGAGTTTGAAATATATTTTTACTCGGTCCCGAAGTTAAATATGCGGCAAAGGAGATGGTTAGAATTGATTAAAGATTATGATATAGAAGTGCATTATCATCCGGGTAAAGCTAATGTTGTAGCCGATGCTCTCAGTCGCAAGGTCCAGTGCAACTGTCTTGCAGCAAAACCACTTGAGCTAACCTTATGCCGAGAATTGGAAAAGTTGGATTTGCAAATAGTCCCACAGAGTATGTTGGCCAATATAGCTATTGAGTCTACAATCCATGCCCAAATTGTAGCTGCACAGCGAACCAATAAAGGCATAGCTCACATTAAAGAAAAAGTCAGAGCCGAGAAAGCTCCAGGTTTTAGAATTGATGAAAATGATGTTCTTTGGTTCAAGAACCGTCTAGTGGTTCCAAAAGTTCCTGAATTACGACAACAAATCCTTGATGAAGCACATACAACTAGGTTCTCTATTCATCCGGGAAGTAAAAAAGATGTATCATGATCTTAAACAACGGTTCGGTGGACCAAAATGAAGATTGAGATTGCTAATTATGTTGCAAAATGTGACATTTGCCGAAAAGCGAAAGCAGTTCATCTCAAATCGGTAGGACCCTTACAACCCCTACCTATACCATCCTGGAAATGGGAAGATATTAGTATGGACTTTATTATTGGACTGCCAAGAACATCAAAAGGTTTTGATGCCATTTGGATAATTGTTGACCGCCTCACAAAATAGGCACACTTTTTGCCTGTGAATTACAGCTATCCAGTTTTGGGTTATGCAAAGCTATATACTAATCGAATTATGAGTTTGCATGGAGTCCCCAAGACTATTGTATTGGATAGAGGCACGCGCAGTTTGTCTCTAAATTCGGAAAGAATTGAACAAGTCCTTAGGCACAAAGCTCCCTGTATAGTTTACGCCTACCATCCTCGGGCGGAGGGCGCATTTAAAAGAGTGAATCAAATTATTGAAGATATGTTGAGGGCATGTGTTCTTGCCTACCCGAAAAAATGGGATGAATGTTTACCTATGGCAGAATTCTCTTATAACAATAGTTATCAAGAGAGTATAAAAATGGCACCTTTTGAAGCCTTATACGGCAAAAGATGTAGAACACCTCTCAATTGGTGCGAACCAGGAGAAAGATGGTTGTTTGGGACCGATATTGTGAGAGAAGCCGAAGAGAGAGTTCGACTCATTCAAGATAGTTTGAAAGTTGCCCGTCTCGGCAAAAGAGTTATGCGGATAAAAGACGTCAACCTTTGGAATTTCAAGTTAATGATTATGTCTATCTTCGAGTATCACCGATGAAAGGAGTAAATCGATTTGGTGTCAAAGGCAAGCTAGCCCCTCGTTACATTGGTCCTTATAAAATTCTTGAGAGATGTGGTCCAGTGGCATATCGTATCCAATTGCCGAGAAAATCTCTACGTGGTGCACAATGTTTTCATGTTTCTCAATTAAAGAAATGCCTTCAAGTGCCTGCTCAAGTTATTGATGTTGAAGGAGTAAAGCTTGAACCCGACCTAACCTACTCCGAGTACCCAATTCGAGTTTTGGATCAGAAGGATCGAGTCACTTTCGAAGAAGAACCATCAGGTTCTATAAAGTTCGATGGAATATGCACTCGGAAGATGAGGCAACATGGGAATCAAGATTATTTGACGGAGACTTTTCCGCATTTTCTTGCCTCTCTCTAGGTCAACAACTCCCTTCTAGTTGTTACCTTCTGTAGGTGTTGCGTTTGTAAATTGAAACCTACCCTACTGTCTTGTAAGTCTATTGTAAGAGAAAGTGTGTGACACGTTTCCTTTTCCACTACTAAACCCCTGGGGCTTAATTTTCTCAAAATCTCGGGGACGAGATTTTTTGTAAGGGGAGGAGCTGTAACACCCTAGGTGTTAAGCGTAATAAAACTTTGTCATGTCATCATCCTAAGCATGAAGCATTATGTTAGTAAAGTTAAAAATGTTGTATGAGTGGTTTAAGTTTGTTGCAATTGCTTAATTCTACCTTGCTTCACATGGTTAAGTGCTGGTCATAGAATTTCAGATTCAATTTTCAGGAATTGATTACTAGGAATTTTGCAAATAAAAAGTTCCAAACTTTTATTCTACTTCAAAGTACAAACCTTGTACTTGGCAGTAGAGCATTGGATTGAGTCATGATATGCTTGATTGATCATTAAATAATTTGCCCAACATTGAATCAGCAAAAGGGGTATTTTAAACCCTAAATTCAAAACTGAGTATTTCATTTTTCAAAAATATTTTGAATTTGGGGATGAGCCCAAAAGCAAAGTTGAAGTTTATAAAATTTGGAACAACTTCTATTTTGGAAATTTTTCAAGTTTTCATATGAATTTGAAAGTAATTTTGAAAATGAAAAATCTGAGCTGGCTGCTACAGTAACAGAGAGGGGGAAAACTTCACCTTTGCCTCTGCCCATGCCGTCGCCGGCGTCGTGGCGGCCGTTCCCGCGCCCTCTCCGGTTTTCGCGCAACACCGCACACCTAGCCATCGTCGCGAAGGCGCTGGCCGTCGCCATGACCCTCCACTGCCCTATAAAAGCCAGTCATGGCCGTCGTCGCCTTCCTTTTTCTCTCACTGCTCCATCACCGGCCGACGAGGACCAATGGTGAAATTCACCCTCACCAAAGCCCTCTCCATCCAATTGCACTGGCACACAACTCCGTTTTTTGGTTGCGCATCCAGAGAACCTAGTTTCAGCTCTTGACACCGCCTGAATCGGTCAGACGCGGTCGTCGTCTCCGTCTCCGGCCGGACTGCCGCCGTGAGACCTCACTCCCTGGTCAGAGCTCCATAGCATGACACGTATTATCTCAAACCCCGTCTTAGCATCGCCCCACTTCACTGATCACGGTCGGCTTGATGGTTTCCGCAGGCAACGTCCCGACGTGCCGGAACGACGCCGGAGCCGCTAGTTCACGCCGCCGCCATCATTGTCACCGCCGGCAACCTACCTCCGCCACGTAACTGACCCAACCAGATATCCCAACGTGATCGTGGTGAGCTACTTATCCCTACCGTGCCCACTCCGAGGTCCCTAATGGCCTGGGGCCACCGGAACACCGCACGCCGACGAGACGGTCAACCGCCGTCCGCCATGGCCGCCGGCGCAGGAACTCTAGTGCCCTAGGAATTTAGTTAGTGGTGTCAGGGGAGGCGGAGAGGAGTGGAGAGTACGCCGGTGAGGTTATCATCGCCGGCGAGGTCGTCGTCGGTGAGACCGAGTCGGTCAGAGCTGCCGGCCGCCGTTGTCAACGCGGGCTCTGCCCTGTGTCACTGACACACGGGGCCCGGATGTCAGTCTGAGCGGGAGGAGGAAGAGGAGTGGAGTCGGGCTGGGCCGCTTTAGGCCAAGCATGGGCCATGCCTAAGGCCGGTCTCGGCAGGCCAGGCCTGTTTAAGGCTTTGTTTTTTTTCTCTTTTTCAGGAAATGAGTGATTTTGCTGATTCTTCCATAAATCATAACTAAATAATTATAAATGATAAAAATTCAAGAAAAGTCATTTTATGATCTGTATTATGTGCTATATCAGAGAAAAATATGAGTTTGTCATGTTTAGTAATTTGTGCATGAATTAAAATTCAGTCTTTTAATTAAGAAATGCTTGATCTCTGATTTTTGTAGACCATAATACTTATCCAAAAATCCTAAAATTTTAAGGTTAAGCCTTACATGATAAAACCCAGCTCCACAAAAATTTTGGCTCTGTTTGGAGTAAGTTCACTTTAGAGAATAATTCTAGCCCTACTAAACGACTGTAAAAATGGTTAATAAATAATTAATTCCTTAGAGTAAGTTAAAAATAAAATGTTGGGTGGTTTTTGGGATTCAGTGAAGACCATGAGCCATATCACCCCTTGCTGGTCCATGGCTTGAGTGAAGTTGAAGTGTCAACAATAATGCTTAGTTCATGTAATTAATAATTTAAAGCAAGTGTGTAATGTTTAGCTCCAATTAAATAAGTTGAGGCAACTTTCATGAAGGAAAGTTGTACTCAAGATTTATTGATTTAATCTTCTTCATTTACTCATTTAAGGTCATATCATCTTGCATCGCATCTATAGTAATTATTTTAGCTAAGCATGCATTCTCACCTCCATTTAGGATCCGAGAGCGAGGTGGTTTTCGGTGATCCTACTCCGTAAGGGAATAATCCATCGGAGCCGGTTGGATTTGATATCCGTGGAACATCGAGGAGCGACACGCCTAACCAAGGCAAGCCCGGAGCATAAACATCTTCTCCTTGTGATTTTGAAAATCTACGCACTTGTTTATATTTCATGCATTGCGTTGGGACTATGAAAGTAAACACTGTTGCATTACCCTCCTTGATAATTGGTTACCTTACCTTGATTACCTTTTTGGGTTATAAAGAGCTAGTAATGCTTAGCCATGCTTAATAAACAATGATCAAATGACATTTTTTCCTACTTTACAATGGTCCGCTACTTAGGAGATAGGCCTGAGTAAATGATGATAAGGAAATGGAATTTAAGTGGAGACCGAAAGCGGGACATGGGAATGTCTCGGTGGAAGCCGACGGGGTTGCCCGATCGTGCTAGTCCCGTCTCGAAGTCGATTAAGGACCGTTCGGGTAGGCTGTTATGTGAGCAAGACTTTGCGATCGGCCACATACTCCGGGAAGCCTTGTGTACCACGGCTAGTCCGGGTTTGGAAATGGATACTCATGCCTTTGGGAGTGGAGAGATGGCGAGAGTATCGTGATACCCACCTTACGAATCCGCCCGTGGTGCGGGGTAATGGCAGTGGAGTACCGTGCTCTCGGGTGGCGTGAACCCAGATCCATTCGGAGGATCCAGGAGAGAGGTTGATATATGCAAGGTTCGATCCTACATATATCGTGTGGTTTGGGAATCCCAATTTGGGTTATTAATCGGTTCGAATCGTCGTTGCTCCTTGGTTATGGAGACTTGTTCGTGACCTACATCGTAGCTTAAATATGAAACCTGGTTCTTGAATATGGAAATGCTTTGGTAATTTTTGTCCTATTGGGAATAGGTGCAAACGTGAGCTTTGTTGGTATGAAAATAAAACTTGAAAGTAAGGAGTTAATTTTAGTAAGCTTTTTCCGCAAAATACTTCTACGGTTTTTCGGCCGAAATTCCCCGAAGCCAGCATGCCCTTGATACTCTCCCTCCGTCGGGTAAGCCTTGTTGAGTACCCTCAAGTACTCGGGGTTTGTTAAACCCCATTGCAGGTGAGCCGCATGAGCGTGCAATGTTTTGTCCCTGTTGCATGATGGTGCTAAAGGAAGAAGAGCAGGAGTAGAAGTTATGGTTGTATTTGTGTGCGCCCATGGGCAGGCGACTTTCCTTTGCGTGGTTGAATAAAGTTGATAATGTTACTTACTCTGTGAGTACGAGTGAAACTATGGTTTGTAATAAATTTTACACCGGTTTGTAAAACTATGTTGTATACTTCCGCTTACCCCGATGTAATATATTTTGTATAATTATGTAAACTCTGTTGTAATCTTTGTGATGCCGATGTAACCACTTGATCCCTGTTCGGAAAAGCGAGTTGGTTAAGTCAATTGTCTCCCATGCATAAGTAACCGAAGGTCCGAGAGGCAACCAGATGCGTGTATGTGGGCCACTTAACTTAGCCGGTTACGTGACATATGATCAACTTTTTACAGGTCTAGGCAACAACAAGATACCCGTAGTGCACCGGCTGAGTCCATGCTCACCATTGCACGGCCGGGCTGCCATCCCTAACGGCTGCAGATGTCTTTGCGTCGTGACACAACCCGCATCCCGGCGCCGCCGTTTTTCGTCCACAGTCATACGTGGTGGCCGCCCCAGCCCCATCGCCGGCCATGAACTTCCCGTCAACGGCTCCTTCGATCCGTCGGCGCCGGGGGGTGCTGGACTACTGGCGTGCTCGTCGGCTATGGCACGCCGGAGCAGCAGCTCCCGGTGTACCTCATTTCTTTAACTTGGCTGGCATGTCCATGCTCTGGTGCAAGCCATGCCCCTCTGGTTCCAACGACTGTGAACCGGCGTTCGACACGTCGCGGTCCTTGACGTTCACTCATGTCCCCGCGGCTCGCCCGGACTGTCCAACCAACTGCACCGGTTCCGTCTGTCACTTTGTCAACCCGTACACAAGCACGGTGATCGGCACGCGTTTTCACGGGGCGTGCTCAGGCTGGTGCCATCCGTGACCGCTCTACGACTTCAGGTTCGTCTGCATCGACATACATCGTCCTCCTGATGAGCTGCCAGGGGCTGGGTGGCTCGACCTCGGCCAGCGGCGACAACTCACTGCCGTCGCGGCTGTTATCGCCATCACCGGGCTTTTTCCCTACTGCCTGCCGCAGTACCCGGACATTCGGGCTACCTCTTCCTCGGTGACATTGCCACCCTCAGAGGCGACAGCCGCATCGCCGCGCACGCCCCGCTGGTGAGCAAGAACGATGACAACCCCGAGCTGGCAAGCATGTACTTTATCGACCTCGTCGGGATGAGCCTCGGCGGCGAGGACCTACCGATCCTTGCGAAGAGCTTCGGCGCCAATGGCAGCAACCTGGACACGGGGACCGCCATCACGCTGCTGCTGCCAGACGCATACACGCCGTTGCGTGACGCCTTCAGGAAGGAGATGTCGCAGTACAACAGGTCGGTGCCGGGGTTCGGCGGCTTCGACACCTGCTACAACTTCACCGGGCTGACAGAGCTCCTTGTACCGCTCGTCTGGCTCAAGTTCGGCAACGGCGAGTTCCTGGTGATCGACGTCGACCAGATGCTGTACTACGATGACCCCGCTGCCAGTCCATTCACCGTGGCCTGCCTCGCCTTCTCCGACCAATCGATCGCCGGTGACGATGGCGCTCCCTTCTCCGTCATTGGGACGTATACTTTTTTTTATGTGGATCTCCGGTCCACATAAAAAGAATTGTCTGCTTCAAACTAATTGACCATAGAGAGAAGCTGTGAGATCAAAGAGCAGTACTTTCTTATCATGACATCGGACTGCAAAGAGAATTGTCCGCTTCAAACTAAGAGCACCTCCGACCCGATCCATTTGCACCATTCATTACCAGCGGGAGAGATATATACCAATCAAGATAATAATTTTTTTGCCACCATCTTATGTTGGATTAATCTCCTGTGAGATCAGTGCACACAAGGGTCCTTGGCTCCTTTTGTTTTTTTTTTCCCTCAAAAATACAGGAGAGCTGCCTCCCATTATATTAAGATAGAGCCCTACAACACACACCACACTCAACCCCACACAACTAACAAATTACATTCGTGCCCAAAAAAAAGAAAGGGTCCTTGGCTCCTTTTTTGCTAGTAGCACTTATATATATAAGGTGCCTGCGTTTATTACTTTATTAGATTTATATAATTCCATTTCTAGTGGTTGCCCATGGGCAAAAAAGGTCATCACAGGAAAATTGGATGCATGTGCATGGGGTGGTAATGACGCACTGAGCCCATATCCTGTCATGTGCGAAAATTGAATAGTAAGGTTGCTGGCATATAAATGGGCAACAAGCACGGACTAGCGTCACCAAACTGGCGTTCTTCCTTCTTCAGTTCATATTCTCTCTCCATTGTTTACCATGTTGCTCCTCCCAACACTTTCTCGGCAGAGTTCTTCTGCAAGTATGAATCCCAACACTAGAAACTCCACGATAGAAAAGCTGGGTTGCATGCCATCCAACATTTTTTTTATGTGGACCGACGTCTTAGCTAGGCATGGGAAGTACCAGGAGGTTTTCGTCAACCAGATGATATGGGGTAGGAGCTAGCATACATGCTCATACTAGCCTGTATAGTGTTTTGCTTTCTCTTTTGCCCTCTGTTCAAGCTTTTTGTTGTGAAGTTTAGAAAGCCATCGAGATCCTTAGGGGTAACAAGGTTCTACTCCGGTTTTTCCTAAAACAAACTGGCTGTGAACAGCTAATTTACACCGAAAACAGAAGCTAATTTGGAAGGAGGTTGTAACCCTATATTGTAAAAGCTAGCCCTTGCTTGCAATCGTCTGTGTTTTCGATTCCAGTTCTACAGAGACACCTTTCTGAGCACGTTTTTCTTTGTGGAATAATTGGAAATGACAAAAATAGTGGTAAGGTGAAGTTTGGTTCTTTTATTTTTTTCCAAGTTATTATTGTCGTTTCTGACTTCCAGGTGAGCATCGTCACCACCCTGGAGTTGATCTACCAGAACGTGACATGCTGTGGTTTCAGCAACACTGGCTCCAGCAACGGCAACAACACCCGTGTTCAGCCTCAGGCAGTGATGCAGTGTCATCTATATATTTGTGCGTGCTGTGCCGCGTGAAGGCGTGAAGCTGCCGCACACAGAGTCAAAATTGCATTCCACAAGCAAGCAGCACAATGTAGGCACCCAAAACTAGCAGCCTGGACACTGCTCGCAGAACTGAGGCAGAGATCAACCGAACATGCAACTCTCACTAATGCAAGTAAGACCAACCAATATACTCAAAGGTTCATCATTTTAATTTTACAATTTGCTAGAAGTGCCTCCATTTTGCACGGATCAATCTCTGCAATGAATACAGTACCAGCAGTAGCAGGACTAAATAGAGTAATGAATACTCAAGGTAGAAATACCAAAAGTGATGATTCAATCTATATCTATATATCTATATATTCTTATAAAGCTAAACCCCACTAGCTATTTTTCTCAATATGTAAGCTATCCACCTCATTACTCCACTATCGAATACACTGATGGCCAACTAGCATTGGTAACTATGACCTACATGTCAGCAAGACACATTATCCACCAACATGCATTTAATTGCTTATCTCTTTGTATAAGTAATTTCAATATAAATCATCAGAAATTTCCGCGACAACATGCGGGATGTTCCTCTAGTTATATTAGTAACTCAAATTGACTCCTAAACATTTTTCTCTAGCATCACGTCTTAGTGATATTTATGTCTGCACACATAACAAAAGATGTTTACTCCCCAATGAAAAATTCTACTGTTGGTTTGTTAGATGATATTATGAAGTTGCAGCATTTAGTTTTGTAAGATGATACACTTAGGGCACCATAGTTCATCTTAGTTTCAGATGATACACACATCTTTCAGTGAATAAATAAATGTTCCTCCTTGCTACTGTTGGTTCATCGAAAAAATATCCAAGCATGATGAAGTGTAGAAAATAAGTACACAAGTCACAAGAACAATCAACCTTTGTCAATTTGGGACCACCAAGTGGAAATGAGAAAACAAATAATTAAGCTGAAAGTAAATCCAAAAGTGTACAAATATAACAATATATATTATGGACTCCTCGTCATTCTATAGCTAGAACCTGATCTGGTGAGCGAGGGGTACATGCATGGGACAGTCCACAAAATTAGCAGCTCCACCACAGTTAATCGATTTAGCCTAGCGGTCGATTTAAAAATAACTGCCACTGTTAATCAGTGATTTATCGTGACCTATGCTTGGTGGTGGTTGAAAAAACCGTCATGGTTAATCATTTTCAACCGCCACCAATAAAAATAATGTACTAGTGTCCATGGGATGAACCCAACCTTTCCTCCAGCAACATCGTAGACCACTTACATGGACGCTAGTGTATACGCCCCAATCACGGCGGAGAAGGCATCGCTGGCGTGGTCCATGGAGTAAAAGGCAAGGCAGGCCACAGTGAAAGGACCGGCAGAAAGGTCGTCAGAGTACAGCATCTGGTCCCCGTCGATCACCAGGCTCGTGCCATTCCTGAACTTAAACTGAACCAGTAGTATGGTGAGCTCATGCAGCCCGGTGAAGTTGAAGCATGTGTCGAAGGCGTCGAACCCCGGTGATGAGTTGTTATACTACGACATCTCCTTTTTGAAGGCATTGCGCAGCAGCAGGGCGCACGCGCCCAGTGCCAGAATGGTGAAGGTGGTCCACACGTCCGGTGCCGGGAAGGGCGCACACCGCCCGAAGGTGCCCCCTAGGATCGGGAGGTCCTCGCCGCCCGAGACTCATGCCAACCACATCGATGAAGTACTTGCTTGCCAGCTCAGGGTAGACGCTATTGACCAGCGGGGCGTGCGCGGTGCAATTGTCCTTGTCTCTATTGCTGGTGTTGCCGCCGAGGGAGTGGAACCCTTGGGAACTCGGGGACTTCGGCAGGCAGTAGGAGAAGACGGCAGGGCCAGCCAACAATGACGATTACAATCACGACAGTAGCGAATTGAGGTCGCGGCTAAGGTCGAGGTAGCCGACCTCCGATTCGTCATGAGAAGAACCCTCTATGTCTAGACAGATGAACCTGAAGTTGTGGATGGCCATGGATGGTGCCAACGTGAGCACATCCTTCGCAAATGTGCCCTCGATGGTCGAGTAGATGTCATGCTGAATGGGCAGATAGAGCCGGAGCAGTTGGTCGGGCAGTCCAGCGGGCCACAGGGGACATGGGTGAATGTCATGGATTGTGATGTGTCGAATGCCGGGTCAGAGTCGTCGGAACCTAGGGCGCATGGCTTGCACCGAACCAGGGACGCGGCAATGCTGGATCCTAGGAACATAGGGAATCGCTGTTCCGGTGCGCCGTAGCTGACGAGCATGCTACAGTCCAGCGCACCCGGTATAACCGACAGGTCCCACGAACCATTGGCAGGGAGTATGGTGGCCGCCGCGATAGCGCTGGGGTCGCGGCAGCTACCTCAAATGACTGAGGAGAAACGATGCCGAATAAGGGAGGTGTCACAACGCATGACATCTGCTGACGGCAGCCTATGCAACGGCGAGAATATGGGCTCCGCCAGTGCACTACGAGTAGCTTGTTCTTCTTCCTGCTACGCCTGTAAGAGTTCAAAAATACATATATGGTGTATAAGTTTTCTAATGTTTTGTCCATTGCACTTTCTCTTCTTGTTGGTGTTTCCGTCAATTTTTAATTGGTTTATTGTCTTGTCTTGACCGGAAACTTAGGACTCAAGCTTATCCTGTACTCCTATAATGCTAAGATCCACTAAGGGGTTCCATCCAATCAAAATTTAGGATTTTTAAAAAGTGATGTATGATGATGTTGGAGTTACCCTCACTTAGTCTTATTTATCTCCCACTAACTATTTTTTTAGAATAGAAAAAACCGTAGCATCTAAATCAAGTATCGTAATTAAAATCCAATTGCACCATAGTTTTCTTCACAATAAACTCTTCAAAACAAGACCCCACATGGATATATTTCGATAAACCAAGAAAATCTAATTTGCATCATGGTATTCCTCGCAATAAACTCTTCAAAACAAGACCTCATATAGATATATTTCGATAACTTTTTTGTAAAAATTTAAACCGTTTCTAAGCAAAACCCGTTTATAAGCAAAACCTGGAAAAACTGCATGTGATCCTCCGAAACATGTATAATTTTATGAATAAAAACTTCTAAAATTTTAGGAGGGAATGACCCTCAGATATAGTAGAGGTAGGGTTCGGGTAGATGAGATTTGAGTGATGTACAGTTCAAAATAATCTATACCTATATATCAATAGATATAACCTCCACAATTGACCTACTATATCCATATATATGTATCTTTTTAATTCATAGTTTCAACCATTATAAACTTCATACATTTCTACTCTATAATTTGCAGTAACACGCTGGGCATCCCACTAGTTTGATATAATAGCGCACGTACAATAACTTAAGGAGTCTGATTCTATAGTATATTAGAAGAAATGATGTAAGTTGTAAAAGATAAAACCAATAGTAAAATGACATATACAACATTTCTATTATATATTATTTATAAATTTATGGAATGGATGCATATGACGCTTTTAACATTTACAATCATGTTGACCATCTGTCTTTTTTCAGTTTTTTGTGCAATAACAAAATAAACAAGTCATCATTGTTAAAGTATCTCTAATAATAAGCAGTCATATCAATACAAATAATATTTATAGAAAAAATTTGAACAACACATCTTAAAAGTCAAAAACGTCATGTATTTTGGGACGGCAGGAGCTATCTTATAAGCAGTCATACCTGTTGTGATGGACGAGCAGGTGGTTGCAGTAGGCACCGTGGAGGCCTGCTGTGAGTTGCCAGATGACTTGCCGGGTGTAGAGAATAATTTGCCTGGACCCTAGCTTGTAGCTCGCATAGGAGGAGGAGGAGGAGGCGCCATGTTGAGCAGGAAGCAGAAGCACAAGAAGGCAGACGAAGATAAGAGAAGCAACGGAGGAGGGAGTCATTGTGCTGTGCTGAGGCGACATGCATGAGTCGTCGCAGCTAGTGTACATATATATATAGGGTGTGTCCATATACATCTCCTCCATCCTTTCTGAATAATTGGCTTGAATATCCTCGTACACCTCACAGATACGTCTCAGCCGACGGGATGGAATTTGTAACCTCCGAAGCATGCAAAGGATTATTGTTGCAGATCCCGACATGCTGGTGCTATGCTTCCCTAAGTGCAATCCAAAGGATTATTATTTCGAAATCACAACTTGCTGCTTGCAGCCATGTTTCTTCAATTCAATGCAATTGCAAAGCAGGGATCAAGTCAAGCTAGAGAAAGCGACCATAATGCAACAAACTGAATCTACATAATAGCCGGCCTGGCGTGCGGGACAATGTCAAACTAACGTGCTGATGTTGGACGTTATGTTCTATGCGCAAGCTTTACATAATTTGGTGTTGTTATTAAGTTCCTAGGTAATTAGTCTGGAATAACACTCGTAACAGGTTCAGATCATTATATACCAGAATGTTTGTATTTTTATTAAGGTTTTCTATATGCTGAGAATAATGTAAAATCAATTTAAATATAGGGTAAGAACTTTGTGAATTTGGAATTTATTTATATATTCGATCAAACGAAATTTATTTAGGCGTAACTAGAACTGCAAAAAAGGTGGGTGCATCCCTCAGCCCTCTCTGTAAAGGATGAAATTGGACAGTCACCCAGGCAAATTCTCTCGAACATAAATGATTGAAGTGGGGCCGCTGATATTTGAGAAGGATTACAAACATAAATGGTAGGCCTATAAAAAGGGAACATGGCAGCAACCTGCTTAATCGAACACACATACCAAAGACCATTTGTCGTCCAGTCCAACCTCCCCTGCTCCGTGTATAAACCCTTGCTGGTCCTTCAATTGGGCTCTCGCAATATTGCAATGGAGCATATATAGGCTTAGGAAGCACCAGGATCTCTTGGACAGCGTATGAGGCTGCTGCAAGAGGTAGCACAAATTGACAGCCAACTGCATATTCTGTAGCATGAGCGAGTTTGAGGAACATTGATCGATCTGTTCACCTTATTAGGGCAGTAGCAGGAAAGGGGTAATCGTGATTGGCAATTATTGATTGACTAATACATCATACAACTGTTGCATTGATTGATGCTGTATTATACTATTTATACATAGAACGATCCAAGAGATCGCTACGCAATTTATAACACAAAAACCATTCTCTTAATTTGAACTCACTCATCAGGTCTTGCCAAGCTTTTGTTTCATTTGTGTGTAGTGGTCACAGGACCTTTCAGTGTCGAGATTATACTGCATGTGGTACTTGCAACAATTTCACACTATACCACGGATATGCTTTAAAGAAACCTGAAATCAGACAAACGCTAACTGAATTAACAATGGATAACGAAGATGGCATCACGATGAGAAAAAAGAATTAATTTGAACAAAAACAACTCACTGCTTGGCGACCTTCAAGGTAGTCATGTCACGATTCAGTTCTCCTAACTTATTTATAGTTTTGTCAAACAAATACGTTTAATTTATGTTTATTGTTTTATCTATAGATCTATTTCTACAGAAGTAGCTAGCTGTCATAAGACCTTCTTTATAAATGACCAAACTGTCACTTAGACTGTGGCCATTACTAATTTTTCTCAATCTGTCCTGACCTTGATCATTTTATAATAGCAATAAACAACACTTTGGAGTGTTTATTTTGTTGCACGTATATGGCCATGAATTTCGTTTCTTTTATGTGGACCGCAATCAGATTCCGTGCATATGGTACACACTAGAGCTAGCCTCTGCATGTCACCACTAATTTTTCTACCTCGAAGGCAACCATTTCTGTTGTTTAGTTTGTTTTTCTATCCTCTAATAAAACTTGCGATAATCTATTTCCGTTTCCTCTAAAAAAACCTCTATTAATTGCAGCAATCAGCCTAGGCTCCACAGCTCGCTGGAGCAGCTTATATATGTAGCCATCATGGCATTATTATTCATCATGTGCGATGCCTGGAGAACATCCTGCCATGAGTAATAGCTAACAAATGGGACCCACCAGCCTTTCAGAAGGAGTCCAGGCTTATAAAACATGAGGGGCTACGGTGACATGTTTCATCAAACATAAACCAAACAAGAATTTGTTCTTTTCACTTCTCTTCTTTCTAATTGAGTTCATATGCATCACCTCTCCACCCACTTGCTTGTGTTGTTCTATGCACCACAAATTTTTTTGCTTCTCTCTGTCTAAGCCTAAACATTTTATAGTTCTTCATTTAATACTATAATTCTTACCACACACAGATCCTTACACAGAACTCGGCATCGTGCCATGCACAATGCTTTCATAAAGACAATCGAAGTCTTAATTAGCTCTAGGCATGGGAAGTACCAGGAACTATTGGATAACAGGTGAGTGCACTGTACCTTTAAGCTCAATTTGAGGGCAAAGTTAGAATAAGGTGGAAGCCGTACTTTTCCTACACAATTGGATTCAGGTGGAAGCCGTACGACGGCTAACATTTGTTGTCATATGAGCATGGAAGACACCCTGCATGGGCCACCAGATTACAACATATCAAGGGCCAGCCGTGATCCTTTGTAAACTCCAAAAGGCCACCGTCTGTCCGTCCGTTCTAGTGCTCGCTTGGTCACGGGCTGCCCCTTCAGCGCAAGATTTGATGTTACCACCCCAGCCACTACCCCACAACAGATCGATTTGAGGAGAGCTCGAGAGAGTGTTAAAGGAGAAAGAGCACCAAGGCAGGGATAGCTAGACAGATAGCACCATAGATGCCCATGCATGCTGGTGTCAAGGAAAGGAGGAGAGTAGGGGGGAGGAAATAAGATTTGGGAGGGGGGAGAGAGCGCGGAGATACTGGGGATAGAGTGTGAAAGGGTAAAGGGAAGGGTAAGGATGCAGACACGAAGAGGGAGACGAAGACTTAATCATATTATTGAGAAGAAATTAAGTTATGTCCAGAAATGTGTGATCAGTACTGGATGGTAATACTAACTGCTAGTGATATTTATCCATCACTATTGCTTGGTTTTAAAATCTGTTTGTGATACAGTTTTTTCTTATGAACTGTAGGTAACCCTATCACTGTTGGTTTCGAATTATCAGAAAGTAATAGGCCAGCTAGGATTGTGATTTCTATAGTAGAAATGTTAAGCATGTTGGTTTTCCATGTTTGAACCAGTTTCTTTGGTACAAGAGACCTTTTTATTTCTTTTTGAAATTGAAAGTATATACGTGGCCTCTGTGTCCACACACAACCAAAGTGAGACCCATTTTATATGTTGCACTTGGACAAAATGATCTAGGAACAATGGAAATATATGAACAAATTTGCCGGCCTGTCCAGAGCCTATCCTTCATTCCTGGACCATCATATTTTATAGTCAGAAATAAAACTTCATTGTTGCTCAGGACATTAACTATTTATCATGACTGCATTGGGAGGTACCAGGATATAAAAGGGGAAGTTGCAGCGACATGCCACTGCCTCAAACAGAAACCAAAACAACATTACTTCTTCCTACTACTTGAACATTACTTCTTCCTACTACTTGAGTGTTTATAAGCTCTTGACCGGCTTGCTTTTCTTGCTCCTCTTGTCTAGAGTAGACAGTCTCTAGCTATAGCTCTCGACCACATAAGCCCTTGGTGGTTGCATTGGGAAACACGATGATCAAGGACATAGCTACCAGGCATGGGAGGTACCAGGAGATATTGGATAACATCTCGTCAAACATGATCTAAATTGATGTCTCTCTTGTTTGCCAATGCCCCTCTGTCCAAGTACTGAATACTTGATCTGCAATAGACATAATAACTTGTTATGCATCATATCGGAAGCCGTGGCTGCCGGTGCTGTGTTGTCATCTCGCATCCATGCCACAGCTTAGCAGACCACCAGAAGCATGTAGAGCACAAAAAAAATGATGTTGGGGCTCCTAAACACCCTTCTCATGTTTGGATCTATTCAGTCTGGTAAATTAACTACTCCGGCAAATGCATGCCATCCGTTTCATGCGGGATATTGGGAGTCCGGTCTATCAATTTCAATGGATAGTAAATATAGGTTCAGTTCAGGTGGGCTCCTCGCCACCGATGGTAGGTTCATCAGAAAAATATCCAAAAGCATGAAGTGTAGGAAATAAGTACACACGAGTCATTTTCGCCACACGGAAAAATCAACCTTATTAACTTCGCAGCAGTAATATAGATTAGACTAAACATTACTGCAGCAAGTGGATCAACAATATAGGTCAATTTGTGTTCTTAACGTGAGTTTTAAAATATTCACTAAAGTGGGCATAAATAGGCTTAATATGGTAGCTAAAACGGTGGTGAGGCCAACGCAGACTGCCTTTATGCCGGGCAGGAACATAATGGAAGGGGTCGTTATATTACACGAAACCATCCATGAACTACACACCAAAAAGAGAGACGGTGTCATTTTTAAAATTGACTTTGAAAAGGCATACGACAAAGTGAAGTGGTGCTTTCTACAATAAACGCTACGAATGGAAGGTTTTTCCCCCAAATGGTGTCGGTGGGTTCAAACTATGGTCACTGGAGGAAGTGTGGAAATCAAAGTCAATGATGACGTAGGACCCTACTTCTAGACAAAGCGTGGACTCAGATAGGGGGATCCAATGTCACCAATCTTATTTAACATCGTCGCAGATATGCTAGCTCTTCTTATTAACAGAGCAAAAGCTGACGGCCAAATAAGAGGTGTTGTCCCCCACCTTATAGATGATGGACTATCCATCCTACAATATGCAGATGACACCATTGTCTTTATCGATCACAACCCAGAACAAGCTTGAGAATCTAAAAACTGCTTTGCTTTGTTGCTTTTTGAACAACTATCGGGTGAAGATCAACTTCCACAAGAGTGAAGTCTTTTGCTATGGTGCAGCTAGAGAGATGGAATTCTTTTACACTAATCTCTTTGGATGCAATGCAGGGGAATATCCCTTCAGATATCTAGGGATCCCGATGCACCATAGATAACTCCTGAACTCTGAATGGGGAAAGATGGAAGATCGTTTCAAACAGAAACTCTCTTGTTGGAAAGCCAAATACCTGTCATATGGGGAAAGATTAGTTCTGCTCAATTCAGTCTTAAGTAGCTTACCTATGTTTATGATGTCTTTCTTTGAGATCCCTAAGGGGGTCATTAAAAACCTGGACCATTATAGATCCAGGTTTTTCTGGCAAGGCTCTTCAAATAAACATAGATATCGCCTTGCTAGATGGGACATCCTATGTCGGCCTAAGGATCAAGGAGGACTGGGTATCCTAAATCTGTAATTACAAAATAAATGCCTTCTAGCCAAATGGCTAGTTAACTTGCTAAACACACAGAAGGCATGTGGTAATCTCTTTTAAAGAATAAGTACCTACGTTCCAAAAGCCTATCTTAGGTGGCAGCCAAACCCAATGACTCTCATTTTTGAGAGGGCGATGCATATCAAAGATGAGGTTCGACTATAGGTTCTTTCGATATTAAAGATGGAACCAACACTAGGTTTTGGGACGACACATGGGTTGGAGATAAGCCTCTAAAAGTTAAATATCTATCCTTATATAATATAGTACGAGATCCTCACGCAACAGTCTCTAAAGTCATGACTACTACCCCTCTAAACATCTCTTTTAGAAGGGTGCTGGTGGATAATAAACTTACAGAATGGCTTAGTCTAGTAGCACGGATATCAAATGTCAAATTGGTGGAGGGTTCAGACTACTTTAGGTGGAGCCTAACCAATTCTAGGTTATTCTCTGTCCGCTCTATGTATCTCTATCTTCTAGATACACCAACACCATTTCGTCATAGGAAGATCTAGAAGTTAAGAATTCCTCTCAAAATCAAAATCTTTCTTTGGTTCTTGCAAAGGGGTGTCATCTTAACCAAAGACAACCTTACTAGGAAAAGTTGGAAAGGGAGTCAGAAGTGCATCTGCTGTAATGGGAATGAAACTATCCAACACTTATTCCTCGAATGTCCCCTTACCAAAATGATATGGCGGATTATCTTTTTTGCTACTAGTTTTACCCAACCAAGATCAATCAACCACATGTTCGGTAGTTGGCTAACTAATCAAGATAAAAGGATTAGAAACTTGATTTGGGTGGGGGTGGTTGCCATGTGTTGGGCTATTTGGAGATGCCGTAATGATGTTGTTTTTAATCAAATGAAATCTAACTCTATTATACAGGTAATTTTCAGAGGAGTGTACTGGTTACGCTTTTGGGCCCAGCTGCAGCATGATGAGACAGCCAAGGACGCACTCTCAACGATGAGCAAGAGATTAGAAATAATCGCTTTAGAGATATCCAATAAAGGATGGAAATAGTTATATTGTTTAAACTAGCGTCCTGGTCGATCTATATGACTATGGCTTTCTTTTTTATTTTTTACCAAAACTTTATAATAATGGGCTCTGTACATCCACGGATGTAGAGGCCAGATATTGTTTTATCCATTATCTAAAAAAAAAGTGGAAATGAGAAAACAGATAATTAAGTCGAAAGTAAATTCAAAGGTCAGTAAACATTACTCTGATGGACTCATCCATGAAGCTAGCACCTGATCTCTTGTGAAGGGTACATGGGATGCTGGACATGTCCCACAAAATTAATTAGCAGCTG
This sequence comes from Chrysopogon serrulatus, assembly GCA_015844335.1. Lineage (NCBI taxonomy): Eukaryota > Viridiplantae > Streptophyta > Magnoliopsida > Poales > Poaceae > Chrysopogon > Chrysopogon serrulatus. Next base: position 293,624 of record JADLZL010004730.1, read on the forward strand.
CGAGGGATGAAGCCTACCTTTCCTCCTGCCACATTGTGCACCACCTCCGCCGTCGCCAGACCGTCCACGGTGAAGGGACCGGCGGTGGGACGTCTTAGTGCAGCATCTGGTCCTCGTCGATCAAGAGGCTGTCGCCACGCTGCCGAATTTGAGCCGGACAAGTGGCAGGACGAGCTCATGCAGCCCGGTGAAGTCATAGCACGTCACGAAACCGGCCGGCGAACCCAGGTATCGCCGGTACTGCGACATCTTCTTCCAGAAGGAGTCACACAGCACAGTGTATGCGTCCGGCGCCAGCATTGTGAAGGTGGTGGACGTCCAGGTTGGTGCCACTGCCATTATTGCCCAAGGTGCCAGCCGGGATTGGAAAGTCCTCGCCGTGCCCTCGATAGTCGATACAGACAGGTGGAGCCACCGGAGTAGTTGCAAGGGCAGTCCGGCAAGCCGAAGGGGAGACGTGGTTGAACGTCGAGGACCACGATATGTCGCGAGCTGGGTCATAGTCGTTGGAACCTGATCGAGGCGCATGGCTTGCACCGGAAGAAGGGATGTGCCAAGGTGTATGTCCAGGAACACCGGGAACTGCTGAACGCTGTAGTCCAGAGAGCGCCTGGTTGCGTCGCCGGGTCCGACGAGCCATTATTAGCGAGGATTATGGTGGCTGCTGGCGGCTAGGGCTGGGGCCAGGGCAGACACAATAGACGATTGTGAGGCAAAATGGCGCCGGATGAGAGGTGTCATGACACCAGACGTCTGCTGCCATTAGGGGCGGCAACCCATGCAACGGTGAGCATGGGTTCTGCCTGTGTACTGTGTATGCAACGGTGAGCTGGCTCTGCCTGTGTACTGTGTACTACGGGTAGCTTCTTGTTGCCTAGGACTGTAGAAGTTCAAAATATATACAGCAAATATGTAATGTAAGAGTACATCTAAGAGTATTTAAAAAAAAAAATCACACTGGCGAGATACTTGAATAAAGTTGTTCTTTGTATGTTTTGAGCCTCCAACTATTTTTATATCTTAATGTGCACCCTTCAACAGAGCTAACTCTACTCTTCTCCTTTGGTTAACAAACTTAGCATTTTTCTCGATTCTGCATCTAAGGTTGTTTAAAAATTTTGAATTTCAAATGTGAAAATTCAAACATAATTTCTATAGCTTACATGGGAGGCAGCGCGATGTTGAGCATGAAGCAGAAGCAGGAGGAGGCACAAAAGGAAAAGAGAATGAAGCAACATGGGATGGAGTCGTTGTGTGCTGTACATGCATGCAGTCTTATATTAGCTAATGTTTGAGTCTAGGTAGTGCACTTATACCAACAATCGTCACGAATATCCTCGTACATCTCACAAATACGTCACATACACTACGGTCGACGCGATGAAATTTTTGTAACCTCGGAAGCATGCAAATGATTATTATTGGAAATCATGGCTTGCTGGCTTCCCCAATGCAATGCAATTTCAAAGCTGGTTCGAGGTAGAGAAACCAGCCAGTGCAACAAACAAAATGCATGTCACATATTGGCCAGCTGCCTGTGCTGGACAATGTCAAGCGCGTCCATAGTGATCGTTATGTTCTATGTGCATTAGTTACATAATTTAATTGGTGCTGTTAAGTTCCTGGGTAATTAATCTGGAATAATAATATGCCAAATTACAGTTTATATGGCAATTTTTATATTCTGATTGAGGTTTTACATGTGCCGAAAGTATAAGCAATTTAAACGAAGGTGGTGAATTTGGTCACCCCTTGGGGCGAGGCTTACGAGTGTTAATTCTACGGGTGCGTCATGAGGTGTGATGCCTGCTAATAACACTTGTGTCGACGTGTGCATGTTATTCGACTCTAGAAGAGATGGCTTTCTATCGGCATGGCCTTCCTCCATGAGCTCAGCTCATGACCTGCGTAGAGTGGTGGATGACAAGCAACTTTACCTGGCTTAGCGAATGCAATTGTGTTTAGCTGCATGCGACGGTCTCTGACCATGCACTACAGAGCTTGCAGAATTGGATGATAACTTGATGAGTAGTTGTGCGACCCTTTTTTGCAGGTGTGAGGTGGCATTTGTTCGGTGAAAACCTTGGCAGGTGATAGATGGAGCTGATCACGGGGACACTTTGGGGTGTCATTAAGTGTCATCAAGGCGCCTCCACTCATCATGTTGTGTTCTTTTGTGGAAACAGCTAGCGCCCCGTATTCGACAGTGCTTATCACCGTATCCTTCCTAAAGGCATCATTTATGATCTTGAAATTACTGACCCACATTGCATGTAACCATTCTTTGTACCTTCCATAACGAGAAACCTTGTGACCGTGCTCGCAGAAAGCGTGACAATATATTTCTTTAACATCCTGTGCTATATCAACCACTACCGGAATCCCGCCCTTTGCCGAGTGGATAGGGCTTTGCCGAGTGCTTTTTATCGGGCATTCGGCAAAAGGCACCTTTGCCGAGAGCAACTCACGGCAAAAGAAGGCTCTCGGCAAAAAGCCTTTGCCGAGTGCTTGGCACTCGGCATAGTAACCCACCCAGCAAAGGCCGACATTTGCTGAGGGCAAACTCTCAGCAAACATTTGCCCTCGGCAAAGACTGCCGCTAGACAACCCCCCCCACCTCCACCGCCCTTTGCTGATAAATTGGTTGCCGGCGGCTCTTTGCGAAAAGCAACAGTTGGCAAACCCTTTGCCGAAGTGTTTTTAGATCTTTGCCGAGTGCCTCGGGCACTCGGCAAAGGACTCGAGTCCTGTAGTGAACACACACAGGTTCTTTTGCAAGCATTTATATGGTGCTTGCATTATTTAATTTTGTTGAAGTTGAAATGGCTCCAGTCCTCCCAATCCGTGCAAACATCTAAGTTGAACTTGCAAAGGTTGGTACATGTCACACATGACTCCTTGGGCCCATCCTATATCTTGTCTTGTATAATAAGTGTGGTCGATTATATGTCCGCATTGTCGTCTCCAAGATTGTGAATTGTGCAGTGATTCATAGATGAGGTAAAGCCTTGTCTCTCTTAAATCCAATGTAAAGCCTTGTCTCTCCTAGATCCTTGCACGACGGTGTCAATTGACAACAATGATTGCACTTGCATCCACCACCTAGCTAGTGGACACGACTTCCATTCTGCAATTTTGATGATTAGATTATATTGGGTCATCAGCTATCGATGATGACCAAGCGACAGAGCCAAAGCCGTGAACGCGAAGGATCAACAAACTGATTATATGATGATCTAACACAGTACGTAGTTGTCTAATGGAGACATGATTGTTTTTGTACAAATCGATTTTCACAGGCGGTTCACTTAGTCGGCCGCCTGTGTAAAATATATTTACACAGGCGGCTGACTAAGTCAACCGCCTGTGAAAATCATTGTCCGAAAAACACGAAAAATAAAAAAAAAATATTTTTAAAAAGGCAAAAAATATTTTTAAAAAGACAAAATGTAGCATGCATCTTTTAATCGATGAGAGTTTAAGATTGCTGCTAACTGATTCTTTTGAGATCATAGATGTTGGAGATTCTATAAAATAAGAGGTGGAGTGTTTGACCCATCTTTGGCGGGGAAGGAAATACAATTTTTTCACAAATGGCCGGTATGTAAATTTATTATGAATCAATATCAGGCATGTTACATATATAAGATGTTATTACAAGTAAATAACTCTAAGCCATTTATGTAGTACCACAAGCAACCAATCGGTTCGCTGCACTGCGGATTCTACACGTGCGAGTTCATGAGAACAGCCGGACGGTACATCAGGAATCTTAAGGTAACACTAATAGTAACGTTTGTATTTATATCGTTAAAAATGCAAATTTATTTAGACGCATGGAAATTTATATAATGCTTACAAACTTCCTTTTCAGGCGTATCAAGAAGCGGACTCCCATAACTTCGACGAGCTAACTATGTATGGAATAATTGAGGATCTCTGCTCATTTATCATGAGAGAAATTATTTCTTCAGGAGGGGAAATTTCACCACTCGGAAAGCGCCTTAGCGAGGCCGAGTTCAGAGCGCTAAGGGATATTAGCGCTCTGAAATTAAGTCGAAATGATTATTAGAATCCTCTCTAATGTAAATTTTATTATCACATGGTGGCCAAAAAATAATTTTGATGTAAACAATGTATAGTGTAATTAAATTGTTAATGATGTATATATGTATATAAGTATTATATGGTATAATTATTTTTTCTTAATGTATTTGTCATAATTAAATAGTCTTTGCATTGATCATAATAAGGGAGAAAGATGAGGGGGGGGAGAAGGGAGGAAGATGAGGGGGCAGAGAGGAGGGAGGGAGGAGGTGAAAGAGGAGGGACAGAGAGGAGGGAGGAAGGGGACAGGAGGGCGCCAACTGAAAAAATTAAAAATTCAAATGAATTTGGGCGGGGAAAAACATTAACACCGGGCGGTTTACCTAACAAAACCGCACTTTGTGGAAATTCCATTTCCACCGGCGGTTCCTTAAGTGAACCGCCGGTGGAAATGCCATTTCCACCGGCGGTTCCTTATGTGAACCGCCTGTGAAAATGGATTTCCACAGGCGGTTTTTCAAGCAACCGCCCGGTGAAAATGCAATATTTTCACGGCCTCTTGCCTGTGCGGCAGGCCAAAACGCCGATGGCGAGGCCTCTAGAACCGCCTGTACAAATGCTTTGTGTACTAGTGATTGTGGCAGCAGAGCGACGCATTTAATTACTTTAATTTCGTCCGAGTCAATATTGTTTCCTATTTCTCCAGTGTGCAATTGCCAGCTAAGCGAGATTTATTTCAGTGTCGGAAGGCTAGCCATGGTCACCAGACCAACGCTATGAGCCAACCTTTGCATTTTGAAATTTTTTCGCATCCCCAGCATGCAAGGATGGTGACGAGGAATTGGAAGGGAGACTTGGTAGAAGCTAAGTGAGCCACTGCTACCTACTGAGAATTTTTGTATTTCCCAAACCCTTATTATCCTCTCATTAGCCATCATTATTGCTCAATATGACGCTTTGGGCTCATCCTGCCATGTGCCGCGCAAATGGGGGCCGCTGCTATTTGAGAAGGACTCCATCTAGGCATATAAAAAGCGAGCATGCAGCAACGTGGGCAAATACTGGGTTCAACTCATTCACTGCTCTGCATAGAAGAAACTCGAGCTAGTTGTTCATTTGCAGTCGCACCACAAGCACAGGCTCTGTGACAGAAACCGAGTTGCCTGCCATGGAACAAGCACTGGTCCAGATTGAAGTGCTAAGGCATGATCGAAGTGCTAAGGCATAGGCATAGGAGGTACCAGGATCTCTTGGACGACATGCTTGCTCGTATAGGTAGCAAAACTTGAGAATCAAGTACATGTTCTATAGCGTCAACAAGTTCTGAGTAAGATTCTATTCACCTGGGTGCTGTAGCATGCAGCAAGGTGAGCCAATGTTGCGTGATTGGCGCATTCAAAAGAAAAGAGAGCAGCCCCCGTCAGTATGATTGTTGTACCATTTTATTAGGAAATTCATGACTAATAGTATGTACTGTTGTATTGTTATATATACTTATATATAGAAATGATCCAAGAGATTCCCACACAACTGTAACACAAAAACCATAATTTTCAGTTCAACTCACTCATCAGGTCATCTACGGCTTTTGTTTCATCTGTGTAGTAGTATACTACTGTAGTTAGTCTAACAATCAACTTTTTTTGTCTAGCAATAAATTAGAAGTTACGTACAGGACTGTTCAGTGCTGTTTATCATCATTATATTATTGTGCAGTACTTGTAACAATTTCTCCCTATGTTGGGGTTACGCACTAAATAAGAAGGCTCAAAGTATTCTTGATGATACCCAATCAGATGGTCGCTATAACTGAAACAGCACTGGATCACCAAGACGGCATCACGCCTTCGAGATAGCGATGTCAAACTACCGCATTTAATTTACACTTATTTTTCTATCTGGTTCTATTCTATAGAAGCACCTTTTGTAAACACTTTCTTTAAAAGCAGCCAAATTGTCAGGAACATGTCGTCGTTACTTATTCTCTCAATGTATCCTCACTGAGCAAGAACATTTTACAATAGGATAAAACACACTCAGGTGTGTTTGTTGCAAGTTTTAATAAATGTGGGCGGCAATCAGATCCCATGCCACAAAGGAGTAACGAACAAGTGGGTTCTACAACTACAATTATTTGAGGAGGAGTCCAGCAGTCATATAAATTAAAACATGTGACACACTCTCTTCTTACCCATCCCATTATCACAGATGGCATGGAGAATTGCGATAGCCTAGGAATCAAGCTGAGTTGAGGGAGAGGAGAGTCACTGACTACGACTACACCTCATCCTTTTATGCCTGAAGCTCTGTGGCAGCAATCAGCCAAGGCTCAGCTGCTGGGACAGCCTACATGTGGCCATCATTATTTGTCATGTATGACGCCTTGCATTGGCCCCTGCCTTCTATGAATAACAAGGGGGCCCTTCCGCCATTTGAAGAGTACGTCCATCTAGGCATATAAAAGGGAAGGTGCTGCATCAAACAGAAACCAAACAAGCGTCTTCCCACCACTTGAGTTCATCAGCCCTCCACCAGGCTGCTTTTCCTGCTGTTCTATGTATGCTAGGTTTCTTGCTTCTCCTGTCTAGCTAGACAATCTCTAGTCCTTCAGCACACAAGCCCTAGGACAGAACAGCATTACTGGTTACACTGGTAAACACTATCTAGGACATAGCTAGCTAGGCATGGCAGGTACCAGGAGCTATTGGACAGCATGCATCCTTCTTTGACTATGCCTATGCTCCTCTATCCATCCACTAAATACTTCTTACACATCATTTCGCTCGTGAATATGCTGGGCCAACTACATACTTCATACACATCATGTCACCTCCTCACTGGCCATCAGCTGAGCACGTCGCGTCGCGAGAAGTTGTTGCGGGCACAAATTGATAAAGTGATGTCAGGCCCCTAAACACCCAACTCATGTATGTCTCACGCAGAAGGCCTGGCTATTGTAGTGAAAGCAGGTTGATGCAGTACGTGGTGAAACACACACATATGGGCCGGGCTGCGCGGCGTGGCTACCATCAGCTCGAGCAAACCACCATCTGTGAGAGTGGACCATGATTTTTTGCAAGTCACAATATTTTTTGCGTGAAATACATGCACATGTGACCATGGGAGCTCGAATCAATGACATGACGCCTTCTGCATGTCACGGCATGGGCCGACATGCTACTGGGCTGGAGCCCATCTGCGGAGAGGCGGCAACCGCTCGTCAACTGGCAAAGGCGTGGCGGCTACTTAAAGGGAAATCGACAGAAGAGGAAGGCATGGACCAAGTGCAGATTAGACAGAGTAGTTAGCAGTAGAAATAGTTCCTTCGCGGCCTGCCGCAATTCTGTAACAAACTCTGTAACAACTCTGTCTCTCGTGCAATAAAGCTCACCGATTCTCCCCAATTCTATCCAAATCCCATTCCTAGCTAAGCCAGTTCATAACAATTGGTAATCAGAGCCCTTGATTTGGGGGAGAAATTTTTTCGAGCAACCAGAAGGCTGGCGCCAGCGAAGAAGCCAACCAAGCTCCAGCGCGACATGGCGACGTCCTTGGAGGAGTTGAAGTCGGCCATGGAGTCCATGTCGCAGAAGCTTGCGGGCGTCAACGACATGGCGACGCAGTTTGCGGGTTTCCAATCGATGATGGCCACGGCTCTCGACAAGCTCAACGACCTACAGGCATGGCGCACGGTAGCGGAGACATCGATGGGTGCAATGATGCGGTGAACTCAGGAGGCGGCGGATCGGCTGCAGAATCTGGAAGTGAACCGCACGCCCCCACCGCTACCCCAGGCGCCGACGCAGCCGCTGCAGGTGGTGGACACGCAAGTCGGGGCGAACCACCCGGGGCGACGACGCTGGGAGTCGCGCTTCCTACGGCTGCGGCGGTGCGGTTTGACCTCAACGCCGCACCGGCGTCGGGATCGACTTCTCATTCGCCCAATGGGCACGGCCAGCGCTTCGATCACCGGGCTGTTGGCAGCGGGGCCCCGAGCGCCCCCCTGCCGCACCCGGTCACGGGTATGATTCATGAGCCAATTCCCCATTTGCCGCTGGTTCCGGACTGCGATTTTGTGCCCGCATCTCGTTCGCCACCAGTGCCGAAGTTTGATTTCCCCAAATTCGATGGGGACAATCCTCGATTATGGCGTGACCATTGTGTGTTGTTTTTCGAGGTCTATGGGGTTCATCCTACTATGAGGACAAGATTTGCGGCCCTCAACTTTCAAGGAGCAGCAGCAGTTTGGTTGCAATCCATTGAACGTCATGGCAGAATCACAGATTGGGATAGGATGTGTGAACTAGTGTTTGCCAAATACGACAAGGACCAGTATCAGAAACAGCTTCGTCAGTTCGAGTTGCTGAAGCAAACAGGATTGGTTCAGGAGTACCATGCTGAATTTGAGAAGTTGGCACATGGGATCCTGCTATACAATCCTGGATATGATCATTTGTTCTTTGTGACACGGTTTCTGTCTGGACTCAAAGAAGACATCAGAGGGGCAATCATGCTGCATCGGCCTCGGGATGTCGATACAGCTTGTACTCTGGCGCTGATGCAAGAAGAGGAGATGAATCTGCAGAAACCAAGATCATGGAATAAAAGTTTCAACAAGGGAGCAGACAAGAGTGCGTCAGAAAAGTTGACAACTGACAAGAATGCCCCAATCAATCAGAAAGCAGAAGACAAAGACAAGCTGCAGTCATTGAAACAACATAGAAGAAGACTGGGCTTATGCTTCAAATGTGGAGGCAAATGGAGTACAACTCATACATGTGCTGAAAATGTGCCACTCCATGTATTGGAAGAGTTGTGGGATGCATTGGACCTATCACTATCTGAAGAATCTGAAATAGATCAGTCAGAAACTGCATCAGCTGAAGATTCGGTGTTTGCAGTGGGACTGACTGATACAAATGGCAAAGGTCGGCAACAAACCTTAAAACTCCTGGCTAGAATTGGGAAGCACCAAGTCTTGGTACTGGTGGACTCAGGAAGCATTGGTACATTTGTTAGCAACAGGCTTGTGCAGGCGCTAGGATTGTCAACAAAACCATGTCAGGCTGCAACATTCAAGGCAGCTGATGGTGGACAGTTACATTGTGCTGAACTGGTTCCTGAACTCAAATGGTATGTGCAAGGGCATGGATTCAAATCTGATGCAAAGGTGCTAGCTCTCCAATGCTATGATATGATTGTGGGAGAAGATTGGTTAGAGGCAGTTAGCCCAATCTGGGTGGACTACAAGACAAAAGAAGTAAGAATCACAGTCAAGGGAAGAAGGGTAACTCTCCAAGGAATAAAGGATCAGCAGAACCCATGTCAACAAATTGGTGCAAAGAAGTTGTTGCATCTGATTCAGCATGGAGGGATTATGGACTGTTTTCAGATCAACAGTGACAGCATCAACACAGCCCTGGGAGATTGGGATTCAGAGAACATGGTTCAGGCAGTGGATCTGGAAGCACAGGCTATACCTCAACCAATACAACAGTTGCTTCAGCAATATGAGCATCTGTTCAAAACTCCTACTGAGCTTCCACCACCCAGAGAAGCTGACCACCAGATCAGACTGATGCTAGGAGCACAACCAGTTCATGTCAGACCTTACCACTATTCACCACTGCAGAAAAATGAAATTGAAGCTCAGGTGAAGAAGATGCTGCAGACAGGTGTGGTGAGGTCAAGCAACAGTGACTTTGCTTCTCCAGTTTTGTTGGTACGAAAGAAAGATGGAACATGGCGATTTTGTGTAGATTATAGACATCTCAATGCCATCACACTGAAGCACAAACATCCAATGCCTGTGGTGGATGAATTGCTGGATGAAATCAGTGGAGCCAAGTGGTTTACCAAGTTAGATTTCAGTGCTGGGTATCATCAAATAAGGATGGCAGCTGGAGATGAGTACAAGACTGCTTTCAGAACACATTTGGGTCTATATGAATTCATGGTGATGCCATTTGGGCTCACAAATGCTCCTGCCACATTCCAAAGTCTAATGAACAAGATCTTTGCTGAGTTATTAAGGAGAGGAGTATTGGTTTTCATGGATGACATTCTTGTGTACAGCAAAACAATGGAAGAACACATTAAGCTGCTACAGCAAGTACTGCAAATATTGGATCAGCATCAGTTTCTCATCAAGAGGTCCAAATGCATGTTTGCTCAAACTGAAGTAGATTACTTGGGGCATGTGATCTCTGCAGCTGGGGTAGCAACTGATCCAAATAAGGTGCAAGCAGTGATGAACTGGCCAACCCCACAGAATGTCAAGCAGCTCAGAGGCTTTCTTGGATTGACGGGATACTACAGGAAGTTTATCAAACATTATGGGGTGTTGGCTAGGCCCATGACTGAGTTGCTCAAAAAGGGAAGCTTATTCCACTGGACACCACAGACTGAGCAGTCATTCAGAGTATTGAAACAGCAATTGATGGAGGCCCCAGTATTAGCTGTTCCAGACTTTGATCAACCATTTGTAATTGAAACAAATGCAAGTGATGCTGGAATTGGGGCAGTACTAATGCAGGCTGGTCATCCAATTGCTTATCTAAGCAAGCATCTTTGCCCAAGAAATCAAACACTATCAGTGTATGAAAAAGAATGCCTGGCCATTTTGATGGCAATTGAGAAATGGAGGCCATATCTACAGCACAAAAGGTTCACGGTCAGAACTGATCACAAAAGCCTGCTCCATTTGACAGAACAAAGGGTGACATCAAAGATTCAACACAAGGCACTAGTCAAACTGATGGACTTGGATTATCACATCCAGTACAAGAAAGGCATCAATAATGCTGTTGCTGATGCTTTGTCAAGGTGTGTCAGTGGGCAGGAAGTATGTGCACTGACAGAATGTGTACCATCATGGGCACAGAAACTAAGAGAAGGATATGAGGATTATGAAGAGGACAAGAAGTTGTTAGCTGAACTCAGCATTGAAGGCACCAATGAAAAAAGGTTTGCATTGATGGATGGTATCATCAGATTCCAAGGAAGAATTTGGGTGGGCAGCAATACAATAGCTCAGCAACACATACTACAAGCATTGCATGCAAGTGGGTTGGGGGGGCACTCTGGAATTGCAGCAACATACAGTAGAATCAAAGCTCTATTTGCCTGGCCTTATCTGAAACAGTCAGTCCAGAAATTTGTTCAGCAGTGCTCTATATGTCAGCAGGCCAAGGTGGAGCATGGGAAACTACCTGGGTTACTACAGCCACTACCTGTACCAAATCAAGCCTGGGAGGTAATCAGCATGGACTTTGTGGAAGGATTACCTACTTCTGACAGATTCAATGCAATTTTGGTTGTGATAGATAAGTTCTCAAAATATGGGCATTTCATTCCTATACATCACCCATACACTGCATTGAGCATTGCAAAGCTGTTTATGGATCATGTTTATAAGCTGCATGGACTGCCTAGAGCAATAATATCTGATAGAGATCCAGTGTTTACAAGTGCACTATGGAAGGAACTCTTCAAGTTGTCTGACACTCAACTGCTTATGAGTTCAGCTTATCATCCACAAACGGATGGACAAACTGAAAGGCTAAACCAGTGCTTAGAAGGGTTTCTGAGATGTACTGTGCATTCCTGTCCTAGGCAATGGAGCAAGTGGCTTTCTGTAGCAGAATTCTGGTACAATACTGCATATCATTCAGCATTGCGGATGACTCCATTTGAGGTGTTGTATGGACAGAAACCAAGACAGTTAGGCATTGAGAAACTGGACTTGGCCAAAGTACCAGACTTGGAGAGTTGGTTGAAGGAAAGAGAGCTGCTGACTAAGATCATTCAACAACAGCTGCAGAGATCTCAGCAAAGAATGAAGTCACAAGCTGACAAGCAAAGAACAGAAAGGGAATTCCAACCTGGAGAGTGGGTTTACATGAAGTTGCAACCTTATGTGCAGTCTTCTGTGGCAGCAAGAACTAATAAGAAGCTATCATTTAGGTTCTATGGGCCCTATAAGATACTGCAGAGAGTGGGAGCAGTGGCATATAAGTTGGAGCTCCCAGCCGAGAGTCGAATCCATCCAGTGATACATGTGTCACAATTGAAGAAACATGTTCCTAAAGAGATGGTGATTTCAGAGGATCTTGTATCAGCTACTAGTGATCCAGTGCAGATATTACAACCGGTCAGACTTCTGCAAACCAGAGTGATCAGGAGAGGAGCCAAGATGGTCAAGCAGAATCTGGTACAGTGGGAAACGATGACACCAGAATTAGCAACTTGGGAAGATGAAGCTAATGTTCCTCGACAACAAGTTCAACACGTATCAGCCTGAGGACAGTCTGATTCTTAAGGGGGAGGGAATGTCACGGCATGGGCCGACATGCTACTGGGCTGGAGCCCATCTGCGGAGAGGCGGCAACCGCTCGTCAACTGGCAAAGGCGTGGCGGCTACTTAAAGGGAAATCGACAGAAGAGGAAGGCATGGACCAAGTGCAGATTAGACAGAGTAGTTAGCAGTAGAAATAGTTCCTTCGCGGCCTGCCGCAATTCTGTAACAAACTCTGTAACAACTCTGTCTCTCGTGCAATAAAGCTCACCGATTCTCCCCAATTCTATCCAAATCCCATTCCTAGCTTAGCCAGTTCATAACACTGCATCTCTCTCCTAACCACTATACGCCAATGTTACTTATGACTAAATGGATCAAACATGAGTTCGTGATGATATCTACACTATGCACGAGATTTTGAAATTAGTATTTGAGAGCCTAAATGAATTTAAATGAAAAGGTTTTCAATTGCAAAGTTGCGATATCATTGAGTACTACAACTTTGGTTTTGATTGTTTCTCCGATATATAGACATTTCAAATGAAAAAAAAAAAAATCATCAACAAAGATATAGATCTTTTCTATTGTATTACTTAGATATAAAATTTTATTCATCCAACTCATTTGGAGAAGTTATGGAGGAACACTCCCACACTGGGGAGCTCGTAGATCTAGCTAGTGGGAAGTGACAAAGCAGCTAGTCTTAATGTGCCTAGATAATGTCCCAGCCCATACGGCGAGGTGGAATGTTAAGGGCGTCCTGCATGCACCACATCCTTTCGCGGCAAGGTGGTAGCGGCGGTAAGGGGAGAGACTAAGAAACGGATGAGAGAGAGTGGGGCACTATGCTGGGTCTTTCGCTGAGGTAGGCTTCCCACAAACTGCCAGCGGGTGTATTCTGAGAAAATAGCAAGACTAAAGACTACTAAATATTGCCTTCTTCAAGTCGAAATCCTATTTACAACAGGGTTCTACTCATACAACTCTGAGATGTTAGAGAGGACAAGTTGGCTTCCTAAAAGCTGGAGATCATATGTGCACGTAACCTGCCATGTAATATATATATATATATATATATATATATATATATATATATATATATATATATATATATATATATAGGCATATCAAAATGGGAACATCCAGCGACCTCTATGGAACACAAGCCAACAAACACAAGCAAAATTGGTTTTCCATATTGATCGAGTTCATCCCATCTCCAGCTCCCTTGTTTCGTTCTGCTTTTCAGAAGATTTCTAGCTTTTTCTGTCCGAACACTATATAGTTCTTTTTCAAATGATGCTATTACTCCAAATATATAGGTTGAATGCTATGCAATAAGGCGTAGTTAAAGATGATGGAAGTCTAAACTAGGCATGGGAAGTACCGGGAGCTCTTGGACTACTTGAGTTGTCAAAGTTGGAGCTAGTTATATTAGAAAAGTACGTTCGTCAGAAAATTAGAACACAATAGTTGAGCAGACTTAATTTGGTGCTTGTGGTAGGCAAGTGCCTAACGAAAGTCAACCTATAGGTGACATCTGAGGAGGGTGAGTTGTATGTTGAGGACACTATCTGTTCTATTTCAGGTAGATTATTAGTAGTACGTATCGAGGCATTACTGCTACCTCTTGAACATTACATGGTTCACTCTCTTGTTATTGTAGCTTGGCATTAGTAGTACTAGTCCATCAACCCGTGCTCTCACACGAGTTAAATCTTAGGAGTAAATATTTATATTAATATTTATTCTTAATTATCATGATGGCATAAGCAATTATTTTAAGCCTACACTATGTCACTTAAGATTACTGGTAGAGCTTGATCATCTTAGATCTACAGTGGGTAGCAATGCTTGATGATATTAATAAGCCTTAATGTACTAACCTTGTCCTTTTTCTCAAGATGTTTGATTTTTTATTAAAATTTTTTAATGTAGTAATGGTTATATTATCAAATGGATATTTCAAACATTTTAGTCATATATACATCTCTCTCTCCCTGTCTCTCTCTCTCTCTCTCTCTTGTGTGTGATTTGCATGGTGGTAGCACAACATCCATATTTACTTTAATCAATTTGTAATGTATTAATATTTTATAATGGGCAATGGAGAAACATATTTGTCCTTATGGTTATCTAAACATTTTTTCATGCACTACTATAATAATAGTAAGATATAGATATCTTAGAAATATACATATGTTATTTTATATTATATTTCACAATGGCATATTTTATATAACATGATTTTATAGAATATATATAGCTTAAACACTGGATTTGCCTTCTAGAGTAGCTCAAACTGACTGAATGGTATACTCCCTATTGTCCGATAATACAATATATATTCTAGAAATTTTAAGATAAATTAAGACAGAACATAGAAGATGCATATACCCTCAATTTATTTTCCTAATCAGACATTATCATCGACTGACCTATTCGTTTATCTTATCAGTCAGCTTATTAGCCGTTAGAATAGTATTTTTTATCTCGAACAAATTAGGCGGCTTTGAAGTCCAGTTGAACAGCCTAGACATAATTAATGGTGATTGATTGATAAATGACTGTATTTAATGCAAAATTGATTTTGTCTTCTAGAATCCTTCATATTTGAGGACAAATTTAGAATGCTAGAATGCACTCTATGATAGATGGAGTATATGGTTGCAGTAGCAACATTATATACCAGTACATAGATCGGCACACATGTTTGTTGTTTTTTTTTTTTCTTTTGAAGAAATATGTTGTTGTTGGTTTTGACATTGCCTTTAATAGATTCATAAACGTGATGGGTCATACTCCCTCCATTCCTAAATAATTGTCACCATGGGATGCGTGCCACCATAAGTTTGACTTGATTTGTAGAAAATACGTGTAATATTTATATCTATAAATAATTTTGTTAAAAAACTAGATCCAAAGATCTTTCCGATGATACTAATTATGATACTAATTGATGATATTTATTATTTATTAAAATTACTGGCATTTCTTTCTCGGGAAACGAAACAACAGTTATTTAGGGATGGAGGGAGTACATACATATATGATATTTTATATTAATATTAATACATCAACCAAACGAACATTGATTGATAGGCTAATCTACATTTTAGTACTATATTAACCATTTATATCAACAAACATTTGTAAGGAGGATCGATTTTTTTACGATCAAACGTTCTCTTTTTCTTTTATAACAAAAAATTATGTTCATTGTTAGATCCATAAATATAATGGGTCCTGATATTTTTTATTAACATTAATACAGTAACTATAAGTGAACGTGATAGATAGGCCAGTCTACAATTTTGTATTAACCAACTATGAAACGTACATGTGGCCAATTTTTCCTTTTTTCTTTTAAAAGATTTATTTAGTATAATGGTTATTTTTCTTTATAATAAAAGTTAAGTTTATTGATAGATCCATAAATGTGATGCGTCCTGGTTTTTTTTTATTATTATAATACAGTAACTAAAAGTGAAAGTGATACAGACCAAGCTACTATATTGATTTTGATTTTATAAAAAGTATTTACCTCCACATTTATATAGATAGATTAAAAACAGGCTAGTATATCTCATTTACGTAAAAACAACTTTAACTTACCGGAAAAATTGTTCAAGAGAAAAAGCGAAAGTACAGGAAAAAATCTCAGGCTAAATATCTCAATGTACGACAGAAAAAACATCTTTAACTTACGGTACAAAACCAACTTTGAGTCACCAACAGTGAACATGATAGAGGCCAATCTACTATTTTTTATTAACCGACTATGAAGTTAAACATACGTGTGGACAATTTTTTTCCTTTTTTCTTTTTAAATAAGATTTTATTTAGTATAAAGGCGGAGGGGGTAATTTTTGTAAAATAGATCTAATGGTTATGAATATATATTTTTTAATGGCCCGATGTTTTCGATTAACGTGTGATTTTCTAGTATTTATCTTTTTTTTCTAGCGTTTGGTGAGAATTAACGTGGAGCCTCCGTTGGGCCTCTAATTAGTACTAGTAAGATGTTGCAGTTGGCCTCCTAAACCTAGAGTCCCTAAAAATTTGCATGAAACAAAACATGCTAACTCCTTCCTTAGCCAACATCAAGCTCCACCCACTATGACATAAATGATTTTCTAGAGAAGTTTCGCCTTTTAGCAGCCATAGGTGGAACAAAAGCCACCTCTATGCCAAAGACATGCTGCATGAAACATATAAGCTAAAAAAAGAGCATGCTCTTCACATCTCTTCCGTCTAAGTAGATCTAATTGATGAGTTTCCACCTCGATCTCCACCTACTTGCTTGTCGTCTTCGTCTATGTCCTGAAAATTTTCACCCACTTCGTCTATGACCAGGAAATTTTCGGTTCGCTCTATCTAAGACATAAGCCATGTTTTGTAACCATGTCCTTTTCTAATCTAGTTCTACGCGATGTAAACAAACTAACTTTTATATTCATTTTAACAAATGTGAACTTACATGGGCACTTGTCATGCAGAAAACTATTTTTCAAAAAAAAAAAAAAATTCAAATAACTAAAGAACTCTTCTAAAGCAACATCCAAAACTTTTTATCATATATATCCAAAAATAGTTTAAAAATGTAACATACTGCATATAGATTGTTGTTAAAAATTTCAATAAATTTTGAAGAAATACACTATATTGTAATTGAAATGAATTTATGCATGGTTAGAGAAATTGTAATCCTTGGGTCCGAGGTCTCAAGAAAATTGTAAATTTCCCTAGCAGTTTAGTATAACACTCAACGAAATTTACTTTTTTTCTTGGCAGATAATAATAACAGTGAAGGAAATAGTAAAGGCCGGTTTACATACACTCTTAACCTTTCTGATTAACTTAATTACTCGCGGGAACAACACATATATTACACACACATAGACCATAACGACAAACGGCATCAACGTTTGACATTACATTGCATTGTTCTGCACACATATGGCCATATGCTTCCGTCCTTCCCCACAAGAGGTTACAAATCTCGTACATGGCGTCGCCCGTCATGTATTTTTGGCGTCAGCCGAAACGTAGGAGTGTTGTCGGCCTCTACGTGTCGTCCCTCTATAACAAAGCATGCATACATCATGGAGCATAGCAATATAGCACTAGCACAATGACTCCGGCCTCCGTTGCTTCTTTTTTTCGTCTTGTGCCTGCTTCTGCTTCTGCTTCCTGCTCAACATGCTGCTTCCTCCCATGCAAGCTATCTGCAAGGGTCCAGACGAATTTTTTCAAGACACCCGGCAAGTCATCTGGCAACTCACAGCAGGCCTCCACGGCGCCTCCTGCAACCACCTGCTCATCGATCGCAACTGGTACATAGATAGAGCATATATATGTTTATATATAATATGAAAAATGTCGTATATTTGCAACGAAATTTTACATCTTACACCATATCTGTTCTAATATGTTTTAGAACCAGACTCTACTATGTTTGTACGCTATTATTACTAGCTCGTATGGCCATGTGTGTCCTGAGTTTCATGTCATATATGAAACAATATATAAACTAGTCAAGACACTAATTTGTAGCTCATCAGCATGTTTATACTACTACTCTTAGTAAAACTGGCTAGGACTGTTATATATGCTCCAGAGAGTGGGCGGACACACCAACATGAAGAGAAAGTGCAACGGACAAAAGTTTAGAACAAACTTCATACATATATGTATGTATGTATGTATGTATGTATGGATCAACTTTTACAGGCCAACATGCATCGGCGCGTTTGACATTGTCCTGCACGGCTGGCCGGCCAATATGTGATATTTTGTTTGTTGCCTTGCATTGGCCGCTGTCTCGAGCTTTGCATTGATCGTGATATTCTTTACAGTAATATAATCCTTGCCAAGACTGCTAGGCTAGTCTCAATAGGAGTTCCATCAGAATTTCATTTGCATTAAATAGCATACCCTATATGTATTTGTGATGACATGACAGTGTTTTAATGAAGAGAGAAAAAATGAGTGTCATGGGGATGAAAATCTATTGACACGATTATCAACACTCCATGAGTCATGGAATTAAATGCCTATGAAACTATGGAATAAAGATGAGAGTTTTATCAAAGTTTCATTTTAATCTATGTGATATGATAGTCTTAAAACAGCAAAATGAAACTCACCACCGAGACCGGCCTTATGCTCCAGAATGTCAACGGGAACACCAACATGAAAAAGATGGTGCAGTGGACAAATTAAAAATTTATTATAAACTTATTTATATGATGTAACACCCTAGGTGTTAAGCGTAATAAAACTTTGTCATGTCATCATCCTAAGCATGAAGCATTATGTTAGTAAAGTTAAAAATGTTGCATGAGTGGTTTAAGTTTGTTGCAATTGCTTAATTCTACCTTGCTTCACATGGTTAAGTGCTGGTCATAGAATTTCAGATTCAATTTTCAGGAATTGATTACTAGGACTTTTGCAAATAAAAAGTTCCAAACTTTTATTCTACTTCAAAGTACAAACCTTGTACTTGGCAGTAGAGCATTGGATTGAGTCATGATATGCTTGATTGATCATTAAATAATTTGCCCAACATTGAATCAGCAAAAGGGGTATATCAGATACCTATAGAACTGGAGGGGCACACTTTCTACACAAATATGTTAGTACTAAAGGATCAAGATATTGATGTGATCCTTGGTATGAACTGGATGAGTCAGCGTAGAGCTATCATTGATACTCTGCACCGGACTATCCAGTTGAATTCTCCTCAAAATGAATCCAACTTGCTTATTCGGTTGCCAATTCCTAAAAGAACAGTTGAGCGAGTATATGGAGCAGTAGTTAAAGAATTGAAAGATATTCCAGTGGTGAAGGAATTTCCTGATGTGTTTCCAGACGATCTGCCTGGATTGCCTCCAGATCGTGATGTGGAGTTTAGAATTGACTTAAAACCTGGCGCTGCACCAATGTCCAGACGAGCATATTGAATGCCACCCAAAGAGTTAGCCGAAATGAAAACTCAACTGCAAGAATTGCTAGACAAGGACTATATCCGGCCTAGTTCTTCTCCGTGGGGATGTCCCGCAATTTTTGTAAAGAAGAAAGATCAAACACTCAGATGTGTGTCGACTATCGCCCCCTAAATGAAGTCACCATCAAAAACAAATATCCACTTCCCCCGCATAGATCTTCTCTTTGATCAACTCGGGAGCCAAGGTGTTCTCTAAGATTGACCTCCGATCCGCTACCACCAAATAAAAATCCGACCCGAAGATATCCACAAAACAGCTTTCGTCACCAGATAAGGTCTATATGAATACCTGGTTATGTCTTTTGGTCTAACCAATGCACCCGCTCATTTCATGTACCTAATGAACTCTGTGTTCATGCCAGAACTTGATAAGTTCGTTGTTGTTTTCATCGATGATATCCTAGTATATTCTAAAACCAAAGAAGAACATGCGGAGCATCTTCGTATTGTTCTAACCCGTCTCAGAGAACACCAACTATACGTCAAGTTTAGCAAATGTGCATTCTGGCTTGATAAAGTTCAATTCCTTGGTCATGTCCTATCCGCCGAAGGTGTCGCAGTTGACCCTGGCAAAGTCCAAGATGTTCTAAATTGGAAACCACCTACATCCGTCCACCAAGTTTGCAGTTTCCTTGGAATGGCGGGATATTACCGTCGTTTTATTCCTGATTTCTCTAAAATAGCCAAACCCATCACCGAGCTTCTAAAGAACCAAACCAAATTTATCTGGTCATCTGAGTGCGAAGCAGCATTTCAAACTCTAAAGAAGCTACTGACCACCGCTCCCGTTTTAGCCCAGCCGAATATAGAGAAGCCATTTGATGTGTATTGTGATGCCTCAGGCATTGGAATTGGATGTGTACTAATGCAAGAAGGGGCGAGTGATTGCTTATGCTTCCGCACAACTCAAACGACATGAGGAGCATTATCCGACCCATGATCTTGAGTTGGCGGCAGTTGTTCATGCACTCAAGATTTGGAGGCATTATTTGTTGGGAAGTGTTTGTCGTGTGTACTCTGACCATAGGAGTTTGAAATATATTTTTACTCAGTCTAAGTTAAATATGCGGCAAAGGAGATGGTTAGAATTGATTAAAGATTATGATATAGAAGTGCATTATCATCCGGGTAAAGCTAATGTTGTAGCCGATGCTCTCAGTCGCAAGGTCCAGTGCAACTGTCTTGCAGCAAAACCACTTGAGCTAACCTTATGCCGAGAATTGGAAAAGTTGGATTTGCAAATAGTCCCACAGAGTATGTTGGCCAATATAGCTATTGAGTCAACAATCCATGCCCAAATTGTAGCTGCACAGCGAACCAATAAAGGCATAGCTCACATTAAAGAAAAAGTCAGAGCCGAGAAAGCTCCAGGTTTTAGAATTGATGAAAATGATGTTCTTTGGTTCAAGAACCGTCTAGTGGTTCCAAAAGTTCCTGAATTACGACAACAAATCCTTGATGAAGCACATACAACTAGGTTCTCTATTCATCCAGGAAGTAAAAAGATGTATCATGATCTTAAACAATGGTTCTGGTGGACCAAAATGAAGATTGAGATTGCTAATTATGTTGCAAAATGTGACATTTGCCGAAAAGCGAAAGCAGTTCATCTCAAATCGGCAGGACCCTTACAACCCCTACCTATACCATCCTGGAAATGGGAAGATATTAGTATGGACTTTATTATTGGACTGCCAAGAACATCAAAAGGTTTTGATGCCATTTGGGTAATTGTTGACCGCCTCACAAAACAGGCACACTTTTTGCCTGTGAATTACAGCTATCCAGTTTTGGGTTATGCAAAGCTATATATTAATCGAATTATGAGTTTGCATGGAGTCCCCAAGACTATTGTATTGGATAGAGGCATGCAGTTTGTCTCTAAATTCTGGAAAGAATTGAACAAGTCCTTAGGCACAAAGCTCCTCAGATAGTTCTCGCCTACCATCCTCTAGATTGGAGGGCGCATTTAAAGAGTGAATCAAATTATTGAAGATATGTTGAGGGCATGTGTTCTTGCCTACCCAGAAAAATGGGATGAATGTTTACCTATGGCAGAATTCTCTTATAACAATAGTTATCAAGAGAGTATAAAAATGGCACCTTTTGAAGCCTTATACGGCAAAAGATGTAGAACACCTCTCAATTGGTCTGAACCGGGAGAAAGATGGTTGTTTGGGACCGATATTGTGAGAGAAGCCGAAGAGAGGGTTCGACTCATTCAAGATAGTTTGAAAGTTGCCCAGTCTCGGCAAAAGAGTTATGCAGATAAAAGACGTCAACCTTTGGAATTTCAAGTTAATGATTATGTCTATCTTCGAGTATCACCGATGAAAGGAGTAAATCGATTTGGTGTCAAAGGCAAGCTAGCCCCTCGTTACATTGGTCCTTATAAAATTCTTGAGAGATGTGGTCCAGTGGCATATCGTATCCAATTGCCAGAAAATCTCTCTGCGGTGCACAATGTTTTTCATGTTTCTCAATTAAAGAAATGCCTTCAAGTGCCTGCTCAAGTTATTGATGTTGAAGGAGTAAAGCTTGAACCCAACCTAACCTACTCCGAGTACCCAATTCGAGTTTTGGATCAAAAGGATCGAGTCACTCGAAGAAGAACCATCAGGTTCTATAAAGTTCAGTGGAATATGCACTCGGAAGATGAGGCAACATGGGAATCTGAAGATTATTTGACGGAGACTTTTCCAGATTTTCTTGCCTCTCTCTAGGTCAACAACTCCCTTCTAGTTGTTACCTTCTGTAGGTGTTGCGTTTGTAAATTGAAACCTACCCTACTGTCTTGTAAGTCTATTGTAAGAGAAAGTGTGTGACACGTTTCCTTTTCCACTACTAAACCCCAGGGCTTAATTTTCTCAAAATCTAGGGACGAGATTTTTGTAAGGGGGGAGGAGCTGTAACACCCTAGGTGTTAAGTGTAATAAAACTTTGTCATGTCATCATCCTAAGCATGAAGCATTATGTTAGTAAAGTTAAAAATGTTGTATGAGTGGTTTAAGTTTGTTGCAATTGCTTAATTCTACCTTGCTTCACATGGTTAAGTGCTGGTCATAGAATTTCAGATTCAATTTTCAGGAATTGATTACTAGGAATTTTGCAAATAAAAAAGTTCCAAACTTTTATTCTACTTCAAAGCACAAACCTTGTACTTGGCAGTAGAGCATTGGATTGAGTCATGATATGCTTGATTGATCATTAAATAATTTGCTCAACATTGAATCAGCAAAAGGGGTATTTTAAACCCTAAATTCAAAACTGAGTATTTCATTTTTCAAAAATATTTTGAATTTGGGGATGAGCCCAAAAGCAAAGTTGAAGTTTATAAAATTTGGAACAACTTCTATTTTGGAAATTTTTCAAGTTTTCATATGAATTTGAAAGTAATTTTGAAAATGAAAAATCTGAGCTGGCTGCTACAGTAACAGAGAGGGGGAAAACTTCACCTTTGCCTCTGCCCATGCCGTCACCGGCGTCGTGGCGGCCGTTCCCGCGCCCCTCTCCGGTTTTCGCGCAACACCGCACACCTAGCCATCGCCGCGAAGGCGCTGGCCGTCGCCATGACCCTCCACTGCCCTATAAAAGCCGGGCCATGGCCGCTGCCGCCTTCCTTTTTCTCTCTCTCACTGCTCCATCACCGGCCGACGAGGACCAATGGTGAAATTCACCCTCACCAAAGCCCTCTCCATCCAATTGCACTGGCACACAACTCCGTTTTTTGGTTGCGCATCTAGAGAACCTAGTTTCAGCTCTTGACACCGCCTGAATCGGGTCGACGCAGTCGTCGTCTCCGTCTCCGGCCGGACTGCCGCCGTGAGACCTCACCCCTGGTCAGAGCTCCATAGCAAGACACGTATTATCTCAAACCCCGCCTTAGCATCGCCCCACTTCACTGATCACGGTCGGCTTGATGGTTTCCGCAGCAACGTCCCCGACGTGCCGGAACGACGCCGAGCCGCTAGTTCACGCCGCCATCATTGTCACCGCCGGCAACCTACCTCCGCCACGTAACTGACCCAACCAGATATCCCAACGTGATCGTGGTGAGCTACTTATCCCTACCGTGCCCACTCCGAGGTCCCTAATGGCCTGGGGTCACCGGAACACCGCACGCCGACGAGACGGTGAACCGCCGTCCACCATGGCCGCGGGCGCAGGAACTCTAGTGCCCTAGGAATTTAGTTAGTGGTGTCGGGGAGGCGGAGAGGAGTGGAGAGTACGCCGGTGAGGTTATCATCGCCGGCGAGGTCGTCGTCGGTGAGACCGAGTCGGTCAGGAGAGCCGGCCGCCGTTGTCAACGCTGGGCTGCGCCTGTGTCACCGACACACGGGGCCCGGATGTCGGTCTGAGCGGGAGGAGGAAGAGGAGTGGAGTCGGGCTGGGCCGCTTTAGGCCAAGCATGGGCCGTGCCTAAGGCCGGTCTCGGCAGGCCAGGCCTGTTTAAGGCTTTGTTTTTTTTTCTCTTTTCAGGAAATGAGTGATTTTGCTGATTCTTCCATAAATCATAACTAAATAATTATAAATGATAAAAATTCAAGAAAAGTCATTTCATGATCTGTATTATGTGCTCTATCAGAGAAAAATATGAGTTTGTCATGTTTAGTAATTTGTGCATGAATTAAAATTCAGTCTTTTAATTAAGAAATGCTTGATCTCTGATTTTTGTAGACCATAATACTTATCCAAAAATCCTAAAATTTTAAGGTTAAGCCTTACATGATAAAACCCAGCTCCACAAAAATTTTGGCTCTGTTTGGAGTAAGTTCACTTTAGAGAATAATTCTAGCCCTACTAAACGACTGTAAAAATGGTTAATAAATAATTAATTCCTTAGTGTAAGTTAAAAATAAAATGTTGGGTGGTTTTTGGGATTCAGTGAAGACCATGAGCCATATCACCCCTTGCTGGTCCATGGCTTGAGTGAAGTTGAAGTGTCAACAATAATGCTTAGTTCATGTAATTAATAATTTAAAAGCAAGTGTGTAATGTTTAGCTCCAATTAAATAAGTTGAGGCAACTTTCATGAAGGAAAGTTGTACTCAAGATTTATTGATTTAATCTTCTTCATTTACTCATTTAAGGTCATATCATCTTGCATCGCATCTATAGTAATTATTTTAGCTAAGCATGCATTCTCACCTCCGTTTAGGATCCGAGAGCGAGGTGGTTTTCAGTGATCCTACTCCAGAAGGGAATAATCCATCGGAGCCAGTTGGATTTGATATCTGTGGAACATCTGAGGAGTCTGACACAGCTAACCAAGGCAAGCCTCGGAGCATAAACATCTTCTCCTTGTGATTTTGAAAATCTACGCACTTGTTTATATTTCATGCATTGCGTTGGGACTATGAAAGTAAACACCTGTTGCATTACCCTCCTTGATAATTGGTTACCTTACCTTGATTACCTTTTTGGGTTATAAAGAGCTAGTAATGCTTAGCCATGCTTAATAAACAATGATCAAATGACATTTTTTTTCCTACTTTACAATGGTCCGCTACTCGGGGAGATAGGCCTGAGTAAATGATGATAAGGAAATGGAATTTAAGTGGAGACCGAGCGGGACATGGGAATGTCTCTGGTGGAAGCCGACAGGGTTGCCTGATCGTGCTACTCCCGTCTGAGTCGATTAAGGACCGTTCGGGTAGGCCTGTTATGTGAGCAAGACTTTGCAGTACTGGCCACATACTCCGGGAAGCCTGTGTACCCTGGCTAGTCTGGTTTGGAAATGGATACTCATGCACTGGGAGTGGAGAGATGGCGAGAGTATCGTGATACCCACCTTACGAATCCGCCCGTGGTGCGGGGTAATGGCAGTGGAGTACTGTGCTCTCGGGTGGCGTGAACCCAGATCCATTTGGAGGATCCAGGAGAGAGGTTGATATATGCAAGGTTCGATCCTACATATATCGTGTGGTTTGGGAATCCCCAGCTGGGTTATTAATCAGTTCAAATCGTCGTTGCTCCTCGGTTATGGATACTTGTTCCGCTGACCTACATCGTAGCTTAAATATGAAACCTGGTTCTTGAATATGGAAATGCTTTGGTAATTTTTGTCCTATTGGGAATAGGTGCAAACGTGAGCTTTGTTGGTATGAAAATAAAACTTGAAAGTAAGGAGTTAATTTTAGTAAGCTTTTCTGCAAAATACTTCTCTGGTTTCTAGCCCAGAAATTCCCTGAAGCCAGCATGCCCTTGATACTCTCCCTCTGTCGGGTAAGCCTTGTTGAGTACCCTCAAGTACTCAGGGTTTGTTAAACCCCTGTTGCAGGTGAGCCGCATGAGCAGGCAATGTTTTGTCCCTGTTGCATGACGGTGCTAAAGGAAGAAGAGCAGGAGTAGAAGTTATGGTTGTATTTGTGTGCGCCCATGGGCAGGGCGACTTTCCTTTGCGTGGTTGAATAAAGTTGATAATGTTACTTACTCTGTGAGTACGAGTGAAACTATGGTTTGTAATAAATTTTACACCGGTTTGTAAAACTATGTTGTATACTTCCGCTTACCCTGATGTAATATATTTTGTATAATTATGTAAACTCTGTTGTAATACTGTGATGCCAATGTAACCACTTGATCCTGTTCGGAAAAGCAAAGTTGGTTAAGTCAATTGTCTCCCATGCATAAGTAACCGAAGGTCTGAGAGGCAACGGTATGTGTATGTGGGCCACTTAACTTAGCCGGTTCTGTGACATATGATCAACTTTTTACAGGTCTAGGCAACAACAAGATACCCGTAGTGCACCGGCTGAGTCCATGCTCACCATTGCACGGCCGGCTGCCATCCCTAACGGCTGCAGATGTCTTGCGTCGTGACACCACCCACATCCGGCGGCGCCGTTTCTCGTCACAGTCATCTGTGGTGGCCGCCCCAGCCCCATCGCCGGCCATGAACTTCCCCGTCAACGGCTCCTTCGATCCGTCGACGCCGGGGTTGCTGGACTACAGCGTGCTCGTCAGCTATGGCACGCCGGAGCAGCAGCTCCCGGTGTACCTCGACAATAGCGCTGGCATGTCCATGCTCTGGTGCAAGCCATGCCCCTCTGGTTCCAACGACTGTGAACCGGCGTTCGACACGTCGCGGTCCTTGACGTTCACTCATGTCCCCTGCGGCTCGCCGGACTGTCCAACCAACTGCACCGGTTCCGTCTGTCACTTTGTCAACCCGTACACAAGCACGGTGATCGGCACGTTTTCACGGGACGTGCTCAGGCTGGTGCCATCCGTGACCGTCTACGACTTCAGGTTCGTCTGCATCGACATACATCGTCCTCCTGATGAGCTGCCAGGGGCTAGGTGGCTCGACCTCAGCCGCGACGACAACTCACTGCCGTCGCGGCTGTTATCGCCATCACCAGGCTTTTCCTACTGCCTGCCACAGTACCCGGACATCCCGGGCTACCTCTTCCTCGGTGACATTGCCACCCTCAGAGGCGACAGCCGCATCGCCGCGCATGCCCCGCTGGTGAGCAAGAACGACGACAACCCCGAGCTGGCAAGCATGTACTTCATCGACCTCGTCGGGATGAGCCTCGGCGGCGAGGACCTACCGATCCTCGCGAAGAGCTTCGGCGTCAATGGCAGCAACCTGGACACGGGGACCGCCATCACGCTGCTGCCGCCGGACGCATACACGCCGTTGCGCGATGCCTTCCGGAAGGAGATGTCGCAGTACAACAGGTCGGTGCCGGGGTTCGGCGGCTTCGACACGTGCTACAACTTCACCGGGCTGACAGAGCTCCTTGTACCGCTCGTCTGGCTCAAGTTCGGCAACGGCGAGTTCCTGGTGATCGACGTCGACCAGATGCTGTACTACGACGACCCCACTGCCAGTCCATTCACCGTGGCCTGCCTCGCCTTCTCCGACCAATCGATCGCCGGTGACGATGGCGCTCCCTACTCCGTCATTGGGACGTATACGCTGGCGTCCACGGAGGTGGTGTACGACATCGGTGAAGGAAAAGTTGGCTTCATCCCACGCAGCTGCTAATTATCGGATCGGCATCCCGGAATATACTATACTAAATATTGCTGGCGGTATATACTATATACTGCTATATACTAGCTGAATAATCAGAGATACAATTATACACAATGATATAGTATATTGTACGTTCATGGATGAGAAGTCCATAATAGTTATATCTATACACCCTTGAATTTACTTTGAACTTAATGTTTATTTTCTTATTATTGCCACTTCTTGGTGCAACAATGTTTAGTTGAAGATGCTATTACTTGCCCCAAAATAAGAGAATCTTCAAATATCTCTTAAACTCTAGATTTTCTTTTGGAAAACTATACTCCTAAAAATCTCTTTCTGTATCTAAGATCCCGAGCTTCCATAATGATGGGCGCAATTCACGATCGTTGGGCGCTGGTTCTTTGCCCCTGCCCATAGTTTAACAAGTTTTTGACTGTCGGTCTCGATGTGCAGCCTCTGAACTTCCTGTTTCTTGCAAGGATCAGGCTATTTCTCAGAGCCAAGGCCTCCTTGGTCAGCGCGTTCAGTCCATGACGGTACTACTGTGCATTATCTCCGATGAACTGGGTAAAAAGAATTGTCCGCTTCAAACTAATTGACCATAGAGAGAAACTGTGAGATCACAGAGCAATACATTCTTATCATGACATCGGACTGCAAAGAGAATTGTCCGCTTCAAACTAAGAGCACCTCCGATCCATTTGCACCATTCATTACCAGCGGGAGAGATATATACCAATCAAGATAATAATTTTTTTGCCACCATCTTATGTTGGATTAATCTCCTGTGAGATCAGTGCACACAAGGGTCCTTGGCTCCTTTTGTTTTTTTCTCTCAAAAATACAGGAGAGTTGCTTTTCATTATATTAAGAAGAAAGAAAAGGGCTAGAGCCCTACAACACACGCCACACTCAACCCCACACAACTAACAAATTACATTCGTGCCCAAAAAACGAAAGCGTCCTTAGCTCCTTTTGCTAGTAGCACTTATATATAGAAAAGGTGCCTGCCTTTATTACTTTATTAGATTTATATAATTCCATTTCTAGTGGTTGCCCATGGGCACAAAAGGTCATCACAGGGATGTTGGATGCATGTGCATAGGGTGGTAATGACGCACTAAGCCCATATCCTGTCATGTGCGAAAATTGAATAGTAAGGCTGCTGGCATATAAATGGGCAACGAGCATGGACTAGCGTCACCAAACTGGCGTTCTTCCTTCTTGAGTTCATATTCTAACTCCATTGTTTACCATGTTGCTCCTCCCAAAACTTTCTCGGCGGAGTTCTTCTGCAAGTATGAATGCCAACACTAGAAACTCCACGATAGCTAGAAAAGCTGGGTTGCATGCCATCCAACATTTTTTTTATGTGGACCGACGTCTTAGCTAGGCATGGGAAGTACCAGGAGGTTTTCGTCAACCAGATGATTTGGGGTAGGAGCCAGCATGGATGCTCGTACTAGCCTGTATAGTGTTTTGCTTTCTCTTTTGCCCTCTGTCCAAGCTTTTGTGCTGAAGTGTAGAGAGCCATCGAGATCCTTCGGGGTAACAAGGTTCTACTCTGGTTTCCTAAAACAAACTGGCTGTGAACAGCTAATTTACACCGAAAATTGAAGCTGATTTGGTAGGAGGTTGTAACCCTATATTGTAAAAGCTAGCCCCTGCTTGCAATCGTCTGTGTTTTCGATTCCAGTTCTACACAGAGACACCTTTCTGAGCACGTTTTTCTTTGTGGAATAATTGGAAATGACAAAAATTAGTGGTGAGGTGAAGTTTGGTTGTTTTATTTTTCCAATTTATTGTCGTTTCTGACTTTCAGGTGAGCATCGTCACCACCCTGGAGTTGATCTACCAGAACGTGACATGCTGTGGTTTCAGCAACGCTGGCTCCAGCAACGGCAACAACACCCGCGTTCAGCCTCAGGCAGTGATGCAATGTCATCTATATATTCGTGCGTGCAGTGTCACGTGAAGGCGTGAAGCTGCCGCACACAGAGTCAAAATTGCATTATTCCACAAGAAGCAGCACAATGTAGGCACCCAAAACTAGCAGCCTGGACAACGCCCACGGCCAACCCCAGCTCAGACCCCTCCTGTGAGGTCGCATGCACAACTGAGGCAGAGATCAATTGATCAAACGAACATGTCACTAATGCAAGTAAGACCAACCAATATACTCAAAGGTTCTTCATTTTAATTTTACAATTTGCTAGAAGTGCCTCCATTTTGCACGGATCAATCTCTGCAATGAATACTGTACCAGCAGTAGCAGGACTAAATAGAGTAATGAATACTCAAGGTAGAAATACCAAAAGTGATGATTCAAATTATATCTATATATACTCTTATAAAGCTAAATCTCACTAGTTATTTCTCTCAATATGTAAGCTATCCACCTCATTAGTCCACTACTGGATACACTGATGGCCAACTAGCATTGGTAACTATGATCTATATGTTAGCAAGACACATAATCCACTAACATGCATTTAATTGTTTATCTCGTTGTATAAGTAATTTTAATATAAATCATCAGCAATTTCCACGGCAACATGCAGGATATTCCTCTAGTTATATTAGTAACTCAAATTGACTCCTAAACATTTTTCTCTAGCATCACGTCTTAGTGATATTTATGTCTGCACACAGAGCAAAAGATGTTTACTCCCCAATGAAAAATTTGCCGGCCTGTCCAGAGCCTATCCTTCATTCCTGGACCATCATATTTTCCTGGACCATCATATTTTATAGTCAGAAATAAAACTTCATTGTTGCTCAGGACATTAACTATTTATCATCACTGCAGGGAGGTACCAGGATATAAAAGGGGAAGTTGCAGCGACATGCCACTGCCTCAAACAGAAACCAAAATAACATTACTTCTTCCTATTACTTGAGTGTTTATAAGCTCCTGACCGGCTTGCTTTTCTTGCTCCTCTTGTCTAGAGTAGACAGTCTCTAGCTATAGCTCTCGACCACATAAGCCATTGGTGGTTGCATTGGGAAACACGACGATCAAGGACATAGCTACCAGGCATGGGAGGTACCAGGAGATATTGGATAACATCTCGTCAAACATGATCTAAATTGATGTCGTCTCTTGTTTGCCAATGCCCCTGTGTCCAAGTACTGAATACTTGATCTGCAACAGACATAATAACTTGTTATGTGCTGTGTTGTCATCTCGCATCCTTGCCACAGCTCAGCAGACCACCAGAAGCATGTAGAGCACCAAAAAAATGATGTTGGGGCTCCTAAACACCATTCTCAAGTTTGGATCTATTCACTCTGGTAAATTAATTAGTCCGGCAAATGCATGCCATCTGTTTCATGCGCGCTACTGGGAGTCCGGGGTCCAATATCAATGGATAGTAAATATGTTCAGTTCAGGTGGGCTCCTCGCCACCGTTGGTAGGTTCATCAGAAAAATATCCAAGCATGAAGTGTAGGAAATAACAAGCTAGTACACACGAGTCATTTTCGCCACACGGAAAAATCAACCTTATTAACTTTGGAACAGTAATATAGATTAGACTAAACATTACTGCAGCAAGTGGAAATGAGAAAACAGATAATTAAGTTGAAAGTAAATTCAAAGGTCAGTAACATAACTCTGATGGACATGGCTCACAAAATTAGCAGCTGCGAGGGATGAAGCCTACCTTTCCTCCGGCCACGTCGTGCACCACCTCCGCCATCGCCAGACCGTCCAACTCTAGGGCAGAGAAGGCAAGGCAGGCCACGGTGAAGGGACCGGCGGTGGGATCGTCATAGTACAGCATCTGGTCCTCGTCGATCCAGAGGCTCTCGCCACGCTGCCCAACTTCAGGCGGACAACAAGTGGCAGGATGAGCTCATGCAGCCCGGTGAAGTTGTAGCACGTCTCGAAACCGGCGAACCCAGCAGGTATCGCCGGGTACTGTGCGACATCTGCTTCCGGGAGGAGTCATGCAGCGCTGTGGACGCGTCCGGCACCAGCATGGTGAAGGTGATCCCCCACGTTTATGTGTTTGAATATTCAAACATTGAGCATAGAATGTTTGAATATGTGTGAAATTAAATTTGTATAGCACTATTTATATGTTTCTTAATTCAAATTCATATTTTTTGGGACACAAATCCATGACACTTGAGAATCTAAAAGTAAAAAAAATTAAATAAACACTAGTACACCAACTATTTCTCTTGACACTAACGTTTTATTTCTACTGGCAATTTCTCTTGAGAACAGTCGGTAGAAATCGGCCCTATTTCTCTTGATGGTTCCTTAAGAAACCGCTAGTAGAAATATGATTTGTACTGGCGGTTTTTTAAGGAACCACCAGTAGAAATCGTGTATTTCTACTGGCGGATTTCTTAAGAAACCGCTAGTAGAAATACAATTTCTACCGACGGTTCCTTAAGAAATCCGCCCAAGTACAAATAGTTTGAAATTTTTTTTTGAGTTTTTAAAACTTCCTCGATGGAGAAACTCCCAAAATAAAAGTTGTAGATCTCGAAAAGTTATAAAACTTTATAGTTGACAACTTTTTCATTTGAAATCATCTTTTTATGGAAAACTAAGTCCGAAATTTTCAAATTTAAAATTCAAATTTTGTAAATGAGCTCGGATGAAGAAACACTCTAAATAAAAGTTGTAGATCTCAAAAAGTTATGAAATTTTGTAGTTGAACACTTTTTTATTTGAATTCATTTAGAACTTGAAATATTGAATTTATAATCGGTTTTGGACAATATGTGGAGAACCGAAATGAGATAGAGACACAAGTGAATGGTGGGTGGAGTGCGTATAGGGGGCTACGCGTGAGAGGGAGGTCATGGGTTCAAACCCCCATGGCCGCGAAGCGCGTGTTTGTACGCGAAAAAATGCACAACTTGCGACTTTGACATCGAACGGGCGGGTGCCTCTCCTGCGCGAGAGGGAGGTCGTGAAATCTCGAAAAGTTTTTAAAAATGTTTTTTCTATTTTAAAAATACTTTTTGCTATTTTTCCATGTTTTCTGGGCAGATTTCTAGAGGAACTTCATTAAGAGAACTGCCTGAAGAAATCGATATTTTGGTGGTTCTCAAACAACCGCCAGTAGAAATGAGCCATTTTTATTGGCCTCTTCTACTGGCAGTTTGAAAAAATGCTAGTGAAAATGGGTTCAAAAACCACCCGTACAAATATTCTGTGTACTAGTGAAAAATAGGAGAACGGGCGGCACATACTACAGAGCTAGCTTGCTTATTACTCCTGTCATCATTCACGTTGATCATAGTATACAGGTGCATGCAATGGTCAATTCGAGGGAGAGGGAGACTATGCCAACTGGCATTGGGATCGCAACTAGGGCACGCTGCCCTACACTCATCTGGTGTATCGTAGCACAACTCTTGCGGCAGGCAACAATAGCAGTCATGTGGCTTCGTGTAACAGTACCTCTTTTGGCAAAATATCAACTTCAACTTGCTCTCATCTAGTAGTGTTGTAGCATTACTACTCCTTGTTCTTACAGTTCTGACCAGAGCTAGAAACAGGGGGGGGGGCCGTGCCCCCCCCCCAAAAAAAAACAATAAAAAAATTTATACCATTGAAAAAATTAAGATTTTCATAAAAAATCAATAAAAAATTGATTTTTGTCCAAAAATTCAATACAAATCTAAATTTTTTAGCAAAAAAATCAATGATACATCAAAAAAAAAAAATTCTTCTTTCACATATTCACAATGTATCGACTATAATCCGGCCCCCCTTATTCTTGAACTCTGGTTCCATCACTGGTTCTGACCCCGAGCAAGTGAGGACGGCCGGCTGCATCGGGAAGATTTGTTCATCAGCACGTAGTGTATTATACACACAAAGAGTATTAAAAAAGATAAAAGTAAGAGATGGTCAGATATAACTTACATAGTACTGTTGACGATGCAGCGAGGAACAAGATAATCATCATGCACCACAAACCTTCACACCTGTCATTCATATTGGATCGTGAATGGTACAGGAGTCAGTCTACAAGGAGAGCACTAATCATGCCGCACAGAGAAATGGCTAGATGCTGGAGAATGAAAGTCCCGCCAAAAGTAAAGGTCTTCTGGTGTGGTGATAAATGGATTTCTGCCCACGAGAGGGGAGCTGAATCGGCGACACATTGAGCTGACGCCAAACTGTGAGGTGTGTGGAGCAGAGATGGAATCGATTAAGCATGCACTTCTTGACTGTACGGTGGCAAGGTGGTTCTGGGAAGAGGTGAAAAGGCTTACTGGGTTGAAAGTACCCACTCTGAATCCTCTTACCTGGGCAAACGACTTAGTTGATCCCAATGTCATCGGACAGAAGGATGCAGCCGTGATTTTGTGTGGGGCGTGGTCCTTGTGGATGACGAGAAATAAGAGACGCCATGGAGAGACAGTAATGCCGGTGAAAGTAGCAGCTCAGACAGCCATTGATACTGCTTTTGATTTGTGGCAAGAAACTCATCCGAGCAAAACCTCGCATAGAGATGCATCCCCCCACAAATGGCAACGACCGGATACAGGCTAGGTGAAATGTAATGTTGACGCTGCTTTCCATGACTCAAAAGGGACTGCGGCCTCTGGTTTGATCCTACGTGATCAGGAAGGAAAAGTATGTGGAGGAAAGGCGAGCTGGTATGATCACTGTCTGAACTCTCTGACTGCAGAAGCCATAGCAGGTCGCGATGGCATGCTGTATGCAAGAGAACGAGCAGTGAGTCGATTACACCTGGAAACGGATTGTCAGGTACTAGTTAATTTGTGGCAAAGCAAAAGGAATCAACGCTCAGAGATAAACCCAGTGCTGCAACAGATGGAGGAGCTAAGTAGGAGCTTTTTAGATTTTCGATTGAGTTTTGTTCATCGCGTTTGTAATAAAGCAGCTCATGAATATGCTCGTTTGGTGTCCCAAGATGATCCGGTGGTGGAGTGGCTTATAATAACCCCACCGGCCTTAAGGGACATCATAAACTCCGATTGTAATCCTTCATTGAGCAGTATATAAAGCTCCGGCTTTCAAAAAAAAAAAAAGATCGCAGACCTCACAACAAAACAGTGGGGTGGGGAGAGGGGGGCATTTTGCCTTACAGGATAACGACGATACACTAGAAAACTACTACGACGATACACTAGAAAACTACTTACTTTTTGTGTTAGCATTAGGTAAAAGCAAATGAGCATGTAAATAAGGCATTAGAATCGAAGTACATCTTAATTTCTCATAAAAATAATCTTAGTAACATATATACTAGGCAATAATTATTAGCCTTCAAATCCCTAGGTATGTGAAGAGTGAACTTTTACTGTGCTAGAAAATAATTAATGGGGGCCCCTCTATTTAGTTAGTTCTCATGGTTTAAACATAGAGAACGTATCATGTGGAAACCAAGCAACCTTGTGCAAACTTGCAAACTCTCAATCTCTCAATCAAGGCCATAGGATGCTCATCCGATAGACAGGAGCTGAGATGGGTTCATTTTGCATTTAACCGCCTGCCGGCCAGCAATTGTAATTACGTTTTTTGCAAATCACCCCCCAAACTCCATCCGCAGGAGACCAGTCTCTAGCACAGAACAGTCGCCGCCGCCACCCGTGATTCTCGCCCTCGAGTCGTTGCCGACCTCGCCGTGGACTTCAGCTCCTAATCCCCACTTTCGTCTCCTCCGCGCGCCCCGACTCACGAGTCGCGATTGGGGAGCGGTCCTCCGATCCAGCCGCCGGCGGGAGGAGCCACCCGCAGGAAGAGCGCCCCTGGCAACTCGCGGCCGTCGAGGGCGAGCAGCAACTCGCGGCCGTCGAGGGCGGGCAGCGACTCGCGGCCATCGCGGGCGGGCAGTGACTCACGGCCATCGCGGGGCGGGCAGTGACTTGCGGCCGTCGCGGGCAGGGACCAACTCACGGGCGCCGGAGTCCATGGCAATGTCAGCGGCGTAGTGACTCGCCGTGACTTGCCGTCGACAAACGGGGGGGAGGCGGCAACCACAGCGTGACTCCCGTACGGGAAAAACGAACAGGCGCACGACGTGACCCCGTACAG
Source organism: Chrysopogon serrulatus (assembly GCA_015844335.1). NCBI lineage: Eukaryota > Viridiplantae > Streptophyta > Magnoliopsida > Poales > Poaceae > Chrysopogon > Chrysopogon serrulatus. Next base: position 329,004 of record JADLZL010004730.1, read on the forward strand.
GAAAATGAACGGGCGGCTGACTCACGTACAAAAGAAATTAGTGAGGGGTGATTTGCAAATAACAGGATTAATGTGGCTAATGGTAGGCGGTTAAATGCTCACCAGCTTGGGGTCAGCATTGGGCGTCAGCGTGGTAAGGGTGTCCGCAATGGTAATAGCTAGTACTAGCTACGTAGTCAGCTGATATGGAGGTGAGAGACAAGAAAAAAAACTATTTTATACTACTAGGTCCATATGCTCCTCTCACATATTCTTGGGCCACGTGAATTAGATAAGTTATTTGTATCTAGCTAGTGAGCACACTCTCTCCTATTTTTTACTTGCCATGTTACATCTAGATAGTCAAATAGCTAGCCATTGCGGACGCCCTCAGGTTGTTACTGCCATTATTGCCGAAAGTCCTGGCCCGGATTGGGTGGTCCTTGCCACCAAGGCTCATCCTGACGAGCGAGGTCAATGAAGTACACGCTCGCCAGCTCAGGGCGGATGTTGCTTACCAGCAAGGTATATGAGTCTAGCTAGTGCACGTGTATATACACATAAAAGTGTATATATCTTGTTTTTTTTTGATGAAAAGACTGTAGGGGAGACCTCCACAGTTAATAACTTAGCCTGAAATTCGCTTCAACTAGGATTCAAACTTAGGACCTGAGAGGTGCCGCTGGAGTGACTAGACCAACTGATCTAGCACCCTTTGGCAGTGTATATATCTTGTTATCCATCCTTTCTTTTCTTATAGATAGACGACGCGTTACCAACAAATCATCATGAATATCCTGGCACACCTCACAAATATACGTCAAATACGCGCGCCGGGGTCGACGTGATGAAATTTGTAAGCTCGGAAGCTTGCAAAGGATTATTTTTGGAAGTCACGACTTGCTGGCTTCCCCAATGCAATGCAATTTCAAAGCAGCCAGTGCAACAAACAAAATGTCACATATTGGCCGGCTGCCCGTGCAGGACAATGCCAAGTGCGTCCATAGTGATCGTTATGTTCTATGTGCATTAGTTACATAATTTAATTGGTGCTGTTAAGTTCCTGGGTAATTAATCTGGAATAACAATATGCCAAATTACAGTTTATATGGGAATGTTTATATTCAGATTGAGGTTTTACATGTGCCGAAACTATAAGCAATTTAAACGAAGGTAAGAACTTTGTGAATTTGGCCACCCCTTGGGGCGAGGCTTGCGAGCGTTAATTCTATGGGCCTGTCATGGGAGGTGTGATGCCCGCTAACATTTGTCTCAAGGTGTGGATGTTACTCGACTCTAGAAGGAACCATTGGATAATGACAACTATATATGGCTAGACTTGGTGAACCTTCTATCGGCACGGCCTTCCATCTGCAACGACTCCATGAGCTCAGTTCATGACCTGCGTATAGTGTGGAAAGATGACAATTGACAAGCAACTTCACCTGGCTTAGCGAATGCAACTGTATTTAGCTGCATGCGATGGTCTCTGACCATGCACTACGGAGCATGCAGAAATGCAACTCTTTTTTCCAGGTGTGAGGTAGCGTGTGTTGGGTGAAAACCTCAGCGGGTGATAGATGGAGCTGGTCGTCATGGGGACACTTTGGGTGTCATTAAAGCGTCATCGAGGCGCCTCCACTCATCACGTTATGTTCTTTTGAGGAAACAGCGCCTCGGATTCTAGGTATATAGGTGACGACAGTGCTTATCACCGTATCCTTTCTAAAGGAATCATTTATTTATAATTTTGAAATTGCCGACCCACATTTACGTAACCGTTCTTTGTACCTTCCATACCGGGAAACCTTGTGATCGTGCTCGCAGATAGGGTGATATTATATTTCTTTAACATCTTGCGCTATCAACACACACAGGTTACTTTTGCAAGCATTTAAATGGTGCAAAAGGAATTTGATTTTGTTGAAGTTGAAATCTCTCCTGTCTTCCTGATCCGTGCAAACATCTAAGCAGAGTGTGCAAAGGTTGGTAAATTAATGTCACACATGACTCCTTGGGCCCATCCTATATTTTGTATGATAAGTGCAGCCCATTATATGGTCCACATCGTCGTCTCCAAGATTGTGAATTGTGCAGTGATTCAGAGATGAGGTAGGGTTTGGAGGTCCCGTGGCTCTTTTTAATAACCAGACCTGGTTGTCTGACATGAAATCCAATGTAATAAAGACTTGTCTCTTCTGGATCCTTGCATGATGGTGTCGATTGACAACAATGATTAGGCTTCCATCCATCACCTAGCCAGTGCACATTACTTTCATTCTACAATTTTGATGATTTGATTATATTGGATCATCAGCTATCGATGATGACCAACAGACAGAGCCAAAGCCATGAACGAAGGAGCATCAACAAACTGATTATATGATGATCTAACACAGTACGTAGTTGTCTAATGGAGACATGATTGTTTTTGTGAGAATTTGCTAAGTGACCAACATGTGAAGTGGGAGTATTTACGCTATTTGTTTTGTCATTTTGTCGTCATAGCAGACCTTATATATCTTCTTTGGTGATAAGAAAAGCCAGTTTTTTTTCGTACAAACAAACCGTTATATAACTATTCCAATACGAAAGGCGATCTATGTTAATTTGTTGCCATAATCGCACGCATTGCATTTAACGTTGGAAGCAAGCAAGCATATGCCAGCAAGCCGTGATTTCCAATAATCCACCTTTACATTGCATTGGGGAAGCAGGTGCCAGCAAATCGACCATTTCCATGCTTCCGAGGAGACAAAATTGGTGCCGTTTTTGTGACGTATTGTATTTATCAGCCGAACCAGAATTAATCATGAAGATTCCCGGCTGTTCTGTTCCTGAATGGAATGGAACAGAAGATCGTCTATATATAAGAAGGCATGCATATATGGAGAACAGAACGCCACAACATGGCTCCCTCCAACGTGATTTCTTCTCTTCTCTTGTTTTGTCTGCTTCTACTTCTGCTTCCTGCTCAACATGGCGCCTCCTACCATACAAGCCACATTCTAGGGTCCAGACAAATCATTTTCAAGTCACCTGGCAACTCACACGCCTCCACTGTGCCTCCTGCAACCTGCTCGTCCATTGCAACTGGTACATATATATGCATAGAGCATATACAAATTTATATATATAATATAACAAATGTCATTTCATTCTAATGCTAGTGTATGTCTATTTATGTTTAGATAGAGAGATAAGTAATATACTCCCGTAGCAATTAAGCTACGGAATTAGCAATTCTGTAGCTAACTACAGATAAGTGTAGTTCTTATAGGTAGAGTGTAGAGACAGACACACGTCTTATGTTCAGTTTCTTTGCAGGCCTGGGCAACAACAAGCTGCCAGTGGTGCACCGGCTGAGCCCATGCTCACCACAAGGGCTACCATCCCTAACAGCGGCAGATGTCTTGCGTCGAGACATCCACCGCATCCGTCGCCGTTTCGCCTCACGGTCAGCTGAGGTGGCTGCTGCCCCAGCCCTGGCCCCAGCGCCATCGCCGGCAGCAGTCACCATCCCTACCAATGGCTCGTCGAACCCGATGACGACGCAACCAGGCGCGCTGGACTACACCGTGCTCATCAGCTACGGCACGCCGGCGCAGCAGTTCCCGGTGTTCCTGGACACCACCCTCGGTACGTCCCTTCTCCGGTGCAAGCCTTGCGCCTTCGGTTCCGACAACTGTGACCCGGCATTCGACACGTCGCGGTCCTCGACATTCGCCCGCATCCCCTGTGGCTCGCCGGAGTGCCCAGCCAACTGCTCCAGCTCGGCCTGTCCGTTTGACAGCCCCCAAATCCCCGTGCACGGCACATTTGCCCGGGACCTGCTCACGCTGGCACCGTCGTCCACGGCCGTCCACGACTTCAGGTTCGTCTGTTTGGACGTTGCCCGTCCTGCCAATCTGCCGGAGGTCGGGACCATCGACCTCAGCCGTGACCCCAACTCGCTGCCGTCGCGGCTGTCGCCGTCATCACTGCCGGCCTTCTCCTACTGCCTGCCTCAGTACCTGGGCTCCCAGGGCTTCCTCTCCCTCGGCAGCAACGCCACCATCGGCGACGGCCGGCAGGGCACCACGCACGCTGCGCTAGTGAGCAGCAGTGACCCCGAGCTGGCCGGCATGTACTTCATCGATCTCGTCGGGATGAGCCTCGGCGGCGAGGACCTCCCAATTCCGGCGGGGACATTCGGCAACACCAGCACCAACCTGGACGTCGGGACAGCCATCACCATGCTGGCGCCCGGCGCGTACACGCCTCTGCGCGACTCGTTCAGGCGGCAGATGTCGCAGTACCCGTTGGCGCCGGGGATCGCCGGCTTCGACACGTGCTACAACTTCACCGGCATGAATGTGCTCATTACACCGGTGCTCGAGCTCAAGTTCAGCAATGGCGAGAGCCTGGAGATCCATGTGGACCAGCTGCTGTACTACGATGACCCCGCCGCTGGTCCATTCACCATGTCCTGCCTCGCTTTCTCCACCTTGGACTCCGGCGATGGTGGCGATGCCTTATCCGCCGTGATTGGGACGTATACGCTGACGTCAACGGAGGTGGTGTACGACGTGGCTGGAGGAAAGGTCAGCTTCAGCCCTGGCAGCTGCTAGCGGAGAGATATATGCATGATCAGTATTCTTCCTCCGTCGATGAGGAGTCTAGTATGTACTCGTGGTACTTATATACTGCACCTTTTGCTTTCAACCTTTACTACCCTTTAATCTAATTCTCACAAATAAACGTTTTCCATGTGGTCATCAAATAAATCAGTAAATGTGTCGTATATGTCATACATGTCCTACATTTCATGGATCTATGCGAGCTTCATTGATTTTGGGAGCATGAAGAAAAGACAGACATTTTTATAACAGAGCATGAAGAAAAGCCAAATAAGAAAGGAAATGTGCTTTATTTCGATCTGGGCTCCACCATTAAATGTCCTAAAGATTAATTTTGATGGAACTTGCATTTAGAAAGAGATGAAATTTGCATAGGCTGGTGGGTTTAATTCTGATGAGGGATCATTAAGGGGCAACGATGCTGTGATGGCCAACGCACATATAATCAATGCAGCACATGATGCGCTAAGATGTGTGTAATGGAGCTCTCTCTATATGTAGCAATGGATCATGGTTTCTCAAATTCTTGAGGAAACTGACTCAACAATCTTAGAGAAGCAAAGTTTCTTATGTCCATGAGTTTTGTTTCGATTAATGTTGTCTATGTGCCACGCTCTTGTAGATGTGCACAAGAACTTTCTCACATTATTCGCTTGAACTGTGACCCTGATTGGTTACATGTTTGGGTTTTTTTTTTGACAATTTTTTTTTGACAAAGGTTACATGTTTGGGTTGATGCCCTGTCAGAGTCTATAAAACCATGGGCCTGATCTGCTCAGTGGAGACAAACTTATTATGCATATTATTTGCCTTATTAGGTATATTCCTCCATACCCACATAAGCCTAACCACTAATAATTTCTAGTCCTCTTCAAGATTTCCCCTGCTTTTTTGGAATAAAGGTTTGCTCCGCCTTTTTTGGAATAAAGGAATAAAACGTGTTCATTTCAAGATTTATTTTATCCCCAACATGTTTGAGCTCTCCCTCCTCTATCACACACAGCAAGGCTGCAACCTCGTTCCATTATCCAAAAGATCACACAAAGCATGGCAATGAGGAATTGGAAGCAAGACTTGGTGGAGAAGCGAGCCACTGCCACATTTTCAGTATCTTTATATATATTTCTGGAACCCTTGGGCAACAACTCACTAGCCAACATTATTAGTCATGTATAATGCGTTGGGCCGAGCCTGCCACGTGGGGGCAAGTCGGGCCGATGATAGTTGAGAAGGATTACATGCATAAATAGTAGCCATATAAAAAGGGAACATGGCACAACGACCTGCATGCTAAATCAAACATATATACCAGACCCATTCGTCCAGTCCAGCCTCTCCCACGCTCCGTGTGCGTGCATAGAAACACCAGCTAGATCTTCACACTACAGGAGCCAGTGGCTTCCCCGAGTGTCAGTTGCACTCGGGGAAGGCCCAGTTGCACTCGGGGAAGAGCTAACGGGGAATCGTTTCACGGTAAAGGCGTCTTTCACGAGAGCCGAAAATCGTGCACTCGGAGAAGGCTTTGCCGAGTGCCGTTCTGGCACTCGAGGAAGACTTGACGCCGTTGGTCCACAACCGACGTCGTCTTATCTTTTTTTTTGTTCATATTTTCTTCCCCGAGTGCAACACTCGGGGAAGAAATTCATTTTTTTTAAAAAAAAAAATCCTCTTCCCCGAGTGCCGCAGCCCGGGCACTCGGAGAAGCCACCTTTGTTTTTTTTTCTTTAACCGTCATCCCCGAGTGCAACACTCGGGGAAGAAATTCCCTTTTTTAAGAAAAAACTCTTCCCCGAGTGCCGCCGGCACTGGGAAGCCACCTCTAAAAATTCGTTTTTTTTTTTTTTGCTTTTTCAGGTAAACAACAACATATATATATATCACAAACCACAAATCAACAACAATATATCACAAACCACATATATATATCACAAACGACCAAATGTGTTCGAAATCCACAATTTATTACAAACCACACGTTCAAAAGTACACACTATTCCAAGTCCACAAGTTCAATACATAAACACGACTCCGCAAGCGGCTCACGGCGACTGTGCGGGTTGGGACGCCCCAGCGTGCGATCCTGGCGAGGGTCCAGGTGGGGATAGCCCGATGTGAGATGCCGGCGACCCTCCGACATGGTTCGACGACGCCCCCGACTGATGCTGCAAAAAAGAGAAGGGATTGCACGTGAGTGACAAGATAAAAAAAATGTAAGGAGTTTAAAGAAAAGTTGAAAATTTCGGCAGCACCTCCCCTGCACAGGGAGGTTTCCAAAACCTGCAAGAAAAACGTCGGCACAAAGGCCGACAACCACATTTCCAGCACGAAGGCTGACACATCAACAAATCCGGCACGAAGGTCATCACTAGGTTTGACACTATGCATGAGCAAAGAAAATAAAACATCCATATTCATGCTCATCGGAGTAGACTCTCGACGATGTGGTGGTGGTGGTGGTGCAAGCAGTTGTGCTGGGATCTCCCAACCTTGTCGCTGCCCAAGTTCTTGCACGAACTTGAGCAAACCTTCTTGCTGGGCCTCCAAAGCTTGTATCCTCTGACCCTCGACCGCCCGTTCAGCCAGCTTGGCCTCCAAAGCTTGTATCCTCTGATGCTCGACGCCCGCTCGGCCAATTTGGGCCTCTTGCTAGGCCGAAGTTGCTGCAGCTCGGCCTGCAACATTTGACCCCAATGTTTCAACAACGCAGTGCTAAGGAACGTAATCAAAGAACGACGAATGAAACTAGAATATTTACCTGGAGTGCTGTTGATGGTGGATAACGTCAATATTTATTAGAACACTAGACATGAAAGGATACATAATTACATACTAGTCTAGGGTTTTAACTAACAATTTCCACAAGTTTTGGTGATTCTAATTAGTGCACTTGCTGTTGGTGATAACGTCAATCTTTACCCTTGGACGATCTTGAATCTTAATTAGGGCACTTCGCGTTCCTCGTGGAAAATCGATACTCTGCGATACTCCCGGGTGAAAGCTACATCGGTATCCGTGCGCTTGCGGATTTCTCTGTTTGCGTTTAAAAATACCAACAAGCTTTCTGGCGCCGTTGCCGGGGAACAGTAGTTGTGCTAGTTTCGAACCAAGTTCTTCTATATATCCTTTTTCCTTTTTCACCCTTATCTTCATCTTTACCTCCACATGGATTCCACACCCATCTACCAATTTTCTGCTCTAAAGGGTGAATTGTTAGAGCCTCCAGCATCATCACATCCTATACTTACGGATGGCTTTCAAATTCGCCCTGCTTTCATAGCCATGGTTCGAGAGCAAATCTTCTCTGGAAAAGAAGACGAAAATCCATACATTCACTTTCGAGAGTTTGAGCAATTGTGTTCTTGCCTGAATATTTCTGGCATGAATCATGAGACCTTAAAATGGAAGTTATTTCCGTTCTCTCTTTCTGAGAGAGCGAAACAATGGTATGCTCATACCGTTAGGAGTGTAGAGGGAGATTGGAAGGAACTTCAAGATAAATTTTGTCTCGCTTTCTTTCCTATTTCCCAGATTATCCCTCTTCGTCTTAAAGTTCTCACTTTCCAACAAAAAAGAGAAGGAAACCTGAAACAACCCGCTTTTCCTCGAAGGGAAAAGTCACGTTTTTCGTACAATAATGCAATGGCCTCGAAGGGCTCATCGCCATCATCGACACATCAGCGGTCCAAAGTGCGCATACAGCGGAATAATTAACTTAGAGAGTACCAGTAGCAAGATTTAAGTACTTTATTACATCGCCTACAAGGCGGAATCACACTCACACACACATACGGAAAAGCATAAGGTAGGTAGAAGCGGATCGACACGTCATCCACTTGCGCGTAGCACGAGACACCTACTCCTCCTCGTCTTCCTCGTCGGTCTCCCACTCGATGTTCTCCCCTGAACCACAATGTATCAGTACGATTTGTACTAGTCACTAATCCCACCCATATGAATGAAGCTTGCTATGTGGAAAGTGGATGCAAGGGTAAACAAAAGGACCTATTTGTGGCTCTTGGTTTCCTATGCATTAACATAATTAAATAGTATTTGTCAAGTTTTAACCCATTTATATCCATAATCCTCCCATCCATCCCGTCCATAACCATCCAAACAACACACCACACTCCCACTCCTCCTCACCTCAACGGCCCTAGGCCGGAAGCCACCACACCCAGGGGGACAGAAGAGAAATGGACTCCACTCACTAATCATGTGAAGCGTAAATCATAGGAATGTCCATGGACACGGCTATACATATAGATCGATCAACTCTGCAGAGTGTGTACACCTGGAACCACAAGATCACCATCATCGGCGATGCGCCTCGCCTAGGCTGATTCTGAGCCACCGACTAACAAGCCCAATGCCACCCTACCACTCAGCTCTGGGACACCCCGGAGTCCACCGGCACGCTGAGACTGTGAGACGTGATGCCGGATCCTAGGGGGCTCCAGGCTATCTTAGGAGGGTGTGGGTCTCAACACCCGTACCTCCCTACAGTACTATCACCTAACCGCCTAGTAGTAATGGCAGGGGGCCAGCTAGCCGTCAAGTCGTTTCCCGCCCATCAGGAACGAGTGGTGTGTGCGGTAAGGTCCTATGACCCGGTTCTCAAGATACATCAGTCCTTAGGGGTGACCAGACAGGACATCTTCGCCTTGGGACTCGGCGTCCCGTGCCTCAGCGACACCTCCCGTTCCGAGGATTCGTATCACAAAAGCTCTCCTCCCCGGAACCTTATCCCAACACATATACCCGCCACAGGTACTCCCATGTGGGGAGTGCCCAGATCACACCCCCCGGCAAGACTCGTCCTCATGACTTGCCCTAGGTCCTGCCCAGTCGACACGACCCTCGCCACACACCCAAGACTCACGCCAAGTTCTCTCCCATAATCCACTACAAGAAATCGGTGGTTTTTTGACGTAAAATCCATTTGTGACGGTGGTTTTTTGACACTAATTATGCTATAGTTTATGTCATAATACGTTAGTTATGACATGAGTTTATGTCATAAAACATGAATTATGTCATAAAATATATGCAATCTTCTTTTGACATTGCACTTTTGTCATAATACATATAACCGATGTCATAATTCACATAACTAATGTCATAATTCACATAACTATGTCATAATTAATGTCAAAAACCACCGTCACAAATGGATTTTACGTCAAAAAACCACCGATTTCTTGTAGTGATCCCAGTTTCCACAACTTCGGCACCATGTGCCTTAGCCACTCTGACCATGGTACATCAACAGTAATGATAGTAATAAGTGAGTAGCATCAAGATAACATGATAAGCGCGAGTCTAATCCTAGCAAGCGGGTATCACGGGGGATCGGTTTCGATAAGGCATAGGCTGAATCAATCAATCTAAAATGCATCCTATCAACAGCAGCAAGCAACAAGTAATAGAGCACTAGCATTTCTAGTTATTGCATGTCTAAAAAATTAGGAGCTAAGAGGTTGGGTGGGACGTGGCACCTGCGATCGGATCGTCACCCAGGTCCTCGGTGTACTCGTAGTCGTCTCCCTCCTCAGTCAGCGACTCCTCTGTCTCTGAAAAGCGTGACATAATACCGTGTTTAGCGGCTCCTATAGAGGTGCACAAAGAAGCAACTGAAATCCAAAAGAAGCAAATGCACTCATGGATAAGCCTATGACCTAGAGCTTATTTTTAGAAAAATTTGGACACTGGTTTCATATTTTTTGGAGTTAAAATAGATTTTCTATGAATTTCCAAAGATTTATTCAGTTTCTAAAAAAGGAAAAAGTCATTTTATTATTTTTGGAAAATAGTGGTGACACGTGGTGGGCTCTGGTTGGCTGGCTTAGGTGGATTCACTGACTGGTGGGGCCTGGGTCAACGGTCAACGTTGACCGGTCAACGGTCAACGCAGAGGGCTCGGACTGGGCCTAGGCGGGCTGGATTAGGGCCGGGTTGGGCCGGCCCGGCCCGGACACGTGTCAGCACGTGGGCGCGTACACATGGCAGGATTGGGCCGCTACTGGGCTGTGGCCCATGTAGTTGGTGCACGGTGAACCGGGCGCTGGTGCACCGTGGACCTCTCACTTGTACCACGGCGGACCGCGTCCATCCCCCTTTCTCCTCTCTCTGGCTCACCATGAGCCAGGTTCACGGGACTCACAGGGAGTCCCTCCCCTTCTTCTTTCCATTGCCGAGCAGAGCGGCCGGCGGCGAGCTTCCTTCGGCGGCTTCTCAGTGGTCCCTCTATGGCCGCAAGGGGTTCGTTGGCTCCCTAAGGTTCTGGCGCATGCATCCATGGACAAAAGGGACGGCTTGACCCCCTAGGCGGGCGATGAGGCCGTGGCGGCTCGTCGGTGTCCGGTGATGGCGGCGCTGCCGTGCACGTGCGCGTGAAGTGTGCGCAGGCACCTTGACGAGTTCCCGGGTGCTCTGGGCCTCGGCACTCGTCTAAAAGGCGGTGGGGGGCTTCACGGTGGTCGGGTACGGCGGGCTGGTGGGCCGCGTGGGCGGGCGGTGAGGCAGCGTCGGTGCAATTGGGGCAAGGCGCCCCCGTTTTTCCGCAATTGGGGTCGGGCGCAACCTCTTGAAAGGCGGCGCCGACGACCTTAAGCGCGGGCCCGGGGTCAGCGTCGCGTCAGGCACTCGGGCGGCGCTCCGGTGAGGTGCGGTGGCGGTGAAAGCGAGCTCCGGTGGGTGGCGGCGCGGGCAGCGGTCTCCGATGTCCCGAGCGAGGCGTGCTCGGCCGGCGCCTCCTAAACGCAAAAGTGCCCGGGCGGCGATGGCTCCCGCCATGGCTCCGCCGTGGCCAAGGTGGCGTTCGGGATAAGCGGCGGCGCGTGGCGTTCCGGGCCGTGGCGGCTCGGCAATGCCGGCGGGCAGCGTTAAGCGCGGGCGGGTGTGCGGCGTGGTGCTTCTAGGCAGAAAAGGCGGCTCCTTGGCCGACACAGGAAAGAAAAACACGGTGGTGGCCATGGCTACGTGCGGTGGCGCGGCGTGCACACCGGTGCGGCCAACCCCGAGCCGTGGGCAGCTCGGCGGGGCTCCCGGCAAATACAGCGTGGGCGCGTGCGGCGTGTGGGCGTTGGTGCTCCAAGGCGCGGCCTTGAGCCACCCAGGCGGGGCTCGCGGCGGTGTTCTTGGCCATGGAAGAAGACGAGTGCGACGGCGGAGGGGGTGCTCACCGTCGGTGTTGGCGAAGAAAGGATGGAGATGCAGTGGGGTGGCGGCGGTGGCGTGTCGGGGCCATGCGGTGCGAGCCGCCGCGACGCCGACGTGGTCGATCGGGCGCATGCGTCCTCCTCGGGCTCCGGCGGGGTGGAACGGCGGGCGGCTCCGGCGAGCGGCGGCCCGCACCGCAGCTTCTCTCCCGGCGTCGCCTTCTCCTTCACGGCCCTCCTCTCGGCAGGTGGGGCGGCGCGGCCACCAAATGGCGGTGGAGTGGTTGGGAAGGCCGCTAGGGAACTGGTGAGGGGCTTATATAGGGGAGGCGGCGATCATGGCGGCGGCGGATGACTGGCAGCGGCTCGAGGGCACGTGGGCGCCATCTAGCGGCTCGGGGCGAGGTTCTAGGGTTCGTGTGTGGGAGTGGGAGCCCCCGGGCGCCTCCAATTTCGAACGACGCCGCGGGGAGAAAAAGGGGCGGCGCCGCAATGGCGTCACCGCGGGCGGGCCCGTGAGTGCGGCTTGTCGTGACCCGGTGCGTCGGCGTGGGAAGGGCGTACGTGGTGGCCATCCAAGGGCGCGCAAGGCGGTTCAACGGGAACAGCTGCGATGGCTGCTTCCCCTTTTGGCGTCGCGACGGCATCGGCGTGAGGAAGAAAACAGAGAGGGGAGGAGGAAAGGGATGAGGTGGGACCGCGGGGCCCGCCTGTCATCAGCTCCGTGAGGGAAGTGAAGGGCGCGGGCAAGCCTGGCCCGCGGGCCTTTGAAATTTGGGCCGCGCGAGCAATGAGGGAAGAGGCGCGGTGAAAGGTGGGCCGGGGGCTGGCTGGGGCGCGCGGCAAGGGATGAAAATTTGGGCCGGTTGGCTTCTTTGGGCTCCTTCTACTCCCTTCTCCTTTTCGTATTTTCTATAACCTTTTTCTATTTTTCTAGCTAGTATGTATACACGTGCACACATGTATATACCCATGTAGGTGCATCCATGCACATACATGCTGGTGGGGTCCACCTAGGGTAGCCTAGGGTTTGGTCAAGGTGGTTTCCAAAGGTTGTACACATGTCACCAAAAGTTAATTGCTTTATTATTTACTTAGCAACACATAAATCCATAAAGAGGCAAAACATGACATGTATGCAAGAAGGTAAAAATGCAAATGCCACTAGATTGAGTATAGGTGCTAATGCAACTTACTAGGAAGGTTTACCTACATGACAGTCCCCAAGCATAGGGTAGTTTTCGAAAAAGTTTTTGAAAGTTGTGATTTTTGGGTGTTGGTTAACAGGGATGTTATAGACTTCCCCCCTCACGAGAATCTCGTCCTCGAGATTCAGAAGAAGGCGTACCTTTCGAAGAGGTAGGGATAAAGCATCCGGAGTTCCGACTCCTTCTCCCACGTGGCTTCCCTTTCAGTGTGGTTGCTCCACTGAACCTTGCACATGGGGATCGTGGTGCTCCGAGTCTCCTTAGTTGCTCGATCAAGGATGCACGTGGGGTGCTCCTTGTACTCAAGCGTGTCTTGGAGATCCAAGATGTCCGTGGGCACCTACTGATCTGGCACCTTTAGACATTTGCGGAGTTGGGACACGTGGAACACGGGGTGTACTCCTGTCAGCTCATCTGGCAGCTCGAGCTTGTACGCCAACTTGCCAATCTTGCATTTGATGCGGTAGGGTCCGACGTATCTGGGGGCCAATTTCCCTTTCACGTGAAATCTGCCGGTACCTCAAAGTGGAGATACCTTGAGGTAGACATAGTCTCCTTCCTCGAACGTGAGATCTCTTCTCCGCTTGTCTGCATAGCTCTTTTGTCTGCTCTGCGCAATCCTCAGGTTCTCTCACACTTGGGAGACTCTTTCTTCAGCTTCTTGGATCTTGGCGGGTCCAAAGAATGACCTCTCGCCAACCTCGGACCACATAAGCAGGGTCCGACATTTCCTCCCATACAAGGCCTCAAACGGTGACATCTTGATACTAGCTTGGTAGCTGTTGTTGTAAGAGAACTCTGCGTGAGACAAGCATTTCTCCCAATCCTTCCCATACTTGAGTACACAAGCTCTCAGCATGTCCTCCAGGATTTGATCTACTCTTTCTGTCTGCCCATCCGTCTGAGGGTGGTAAGCGGTGCTGTAGTCGGTCGGGTGCCAATTGCCTTGTGGAGGCCCTTCCAAAACTGCGATAGGAACTGGCTTCCCCTGTCTGATACAATGTGACTTGGGGCACCGTGGAGCCTTAGAATGTTGTCGAAGTAGAGATCTGCCAACTGATCAGCTCGGTACCCCCTGGGCCACCTTGGTCAAACGGTCGACAATTACCTATATCGAGTCGTGTCCTTTTGGGGAGCAGGGCAGCCCGACTATGAAGTCCATAGAGATGCTCTCCCACTTCCAGGTTGGTACATCGAGCGGCTTCAACAGTCCAGCTGGCCTTTGATGTTCCGCCTTGACTCGGTTGCATATATCACATCTCGCTACATGTCCCGCAATGTCTACTTTCATACCCCTCCACCAGAAAGTCTTCTTGAGGTCGTTGTACATCTTGGTGCTTCCTGGGTGTATGCAGAACTTGGAGTCATGCCCTTCTGACAGAATCTCTTCCCGTAGCTTCTCGTCTAGGGGTACACAGACACGATCTTTGTACATGATTGTTCCTTGCCCATCTTCTCTGAATTCAGGACACTTGCCTATCCTCATGAGCTCTCAAAACTCTGTGATCTCAGGGCAGGTCTCTTGGGCCTTGCGGATCCTCTCTTCAAGATTGCATTGCACTCTCAGCAGGTTCAACTGACTCCTCGGCACTTCTTCTAGCCGAAGCTTCTCCATCTCACAACATAGCTCAGGAGGGGTGGCACTAGTCGTGAGGTAGTGGCAATAGCTCTTGCGGCTCAGGGCGTCTGCGACTACATTAGCCTTCACTGGACGATAGTGGATCTCCAGGTTGTAGTCCTTGATCAACTCCAGCCATCTTCGCTGTCTCATGTTCAGATCTTCCTGAGTGAAGAAGTACTTCAGGCTCTTGTGATCAGTGTAGATGTCGCACTTGTTACCAATCAAGTAGTGTCTCTAGATCTTCAAAGCGTGTACAACTGCTGCAAGCTCAAGATCATGTGTCGGATAGCGTTGCTCGTGTTGCTTCAGCTGCCGGGAGGCATAAGCGATCACCTTCCTGTTCTGCATAAGGACACATCCCACGCCATGGCCAGAAGCATCACAGTAGATCACGAATGATGAATGTCTAGCAAGACTAGCACAGGGGTGGTGGTAAGCTTCTCCTTCAGAATCTGAAAGCTTCTCTCACAATCCGGAGTCCATTCAAACTCATTGGTCTTCTTCAAGAGATTGGTCATGGGTCTTGCAACCTTGGAGAAGTTCTCGATGAAGCGGCGATAGTAGCCCGCTAAACCAAGAAAACTCCGAATGTCGGTCACATTACGCGGCTGCTCCCATGCCTTCACGGCTTCAATCTTGGCTGGATCCACTGCCACTCCTTCTGCGGTGAGCACATGTCCCAGAAAGGCGACTTCTTCGAGCCAGAACTCACATTTGCTGAACTTGGCGTAGAGCTGATTCTGCCTTAGCTTCTCAAGCACTGTCCTCAGATGCTGTTCGTGTTCCTCAGCTGAAGCCGAGTAGACGAGTATGTCATCAATGAACATGACGATGAACTTGTCTAACTCGTCCATGAACACCTTGTTCATCATGTTCATGAAGTAGGCCGGGGCATTAGTGAGCCCAAACGACACTACCGTGAACTCATACTGCCCGTACCAAGTGACAAAGGCTGTCTTGGGTATATCTTCGGGCCGGATCTTCATCTGGTGGTACCCTGATCGAAGGTCAATCTTGGAGAAGAACTTGGCATTCCTCAACTGATCAAGCAAGTCATCGATCCTTGGAAGAGGGTACTTGTTCTTGACAGTCACGGCATTCAGATTCCTGTAGTCTATGCACATCCTCATCGAGCCATCTTTCTTCTTTATGAACAGGACGGGAGACCCCCAAGGGGAAGCACTAGGCCTGATGTACCCCTTGTCGGAAAGCTCTTTAAGCTGCTTCTTGAGCTCCTCCAGCTCATCGACCGACATGCGGTAGGGTCGTTTGGCAATCGGACCCGTACTAGGCAGAAGGTCGATCACGAACTCAACATCACGATCCGGTGGCATTCCCGGCAATTCCTCGGGAAATACATCGGGATACTCACACACTACAGGTACGTTCTCCACGGTCTGGGCCTCTAGGGCACACAACATGGAGACCGTTTTGCCGTGGTTGGGCTCACACCTGATTACATGACCCTTGGGATGGGTAAACTCTACATACACGGGTGAGCATGAGATCACACCCTTGTCTTTGGGTTAACCAATCCATCCCCAAGATGACATCTAGACCATTAGAAGGAAGAAGGGTGAGGTTGGCTAGAAAAGGGTGACCCTCGATGTTTATTCTCACTCCCTGACACTTGTGTGTACACCTCAAGTTTCCCAAGGGGGAACTTGTGACAACAGCTCCCCGTCGTGGGGTGACGGGTACGTGATTCTCTCGTGCGAACTTAGATGATATGTATGAGCATGTAGCACCAGAATCGAAAAGCACCGAAGCCTTAACTCCGTTAACCATAAACATACCGTACACCACGCCGGGGCGCCCTGGGCGCCCCTGGCGTGGGTGGGGCGGCCGCTGGTGGCTCCCGGGGCACTCTCGTGGGGGCGTCGCCTAGGCGGGCGGCTTCCGTCTTTGGAGCCGTCGGTGTAGCAGCCAGTCTTCTGTCGGGGCAGTCGAGAATCTTGTGGCCGGGCTTGCCACACCCGAAGCAAGTGTAAGGGATGCCGCTTGTGGGGGTAGACGCAGCAGCCTTCCACGTGCTTGGTGCAGGGGTCTTCCACGTGCTCGTACCCTGAGCAGGGCGGGGGTAGTTGGTGGTGTAGGTACCACCACCCTGGCTCACGGTAGGCGCAGCGCGCTTGACGGTGCGGGTGCGGAGGTGTGAGGGCAGTCCTCCACGCGACCTCTATGGAGCGGAGGTGCGGGAAGACCCCTCGAAGCGTCTCTTCTTCTTCTCCTTCGACAGGTCAGCCTCCAAGCGATCCTTCTCGATCTCCAGGCACTTGTTCATCATCTCACGGAGGGTGTGGCAGGTGTGCCCGGAGAGAGACAGCTTGATGCGAGTGTTGAGGCCCTTCTTGAAAAGTATATCTTTTCTTTTCTGTGTCGGTGTCGCCGGGGGAGTACCGCATCATGGAGGTGAAGCGGTTGCCGTACTCCTGGATCTTCAGGGACCCCTGCTGGATGTTGCGGAACTCCTCCACCTTAGCGTCCATCACACCCTCTAGCACATGGTACTCGATGAAGGCCTCCTCGAACTCCTCCTAGGTGATGTGCGCGGCGTCTGCGTGCATGTCGCAGAAGTTGTCCCACCGCGCACATGCAGCTCCGACGAGCTGGTGTGCGGCGATGGCCACACACTCCTCGTTCGTGCAGGTAGTGAGGTCGAGGTTCTTCACGATCTCCTTGAGCCAGTCGAGGGTGATGATGGGGTCGTCGGAGTTGTGGAAGGTCGGTGGCCTTAGCTTCAGGAAGCCCTCAAGCATGTGTTGGAAGTCGTTGGGTGGACCTCCATGGCGGTGAAGGACTCCCTCGCCGGGGTCTCCAACAATTTAGTGCATTTGGATGACCTCGGCCAAGAGCGGGGCGGCGGCGGAGGCGGTGGAGCGGCGCCTCCGGCCGGTGGTGGGTCGGGGACAGCACCTCCGGCCCGGTGGTGGGTTAGGTGCAGCACCCCGGTGGGTGCGTGGGGGCGTGGCACCTCGTTCTCCTCGGGAACGTCCTCCACGACAACCTCGTCCTCTTCGAAGTGGATCAGAACGTGTCCGACGCGGCCGACGCCACGGTGGCCACGCCCGCGACCATGTCCACGACCTCGAACTGCCAGCATTGGCGTCTGCGGCGGTTCAGCAAGCGGCTAGAGCGACGGAGGGACATCTGTTAGAGGGGTTGGTTTAAGATATCAAGCTTGCATTAAAATTGAGTGGTTAGGTTGTTAGTCAATTTATTTGAAAAAAAGCTAATAGTACACTCAATCAAAGAAGCATAAAGATCCATAAAACTGCATAAAATCCAAGCATCCATTACATTTATTTCATTACACGGCGATGTCTCTAGCAGCTACGCTTAGAAGACTCACGAGAAATGCTCTACTCGCAGGTAGGCTCCAAAAGGGTGACAATTACTCTATCCTGGGGTAGGTGAGACATGTCTCCAGTGCCACGCAGGGCAAACATGTAAGGATGCTAACCTACACTACTAGAAGCATGGGTAGAACACCTAGGTGTCGTAGGGTGGGGTAGCTGGAGAGAGTGGAACAGGAGGCTCGGGCCCAAGGTGGTGCTGCTCGAGCGGTGTAGGTGGTAGTGGTGCAGGGGTGGAAGGCACAACAGACCAATACAACCTGTTGGTGAAGGAGGCTGCTGACTCCATCTGGGGAGTCCCAGTAGGGTCAGGCAGGTGGCTGGTGTCGGCGGCTCGCAGGTTGAGCTGACTCCTGTGCGGGCGGAAGTCCTTGACGAAGGGCGGGCGATGGTACACGGCGGGCACAGCCTGTTGCAGCTGGTGGTACTCGTCGACGCGCCGCTTGTCCGACCTCCTCCAGGCCTTCTCCACACGACGGAGCCGGTCGTGAGCGATGCGCTCGCTCTTCATGAGCTGCACCTAGTGGAGCACGTTGTTCCAGGCATGGTCTGCCTCCAGAGTGATCACCTTCTTTCCCCAGTTGACCTCGTTCAGAAGCCCCAGGTAGCGGAGGTTGAAGTTTCTGGTGGCGTCCTCACACTCCCGAAGGGCCTCCGTGGTACGAGCCAGGGTACTCTCGAGCTCAAGGACGCGGCCGTCCAAGTAGTGGTTGCGGAGCACGAAGTCCCCAACCTGGTCTCGGAGGTTCACTACTACAGAAAACTTAACCGAGGCGGTTTTTTGGATTAACCGAGGCGGTTTTCCCAACCGCCTCGAACATAAGGTCACAAGTTAATCGTGGCCTTAACCGAGGCGGTTGGGAAAACCGCCTCGGTTAATATATTAACCGAGGGCGGTTGGGAAAACCGCCTCGGTTAATATATTAACCGAGGCGGTTACTTTACAAAAAACCGCCTCGGTTAATAATTTAAAAAAAAAAAAAAAAATGCAGAACCCACCGGCGAGCCCATTCCAGAGCCCGCCGGCGAGCCCATTCCAGAACCCCCCAGCCAGGACGTCGCCGTCGCCCCCACGCTGGCCTCCTTGTTGCCTCCTCGCCGGATCTGCTGGCCCGCTGCCCCCTGCTCCGGATCTGCCCGCTGCGAGCCTCCACGCCGAGCTCCTTCATCTCCACGCTCGTCGGCTTCACTGCAACGAGGAAGAGTGAGGGAGATGGAGAGAGAAACAGAGAGGAAGAGAGAGCACGTTGGTGAGGCCACCGGATCCACCGCCAGTAGGCTCCTCCACACCGGATCCGGAGGTGAAGGACGAGGGGGAGCGGTAGGGAGACCCAGATCCGCGAGTTGCAGCTGCCATACACCAGATCTGAGCGAAGGAGGAAGAGAGAGGCAGCTCATCGCCGCCGCCGCCTCCAGGCCATGCGCTGCCGCGCCTGGCCATGCCCGAGGGCTCAGCCGCGTGCGCCCGCCCACGCCCGAGGGCCGCGCCGCCACGCCAGAGGCGCCAAGCCCTAGCCGCGCCTGGGTAGCGCCGCACCGCCGCTGCACTGCGTGAGGAGGCCGCCGCGTGGCGCTGGGCTGGCCGCTGCGCCAAGCCCGGCCGCCGCTGGGGGAAGCCGCCGCGCCACCACCGGGCCGCCGCGCCTCCCCGCAGGGAGGGCCGCCGCGCCGTGGGGGAGGCCGGCCGCGAGGGGAGGCAGCACCGGCCCTCCACTACGAGCACAAGGCAAGGGAGAGGGAGGGAGAGAAAGTGAGAGAGGAGGGAGGAAGAGAGGCAGCCGGTGGTTTGGGCCCGTGTGTGACGGCCGAAGGTAGGGTGGGGTGGGGAGAGGGAGTTAGGGTTTGGTGTGCCCGCTGCTATATATACAAGAGGTCTGTTATTGGGTTTGAATGGGCTGTTTGGGCCCAATATTTACCGAGGCGGGTCTTATAATGAAACCGTCTCGGTTAATATATTAACCGAGGCGGTTACGTTATAGTTACCGCCTCGGTTAATATTGATTAACCGAGGCGGTTTTTTATAAAAACCGCCTCGGTTAATATATTAACCGAGGCGGTTATTGGGGCTGAGCATTGACTCGGTTGGGAATCATTAACCGAGGCGGTTTTTTCCTAAAACCTCCTCCGAGCTTATTTTTCAAGTGCCTTGCAAAATCTTTTGTGTAGTAGTGGTTGGCGATCTCCGCCTGGAATCGCTCATTCTCCCTCTCGAGCATGGCCTCCTTGGAGCGGCGGCTCTCTCCCTCCCAGCTCAGCTCGTCTCGCAGATGAAGCTCGTCCCGCTCCATCCCGGCGACGATGTCGTCGGTCTTGAGCAGGAAGCTCCTGTACCGGTGGTTCTCGGCCTCCAAGGTCGTTATGTAACGATCCTGGGCGAGGCGTATTTGGAGGTCACGTCAAACATGCGGACCGGCCTTGGGTCCGACCGGGCTTGACGACGTCGGTGAGCCTCGGCAGGGTCGGAGCGCTGGAGTCGGTGTCGAAGTCCCCGGGTAGCATGCAGAAGGGGCCGTGCGCAAGGAGCTGGTGGGAGTTGCGGCACATGGTACGGAGGGCCGTGCGCGCAACAGACTGAACGCACATGTCGACGGTGGTTTCGACCTCCAGCTCCGTGAAGCCACGGATGTGCAGCCAGTTCTCACTTGGCGGCACCTCGATGGATGTTGGCATTTCTAACGTCACTACTAAAAAGCAGAGATAAACCCTACTCCTAGCAATGACCCCAGAAACGGTTGGTATATAATTACTTGTCATTAGCAACTTGTCACTCTTGAATTACTAACATTCCCAAACATGAAGTAGGTTGTCATCCCCAATTATATTGCTAGAAAATTAACATAGATTTATATTGTACTATTGTGACTAGGCAGATAAAATATATGAATAAGATATAAATGTAAACTAATGGGTTCGCAAGCGGACAGATAATTATACCGTTGTAGCATTTTACCTAGGGAAGTCTCGGGTTGTCGATTTATAATTATACCTACGGAAAAGCTATGTAATAAACTATTATTGCCATATTGATGTGAAACTATGTGGACATGATAAGCAATACTACCTAAGTCGTATACTCTACTTATAACTGCAGAGGTCACAAGATAAATAAAGATAAATACGGGTGATAGCATAATCATCAAATATCATAATTAAAGATAATCATCGAGCATCTTACTAGTCATAATCATAGCTAGCCATTGGATAAACTACGGAGATAGGTCTATAACTATGTCAATTGAATAACTCTAATTAGTGCAACTACATCTAGTAATCATTGCTAAATCAACCCTAAATCATCATTGCATGTAAAGAGGCATCAACTAATGAGGGTATTAAGACCTAAGTCACCTCCTTCGCGGCCCCGTGCCCATGCTAGTCCTACATACGGGGGGTGAACTACGAGGAGGAACTAACGTAGTCTGTCACCTACGCAGACTACCACACGTCCCGGCATATCGGGGGTGCACTCGCAGATAAACAAGACATCTAGACACCACGTCTACATATCGCCTATCATCTACCCATTGTACATATGGATAAACGCTATACGAGCAATTACATGAATTCAATAAGATCGAAGTAACTAAACTAGACATATAATCAAAGTAGACAATGACTATTGCAATTAAGAACATATGAATATATTTAGAGTAAAGTCTCCCTAATCTGAATAATGAATACAATAAAGTAATTAAGAACTAGATCTATTACCGAACCCTCGCGCTCCGGCCTGGACGCCGGGGGCTCCAGATCCGATGAAGAACTAGATCTCCTCTACTTCTAATCTAGCTAGCTAATCCTATGAACTAGAAGGCTCTTGATGAACTTGAAGGCTCTTGATGCTTGATGGCTTGAGACCTTGATGAATAATGAATTGGCTCTCTCCAGGGGGGTCTACCCTCATATTTATAGTCCGGTGGGATGCGCGTGTGCCGCAGGATCAAACCGACGTAACGTAGGGCCGAGATGCATCCTTGGAGGCGGTGGAGGAACATTCCGAAGGGGGAGCAAACCCTAGCTGGGCGCCGCCGGCGCCATGGTGGGGCCGGCCGGCCCCACCTGGCGGCCTCGGCCCCCTCGCTCCTTCCGGTGTCTTCGGAGTCTTCCGGTCTTCCCGTGATGTCCTTCGTGGCGGATAAGTTTCGTGGTTATTTTGCGTTAGAATCCCTCTTTTTTCAGACTTTTTCGAAATCACCACGAAAATTGAGAATATGCAAAACTCGTGGAATTTGTCGATAAAGCCCTAGACTAGTGTGTTATCTTGTTGTCTATCGGGTAAAAGCCCTAGTAAAAGTTGACGCTAACAGGTGTCAACAATACCCCCAAGCTTTACCTTTTGCGGTCCCTTGGCAAACACACCAAGTCTAGTTGATACTGTGTTTGGATCGGGAGTTGCTACAATATCATTATACTTTCCAAAGTACACATGCTTTCAAACAAAATTTCCTCCGGATCAAACAATATATGCTCTAATCTTTAAACTTACTCATTTCACTGTAATGTGGGGTTTCACGGCTTTTTGCATAAGTCTTGAGCAGTCGAAAGATAGAACAATTAAGCTAAGTGCTATGTCTCAAATTCTTTTGCAATACTAACATTCTGAAGTTTTTGATAGGTTTTGAAGAATAAAACTCGAGCTTAATTGTATGACACCCTCAAGTCTCTCAATGTTTGTGGTATTTGTGGTTCTCTCTTGAGGCGTTAATGTTGTTATGTCCCCTATAGCTAAAGGCATATATAGTGGAGCTTATAGGATTGGCATTAACAAGGATAGGCATACTTGCAAAAACACGTATTGTAAAGTCAACTAGTGGATCCACAGAGAATCGAGGCATACAATCAAACCAAGATGTGCATGTGTATGGAATATGGTGGATGGGTGCATATGTGTTATTTATGGCTAACTCCTATTTCTACTTTTTGCTCTTTTGGGAATGACTCTCTTTTAAAATCTTTTTTCGGGGGAAAGACATGGGCTATCTTTATTATTTCTTTTTTATTCGGGGAGGCGGGCATCTAGTACCCATTGTTTTTTTGATTGCCGGGACACTTGTCCATCTTTTTCCCTTTTTTTCTCTCTTTTTTTTACATAGCCATATGTATCCTTTGAATACAATAAATGAATCGAGAAATATAATCGGGACTTAGAGCATTAAAGACAGGGGTTATTCCTATAGGGTGTGTGTATATTTTTTGCGTCCTCTCCCAGTGTAGGAGGTGAACATTTTATAATGAACATGTATGGAAGTATGGTGAATGATTGCGATTACTCCTTAAAGTAGGAATAATGCATATGTGGACTGGAGTGTGCAAATGATTCTTGGTTTTAAAAGCATGACAAGACTCTCATAAGGCATGCAACACAGGTTGACTGAACTCAATGCAAAGCAAGTAGCTTAAATGTGAAAGGGTTTTCCTATCCTCTAAGATATTAATTTGGCTTTGGTAGGAATTCACATTTGTCATACGAGAGCTCATCATGTATTTTCTTAAATTTTTAAAAACAAAATCTCCAAAACTTAGTAATGCTAGGAAGAAGATAAATAGCAGCTCAACCTTTATGAATCATATCAATCAGCTACCTAGACTTAGCGCAAGCTTATACCTCCACAATTAATGGTTCAGAATAAATTCTCCAATTAAAACAACAATGCTTAGAACCAAGGAGATTTTAAGTTTGGCAAGTAGGTACTTTAGTAAGCATTGTAACAGAGCAACTATTCATCACATCCAAAACAATTTTAGTGTTCATCGATTTTAATAGCTCTAGTGCGGACTAATTATACTATAAATATAGAACTAAATATTTATTTGGTTTTATTAGTTATATATCTTTTTTGTAGTTTTAGATTAAACTCCTAACAAAAGACTCTATGACTTTGTGGACCTTCATGTGCCCACATATTTTTGGTATTTTATGATTATATAAAGTAGACTAAAAAATCGCTTAGGTGTAGTCACCTGATAACTAGGGGATGCTCCTCCCCAAGCTTGATGATCGCAATATCTGGTGTAGATTTATTTTAGAGCGGACCAGCTAATAGCGAACCCGGTGGTCACCACTGATAGTCCCTCCTTGCTATAATGTTGTTCCTGCATAAATACTCCACAAGAAACCAAAACTTCGAGGCTCGAATTGAATAATGGGTTAGCGGTCAGCCAAAGAGTAATTGATCACCTTTATGAGTTATGTTTTTTTTTTTGTTGTCTAATTTAAGCAGGATTCCATATATATTATTTTTTATTATTTTATTTTTTTTTTAATTTCTATTTTTATGCCACCACGGTGGGTATTCCTTCGGGAAAATGCCATAGGGTATCCACATGGGGCTTTATGATGCCATGAATAATGCAATAAATATTTTTATTATTTTTAATATGTGAACAAATAATGCTACTAAATAAATTGAGTTTACTAATGCGTTTAATGAGATAGCTACCATTCGACCTTATGGCTAGGGTGCGGAATTTAAAGTCTACCGACGGGACTTAGGCAGTGAGCACTTACTCGGTGGGTTCATCGTCGAGGTATCCTCGATCAACTCCCCATCTTGCGGTGATGCGTCGTGTGCCTCCTTCCATTTTGCTTCGGTCTCTTTTTGCTTCTTTCTCTTCTAACTCTTGCTCTTCATCTTTGTTTTTCTTCCACGCTTCTAATCGTGCTAAGATCTCCTCCTTTTCTTCCTTGGCGATCTGGTCCATCCTTTCAACTTCTTACGCCCCCATCTACTCGGCGAGGTGCTTGTTTGTTCTCTTCTTGCTGCGGGAAGCGATCTTCATATTTCACGATCTTGCCGGGGAAAGTCTTCCCCATGCAGGAGGTGAGCGGCGGACAAAGTGTGCTTGGCGTCTTCTCTGTTGCGTTACTTCTGGGCGCTCGCTCATGGTTATTTAATGTTCTGAATTGACAGACGTACCTTTCCGGTAGGTAGGTTGAAGTGGATTTGTCGGACCTAATATAGATGTCGGCGTTAGCGATGTGTAGAGGAACGGTCTTCCCAAGAGGATCGGGGAATCATCGTCTCCCCTGTATGTCAAGGACTAGAAATCTGCGGTATATATTGTCCTTGAATTCTTACCATGACATCCTTGACTATTCCTTGAGGGGAACCTTAGTGATTGGTGCGCCATACGCAATCGAATACATGTTGGGTATAAAGGTAAATTAAATAATTCATCATATACTGCTTTGACATTACGTTGCAGGCTGATCGATTGTCATGAGGCGGTGTGAGGAAAGGTGGTGTCTTTAATAGTGCATTCAATGATTGGGAC
Organism: Chrysopogon serrulatus; assembly: GCA_015844335.1. Lineage (NCBI taxonomy): Eukaryota > Viridiplantae > Streptophyta > Magnoliopsida > Poales > Poaceae > Chrysopogon > Chrysopogon serrulatus. The sequence goes on from JADLZL010004730.1 coordinate 354,219, forward strand.
ACTGGATCACCTCTCTTGATTGAAAATGGCTTGGGTAGTCTGTGATCGTTTTTTACGTGTTGAGAGCAGTGATTAGTTGAGTTGTCTCCTCGGGTGCATGCTTGGTCCTCCTCCATCTTCTGTTATTTCTATTGTTCTTCTTCTTTGGCATTGGTTCTTTGTTCTTGCTCTTCTTGTTGCTGAAATTGCCGGGCTGCGGGGGAGCTTTCGGGATGCGGTTCTTGAATGTGAATCTCTCCTTCTTGTCTTTGATGGACGGGGACGATCTTGGCAAACTCATAGATGATGGCTTTTGTTGTGCATAGGAATGGTCGGCCCAAAATGATGGGTGCCTTCTCATTTACTCCTGTCTCCATGACCACGAAGTCAACTGGGACATATGATCGCCCCACTCTAATAACAACTTCTTCTAGTACTCCCTCGGGGTAGCAAATGGGGCGATTCGCAAGGCGCAAGCGCATGTTTGTGTACAACAGGAGATCATTTAATATTTTCTCATAAAATACCTTGGGCATGATGTTGACACTTGCGCCGAAGTCACGAGATAGCCTACGGAAAAGCTGTGGCATCCTATGGAGATAGGAATAACAGGTCTTCCAGGGGTCTCCCATCTTCTCGGTAGAGAGTGGTCAATCCTTTGTACATCTGCATGCTCAATATGATATTGGGTTGCATTGTGAATATCAACAAGGTTAGCGGTTTCTAAATCTTCGGTTGGCACGGAATCTTGCCTTTCTCTAGTGGAGGAACAGCGGCAGACTAAGCGAGCTAATTGTGATTCTAACATTTTATTAAAGCTATCTTTGATTCTTTATGGCGAGAAGCAAAAGTATCCATTCTAGCATATATGTTTTCCAAAGTTTTATCATTTGATGTTAGCTTCCTAGTCATTTGATCTAGTAGTTTGGATTGACTAGTAACTAATTCTCTCAAAGGCGGAAGGTTATAATTATTAAAGTTGTTACCTTGGTTGTTACCTTGGTAATTACAGTCGAGGTTGTCGATTCCACCCTTGATTTTCTTTGAGGACGATAGTAGGTGTTATTGTTGATGAAATTCACATCCTCTTGCGGTGTAGGGCAACCCGGCGGTGAGTGCCCGTAGTCTCCACATTCTTCACATGTCATATGGGAATCATTGGCGTGCATGACTTCCTTCTTCTCGATATCGAGCTTTTTTCATGATGAGGTCTAGCTTAGCGGTGACCATGTCGACTTCCTTGAGATGATGGATTCCTCCTCCCTTCTTGCGAGGTTGAGTACGTTCTTCATTGCATGTTGAGTTTGAGGCCATCTTCGAGAAGTGCTTTAGCATCGCCGAGCTTTAGTGACAGGGGAAAGCTCCCCATTTGCAAACATCAATGGACTCACGGGTGCTAGAGATAAGCCCGTGATAGAAAGTCTGCATTAATAGCCACTCCTCTATCCCATGATGAGGACGGGCTTCAATATAGTTACGGAATCTTTCCCATGCTTCGGTGAATGATTCATCATGTTGTTGTTGGAAACTTGAAATCTTCCCACCTTGAGCATTGGTCTTGGCTGTAGGAAAGAATTTTGCCGGGGAAGCGGATCGAGCATAGGTCCCATGTAGTGTGCTTATCTTTGTTGATGTAGAACCTTTGCTTGGCTTTCCCCAATAATGAGAACGGGAAAAGACGGAGTAAGATAGCATCTTTTGATGCTCCTCGATAGTGAAGGTGCTGCAGATTTCTAGAAAGTGTTGTAAGTGTGCACTTGCATCTTCATGTCCTTTTCCACGAAATTGGCTGGCTTGAACCATGGTGATGAGAGCAGGCTTGAGCTCGAATCCATTCTCCCGGTGTTATTTCTTTGGTCGGTCGGATGTTTTTTGTTGTTGGGGCGAGAGAACTCTCGCGGTGACTTCTCGGCCATGTCTTCAAACACGAAGCTAGGTTTTCACCTAAATACTCTTACGCTTGTTCTTCTACTTCTTCTTTGAATTCTTCTTCCAGTGTTGGAGCTGGCTCCTCCGAAGAGTTAGCTTGAGCAGCAAAGGGTGTTCTTGATGGTGACTCGAATTTCTCCCTTCTTTTACGCAAGCCTTTTCCTTCTAAGGAGTTTCTCGGGATCGTCGGTAAAGTTCTTTGGAAGAGAAAAACCATTCATTCATCACCCTGCATAAGATAAGAAAATGATAACAACGAAGGGTGTACACGATAGAGTTAGAGATCGATTGGTAATATGACTTTATCCATGTGTATATAGGTCATCAATATGTTCTAAGTTTATTGTGCCTTCCCGACAACGGCGCCAAAAATGCTAGTTGGCATTTCTAACGTCACTACTAAAAGCAGAGATAAACCCTACTCTAGCAATAACCCCAGAAATGGTTGGTATATAATTACTTGTCATTAGCAACTAGTCACTCTTGAATTACTAACATTCCTAAACATGAAGTAGGTTGTCATCCCCAATTATATTGCTAGGAAGTTAACATAGATTTATATTGTACTATTGTGACTAGGCAGATAAAATATATGAATAAGATATAAATGTAAACTAATGGGTTCGCAAGCGGACGAGATAATTATACCGTTGTAGCATTTTACCTAGGGAAGTCTCGGGTTGTCGATTTATAATTATACCTCTGGGAAAGCTATGTAATAAACTATTATTGCCATATTGATGTGAAACTATATGGACATGATAAGTAATACGCCATATTGATGTGAAACTATATGGACATGATAAGTAATACTACCTAAGTCGTATACTCTACTTATAACAGGCAGAGGTCACAAGATAAATAAAGATAAATGCGGGTGATAGCATAATCATCAAATATCATAATTAAAGATAATCATCGAGCATCTTACTAGTCATAATCATAGCTAGCCATTGGATAAACTACGGAGATAGGTCTATAACTACGTCAATTGAATAACTCTAATTAGTGCAACTACATCTAGTAATCATTGCTAAATCAACCCTAAATCATCATTGCATGTAAAGAGGCATCAACTAATGAGGGTATTAAGACCTAAGTTACCTCCTTCGCGACCGTGCCCATGCTAGTCCTACATACGGGGGGTGGACTACGGAGGAACTAACGTAGGCTGTCACCTACGCAGACTACCACACATCCCGGCATATCAAGGTGCACTCGCTTGAGATAAACAAGACATTTAGACACCACGTCTACATATCGCCTATCATCTACCCATTGTACATATGGATAAACGCTATACGAGCAATTACATGAATTCAATAAGATCGAAGTAACTAAAGTAGACATATAATCAAAGTAGACAATGACTATTGCAATTAAGAACATATGAATATATTTAGAGTAAAGTCTCCCTAATCTGAATAATGAATACAATAAAGTAATTAAAAACTAGATCTATTACCGAACTCTCGCGCTCGGCCGGGCGCTTGGGGCTCCGGATCCGATGAAGAACTAGATCTCCTCTACTTCTAATCTAGCTAGCTAATCCTATGAACTAGAAGGCTCTTGATGAACTTGAAGGCTCTTGATGCTTGATGGCTTGAGACCTTGATGAATAATGAATTGGCTCTCTCGGGGGGGTCTACCCTCATATTTATAGTCGGTGGGATGCTTGGCGTGCGCCGCCGCAGGATCAAACCGAGCGTAACATAGGGCCGAGATGCATCCTTGGAGGCGGTGGAGGAACATTCGAAGGGGGGAGCAAACCCTAGCCGGGGGGCGCCGCCCGGCATGTGGTGGGGCTGTCGGCCCCCACTGGGCGACCCCTCGGCCCCCCTCGCTCCTTAGGTGTCTTACGGAGTCTTCACGAGTCTTCCCGTGATGTCCTTCGTGGCGGATAAGTTTCGTGGTTATTTTGCGTTAGAATCCCTCTTTTTCACCTTTTCTAGAAATCACCCTGGAAATTACAGAATATGCAAAACTCATGGAATTTGTCAGATAAAGCCCTAGACTAGTGTGTTATCTTGTTGTCCATCGGGTAAAAAGCCCTAGTAAAAGTTGACGCTACCAGGTGTCAACAATGGAGATGGCAATGATGCCCCTCTCCCCACGGATGACGTACTAGACCTGCTCAGGATTAACCCCAAGGTCCAGTAGCACCTCACGCAGCAGCTTGGTGAACCCACCGTACTGCATCCCGTTGGTCCTCAACTCGTTCGGCGCCTCCATAGCTGCATTGGTAAAAAGGCAACTTTTAGGTTTAGAGTATAAGATAAGCCATGCATAAAAAGATGCAAGGTCGGTAAATATAACCGAAGACAAAGAATTCACCCTAATCTATCGGCCATTTCTAGGGGTCTCGTCCTACGGGCAAGTATGGCTCTTGATACCAACTGAAACAACCCGGTTTTCCTCGAAGGGAAAAGTCACAGTTTTCGTACAATAATGCAATGGCCTCGAAGGGCTCATCGCCATCATCGACACATCAGCGGTCCAAAGTGCGCATACAGCGGAATAATTAACTTAGAGAGTACAAGTAGCAAGATTTAAGTACTTTATTACATCGCCTACAAGGCGGAATCACACTCACACACACATACGGAAAAGCATAAGGTAGGTAGAAGCGGATCGACACGTCATCCACTTGCACGTAGCACGAGACACCTACTCCTCCTCGTCTTCCTCGTCGGTCTCCCACTCGATGTTCTCTTCTGAACCACAATGTATCAGTACGATTTGTACTGGCCACTAATCCCACCCATATGAATGAAGCTTGCTATGTGGAAAGTGGATGCAAGGGTAAACAAAAGGACCTATTTGTGGCTCTTGGTTTCCGATGCATTAACATAATTAAATAGTATTTGTCAAGTTTTAACCCATTTATATCCATAATCCTCCCATCCATCCCATCCATAACCATCCACACAACACACCACACTCTCACTCGGCCGGCGAGGAAGACTCCCACTCCTTCTCGTCTCAACGGCCCTAGGCTGGAAGCCACCACACCCAGGGGGAGAGAAGAGAAATGGACTCCACTCACTAATCATGTGAAGCGTAAATCAAAGGAATGTCCATGACCGCGGACACGGCTATACGTATAGATCGATCAACTCTGCAGAGTGTGTACACCTGGAACCACAAGATCACCATCATCGGTGATGCGCCTCGCCTAGGCTGATTCCGAGCCACCGACTAACAAGCCCAATGCCACCCTACCACTCAGCTCTGGGACACCCCGGAGTCCACCGGCACGCTGAGACTGTGAGACGTGGTGCCGGATCCTAGGGGGCTCCATGCTGTCGTAGGAGGGTGTGGGTCTCGACACTCGTACCTCCCTACAGTACTATCACCTAACTGCCTAGTAGTAATGGCAGGGGGCCAGCTAGCCGTCAAATTGTTTCCCGCCCATCAGGAACGAGTGGTGTGTACGGTAAGGTCCTATGACCCGGTTCTCAAGATACATCAGTCCTTAGGGGTGACCAGACAGGACATCTTCGCCTTGGGACTCGGCGTCCCGTGCCTCAGCGACACCTCCTGTTCAGAGGATTCGTACCACAAAGGCTCTCCTCCCCGGAACCTTCTCCCAACACATATACCCGCCACAGGTACTCCCATGTGGGGAGTGCCCAGATCACACCCCCCGGCAAGGCTCATCCTCATGACTTGCCCTAGGTCCTGCCCAGTCGACACGATCCTCGCCACACACCCAAGACTCACGCCAAGTTCTCTCCCATAATCCCAGTTTCCACAACTTCGGCACCATGTGCCTTAGCCACTCACAGCCATGGTACATCAACAGTAATGATAGTAATAAGTGAGTAGCATCAAGATAACATGATAAGCACGAGTCTAATCCTAGCAGCGGGTATGCAGGGGATCGGTTTCGACAAGGCATAGGCTGAATCAATCAATCTACCATGCATCCTATCAACAGCAGCAAGCAACAAGTAATAGAGCACTAGCATTTCTAGTTATTGCATGTCTAAAAAAATAGGAGCTAAGAGGTTGGGTGGGACGTGGCACCTCTGTCTCTGAAAAGCGTGACATAATACCGCGTTTAGCGGCTCCTATAGAGGTGCACAAAGAAGCAACTGAAATCCGAAAGAAGCAAATGCACTCAAGGATAAGCCTATGAAGAGCTTATTTTTAGAAAAATTTGGACACTGGTTTCATATTTTTTGGAGTTAAAATGGATTTTCTACAAATTTCCAAAGATTTATTCAGTTTCCGAAAAAGGAAAAGTTATTTTATTATTTTTGGAAAACAGTGGTGACACGTGGCGAGCTCTGGTTGGCTGGCTCAGGTGGATTCACTGACTGGTGGGGCCTGGGTCAACGGTCAATGTTGACCGGTCAACGGTCAACGCAGAGGGCTCGGACTGGGCCTAGGTGGGCTGGATTAGGGCCGGGTTGGGCCGGCCCGGCCCGGACACGTGTCAGCACGTGGGCGCATCCACATGGCAGGCTTGGGCCGCTACTGGGCCGTGGACCATGTAGTTGGTGCACGGTGAACCGGGCACTGGTGCACCGTGAACCTCACTCGGCCCACGGCGGACCGCGTCCATTCCACTTTCTCCTCTCTCTGGCTCACCATGAGCCGGGTTCACGGGACTCACAGGGAGTCCCTCCCCTTCTTCTTTCCATTGCCGAGCGAGAGCCGCCCGGCCAAGTGGCTTCCTTCATTGACTTCTCCGGTGGTCCTCTATGGCCGCAAGGGGGTTCGTTGGCTCCCCAAGGTTCCGGCGCATGCATCCATGGGCAAAAAGGGACGGCTTGACCACCTAGGCGGCCGGCAGTGGGGCCGTGGTGGCTCGTCGATGTCCGTGACGGCGGGCGCGTGCACGTGCGTGAGAGTGTGCGCTTGAGTGGCACCTTGACGAGTTCCCGGTGCTGGGGGCCTCGGCACTCGTCTAAAAGGCGCGTGGGGCATCACGGTGGGGCAGCGGCGGTAGCGCCGGCGGGTCCGCGGCGGACGGCGATGAGGCTGGGTCGGTGTAATTGGGGCAAAAGCGCCCCCGCTTTTTTTCGCAATTGGGGTCGGGCGCGACCTCTTGAAGAAGGCGGCGTTGGCGACCTTAAGGGCGCTTGGCGGGGTCCGCGTCGCGTCCAGGCACTCGGCGGCGCTCCGGTGAGGTGCGGTGGCAGGTGAAAGCGAACTCCGATTGGGCGGATTGGCGCGCGGGCAGCGGTCTTCGACGTCCCGGCGGCGTGCTCGTGGCGCCTCCCCTAAAACAAGAAGCGCCCGGGCGGCGATGGGAGCGGCTCCCCCGCCATGGCCCGCCGTGGCCAAGGTGAGCTGTTCGGGATAAGCGATTTGGCGGCGTTCGGGCCGTGGCGGCTTCGGCAATGCCGGCGGGCAGCGTTATGCGGGTGTGCGCGCGGTGCTTCTAGGCAAAAAGGCGGCTCCTTGGCCTCGACACGGAAAGGAAACACGGTGGCGGCCATGGCTACGTGCGGTGGCGCGGGCGTGCACACCGGTCGCGGCCAACCCCGAGCTGTGGCGGCTCGGCGGGGCTCCCGGCAGCGCAGCGTGGGCGCGCGTGTGCGTGTGAGCATTGGTGCTCCAAGGCGCGGCCTTGAGCCACCCAGCGGGCTCTGTGGCGCGTGTTCTTGGCGTGGAAAGAAGACGAGCGCGACGGCGGAGGGGGTGCTCACCATCGGTGTTGGCGAAGAAAGGATGGTGATGCAGCGAGGTGGCGAAGCAGTGGCATGTCGGGGCCGTGCAGGCGAGGAGCTGCGACGTCGACGTAGTCGATCGGGCGCTTACCTCCTCCTCGGCTCCGGCGGGTGGAACGGCGGGGCGGCTCCGGCCGAGCGAGCTCGGCCTGCACCGCAGCTTCTCTCGGCGTCGCCTTCTCCTTCACGGCCCTCCTCTCGGCTTGAAGTGGAGCGGCGAAGCCACCGATGGCGGTGGAGTGGTTGGGAAGGCCGCTAGGGCACTGGTGAGGGGCTTATATAGGGGAGGCGGCGATCATGGCGGCGGCGGACGGCCGGGCGGCGGCTTGGGGCACGTGGGCGCCATCTAGCGGCTCGGGGCGAGGCGCCCTGCAATGGGAGTGGAGCGGAGCGGACCTGGCACCTCCAATTTCGAACGACGCCGCGGGAGGAGAAAAGGGGCGGCGCCACGCAATGGCGTCATCAAGGGGGCGGGCGAGTGCGGCTTGTCGTGACCGGTGCGTCGGCGTGGGAAGGGCGGACGTGGCGGCCATCCAAGGGCGCGGGCAAGGCGGTTCAACGGGAACGGCTGCGATGGCTGCTTCCCTTTTTGGCGTCGCGACGGCGTCGGTGTGAGGAAGAAAAACAGAGAGGGGAGGAGGAAAGGGATGACAGGTGGGACCGTGGGGCCCGCCTGTCGTCGGCTCCGTGAGGGAAGTGAAGGGCGCCGCCTGTATTGCCCTCGGCTGCGGGCCTTAGCTAGGCTGGGCCGCGCGAGCACTGAGAGGGAAGAGGTGCGGTGAAAGGTGGGTCGGGCTGGGGGGGGCTGGGCGAGGGATGAAGGGGGCCGGTTGGCTTCTTCTGGCGGGCTCCTTCTACTCCCTTCTCCTTTTCTTATTTTCTATAACCTTTTTTCTATTTTTCTAGCTATTATCCCCATGTAGGTGCTTCCATGCACATACATGCCGGGTGGGGTCCACCTAGGGTAGCCTAGGGTTTGGTCAAGGTGGTTTCCAAAGGTTGTACACATGTCGCCAAAAGTTAATTGCTTTATTATTTACTTATCAACACATAAATCCATAAAGAGGCAAAACATGACATGTATGCAAGAAGGTAAAAATGCAAATGCCACTAGATTGAGTATAGGTGCTAATGCAACTTACTAGGAAGGTTTACCTACATGACACTCACCAAGCATAGGGTAGTTTTCGAAAAAGTTTTTGAAAGTTGTGATTTTTGGGTGTTGGTTAACAGGGATGTTACAAAACCTTAGGAGCAGCTTGGGCAAGATTTTCAAATTTAATTGCATCTGGCCCAGATTTATCTATGCCTGAACATGTCCTATTACAACACTTTCATTATGGCCTTAGCAAAGAAGCTGCCCTTTTTCTCGATACTTCTTTAGGAGGGTCCTTTTCACATAAAACCGTTAGTGAGGGGAAAACAATCCTTGACAAAATTCTAGAAAACACCCCATACTCTGGCATCTATGATGAATTCCCTGAAGAAGAAGTTGAGACAAGCCCTGAGCCAAAAGAGGAAACACCAGCAACCGAATTAGAAACTCCACTTGATTCGTCTGATGAATTGGTTGTTGAAAAACCTCCTAAAAAGGGAACGCAAACCCAACTAGAGGATGATGATTTATCTCCTTTAGAGTTTCCCTTCGAATTCGAGGAAGATATCTTTGAAGATTATGGAAATACCTCGATTTTGCCTGTCCAACCAAGACCTCTGGCACACACTAAACCCTCTGATCCACACGAAGGCTCTATTATCACGAAACAAATTAAAAGCCTCTCGTCAATCATGAGTTATGAATGGCTTTCGGAAGCGGAGTTATCTCCTGAGGTAGCTCGAATCACCGCTCCCCCAACCATTCTTTTGTGCCGAATTAGGGGGTCCACTATGAAAATACACTATAGTCCATCTGTTGGGATAAACCTCATTTCAAGGACATTAGCTGATAGTCTTTATCCCAACACATCCTTAACCCCATCACAAAAGCTGTTACAAACCCCTTTGGGAAATATTCTTGAGAGCAATGGGGTATTAAGGGTTGTTCCAATCGGAATTGATAAATCTGAGATATGTCTAGATTTTCACATTTATGATACCTCAGAGATATCTCTCCTGATTGGCAGACCGATCATGAGGCTTATACAAGAGAAACCTTTACAAGGTCATTTGGACTTTAAGGTTAGAAATTCCACTATAAATATTCCTCTTGCCCGTTCTATCAACACAATAGTGGAACCTAAGCCCGATCAAGATTCTATTGAAGAGGTTTTAATGGCATCTCTAGAAGACATGGCCCAATCAATCCTTGATAATGAATACTTTGTTCAGGAAGAGGAAGAGTTGGCAGAGCCTATTGAGCTAGACAAAAGTGAGCAACCAACTGCTCCTTCAATCGAGCTAAAACCTCTCCCTCCTGGCCTAAAGTATGTCTTTCCTAACAATAATCGAGAAACCCCAGTCATCATCAGTGATAAGCTTTCCCAAGAAGAAACCCATAAACTTGTCACTGTCTTAGAAAGACACAAACCAGCTATTGGCTACTCACTCGAGGACCTCATAGGCATTAGCCCTGTTCTCTGCACTCATCGCATCCCTATTGATCCTAATTGCACACCTTCAAGGGAACCACAACGAAGGCTTAACCATGCCATGCGAGAAGTTGTTAAAAAAGAGGTCCTTAAACTTTTACACGCTGGGATTATTTATCCTGTTCCTCATAGTGAGTGGGTTAGCCTGGTCCAAGTAGTGCCAAAGAAAGGAGGAATGACAGTCGTTAGAAATGAGAAGAATGAGCTTATCCCTCAACGTACTGTCACCGGGTGGCATATGTGCATTGACTACCGAAAACTCAACAAGGCCACAAAGAAAGATCACTTCCCGTTACCCTTCATTGATGAAATGTTGGAACGGCTTGCAAATCACTCTTTCTTTTGTTTTCTTGACGGGTATTCTGGAATCATCAAATCCCGATCCACCCTGATGACCAAAGTAAGACTACTTTCACATGCCCCTATGGAACTTACGCATACCGACGAATGTCGTTCGGGTTGTGCAACGCTCCAGCTTCTTTCCAACGGTGCATGATGTCTATATTCTCTGATATGATTGAGAAAATCATGGAGGTATTCATGGATGACTTTACCGTCTATGAAAAAACCTTCGATAATTGTTTAGAGAATTTGGACAAAGTCTTACAACGGTGTGAAGAAAAGCACTTAATCCTAAACTGGGAGAAATATCATTTTATGGTCCGAGAAGGGATAGTGCTAGGACACAAGGTGTCCGAACATGGAATAGAGGTGGATAGAGCCAAGATTGAAGTTATTGAACAACTTCCACCTCCCACAAATGTGAAAGGCATCCGTAGTTTTCTAGGACATGCAGGGTTCTACAGGCGATTCATCAAAGACTTTTCTCAAATCGCTAGACCCTTGACTAGTCTCCTTGCTAAAGATGCACCTTTCATCTTCACTGATGAGTGCCATGCAGCCTTTCAAATTCTTAAAAAGGCACTCATCTCAGCTCCAATTATCCAACCACCTGATTGGAAGCTTCCTTTTGAGATCATGTGTGATGCTAGCAATTTTGCGGTTGGAGCCGTTTTAGGCCAAACCAAAGATAAAAAGCACTATACTATATCCTATGCTAGCAAAACCTTGTGCGGACCTCAGCTCAACTATGCTACCTTTCAAAAAAAGAATTCTTGGGCTGTTGTCTTTGCTATAGACAAGTTTAGATCTTATTTAGTGGGGGCTAAGGTAATTGTTTATACAGATCATCTTTGCTCTCAAGTACCTCCTCACTAAAAAAAAAGATGCTAAACCTCAGCTAATTCGATGGATTCTTCTACTCCAAGAGTTTGACATAGAAATACGAGATAAGAAAGGAGTAGAAAATTCAGTAGCCGACCATTTGTCTAGGCTTCAATATAAGGAACCACATGAGTTACCCATCAATGATCACCTAAGGGATGAAACCCCGCTCGCGATATCAAACTCCGACCCATGGTATGCAAAAATATCGTGAACTTTATGGTAGCGAGGCTATGTCCCCCACGGTGTGGACAAAAGAAAATTGATCCATGATAGTCGTCTTCACCTATGGGATGATCCCTATCTATATCGAGTTTGTTCTGATGGATTGTTAAGAAGATGTGTCCCTATGTCTGAGGCTATCCAAATTATGGAAAGATGCCATGCCTCGCCATATGGAGGGCATTATGGGGCGTTTCGGACACATGCCAAGATTTGGCAAAGTGGTTTTTTCTGGCCAATAGTGTATCAAGATACAAAGGAGTTTGTCAGGAGATGCCACAGGTGCCAAAAACATGGGAACATCAACTCACGAGATGCGATGCCACTCACAAACAATCTCCATGTTGAACTCTTTGATGTTTAGGGGATTAATTTCATGGGGCCATTCCCTAAGTCCAAAAATTGTGACATACATCTTAGTGGCCATAGACTATGTATCCAAATGGGTAGAAGCCCTGCCATGTCGAAATGCTGACTCCAATCATGCTAAGAGAATGTTCCATGAAGTCATATTTCCTTGCTTTGGTACACCCCGGATGGTTATAAGTGATGGAGGATCACACTTCATAGACAAAGTTTTCCAGAAGTACCTAGCGGATCATGGAGTGCGTCATAATATTGCAACACCCTACCATCCCCAAACTAGTGGTCAAGCAGAAACATCTAACAAACAAATTAAAATATTTTGCAAAAGACCATAGATGAAATGGGTAAGGAATGGAAGGACAAGTTCCCTGATGCACTTTGGGCTTACCGAACTGCATACAAGACACCTATTGGCATGTCACCTTATCAGCTTGTATATGGGAAGACCTGCCATTTGCCTGTTGAGTTAGAATTCAGGGCCCATTGGCAATTAAGAAGTGGAACATGGATCTCCACCTAGATAGTAAGAATTGTCAAATGCAACTATCTGAGCTAGAAGAATGGAGAGAAAAGGCTTATCATAACTCCAAGATCTACAAAGAAAGAACAAAAAGATGGCACGATAAGAGAATCAAGCATAAGGAGTTTAATCCTGGAGATAAGGTTCTACTTTTCAACTCAAGAGTTAAGCTCTTTGGACATGGCAAACTACGAAGCAAGTGGGATGGACCGTACAAGGTCATCGACACTTCAACTCATGGGGCCATCACCATTCAAGATGATTTAGGTAACACATTTAAGGTAAATGGCCAACGCTTAAAAGTCTATCTTGAGCCACAATTCAACATGGTTGAAGAACTTGATGTGATCGAGTTCTTAGAAATCATTCACTAAAATTCTTACCTCATAATAAAAATTGGTGAAATGCTAAGATTAGAATTTAAACTCTCTAGTGTCCTACACTAGAAGAGTCCCTTTTACTTTCACCATTTTCTCTCTATGAATGAAAAGCTAGGTACAGTTTTGAAGAAGTGTGGTGGAGGTGCCAACCCCCATTGTGAACACGTATGCTGAAGCACATCATGAACTAATGGAGGAGTCTGCATACAACTACTGAAACTCGGTTTGATCTTTCATGACTCATTTATATGCTTACTGAGTTTTATACTTGTTATGCACTTGCATTACCCTACAAATTAAAAAGAACCAAGAACCACACTTAGAATTAAAATTTGAAAAGTGACATGTTTACAACATTTTTGAGATAAAAGCTTACATGAAGATTGTTCCATATACATACACTTATGCTAGTGGGAAAATATTTTGATAGGACAATCATATTGACTAAGTTGTTGTGGAGTGTGATATAGTTCTGGCTTAGAAATCCTACCTGTTCTATTCAAGGCACTTGGAAATTTCATTTTGATAAAATATTATAAAACCATAGTGTCACATACTCCTCAGTGGTGATAAATTCCTACGAGAGCCATATATATAAGATAGAAGCTTTCTACATACGCTGCTTGTTGTTGTGTTGAGTTTGGGCAAACTTTGTGATCCTTGTGAGAGATTTATCATATTCCCAAGATTAAGATTCACTTGCACCCACATATATATGCATTACTCCTACACTAGAAGTAGGCGCAAAACATGCCTTCCATTTAGATCCATCCAAAAAAAAGATTCTTTCCTACACTGGGGGTGAACACCAAAAATATCCCTTATAGGTTTTCCATCCACCAGATAAATGCTCCAAGTTCTTATTGCTATCTCTCAAAAGTTTTGTTGCTAAAAAGAGAGTCATGAGCTATGCAAAAGTTATTATAAAAAAAGAGAAAAAATAGAGGGAGTTGAAAAATGGACAAGTGTCCTAAATATGAAAACAATGGGTACTTAGATGCCCGCCTCCCTAAAAGAAAAAGAAAAAAAAAGAGATAAATAAGATAGCTCAAGTTCTCTAGCCAAGTCTTCAAGTTCAAAAGAGAGATATATCTTTGAGGAGCATGGTAGAATTAGGATCATCATACATCCACTAAATATCCACACACATGCACATCTTTATCTAAGAGTATGATATTTCGCTCCTCGGATTTGGGTTTTGACTTTACAATATATGCAACACAAGTATGCCACCACATATATACCTCCCTAAGCTCCACATAAGTTATTAGTTGTAGGAAGAGAAGACATAATGAGATATACCATTGAGCGATTGAGAATACCATTTGAGGAGTGTATGTGATCTATGCCTTTCTTTTATGAAAACTTTAAAAACTCTAAGTTGCTGAGATGTGAATTTGGGAAGATGACTTCGCTTCGAGAGCTGTTCCACTTTTCAACCACCCAAGGATATATGTTAGCCAAACGCCAAAAATCCCACCTATGTAAGTGATGTTTTGGAATAGTTTTTATGTCAGTTATATGTCTCAAGATGTTTTGATCATGATTACTTTTATCTTTAACCTTTACTCGAGGACGAGCAAAGAGCAAGTGTGGGGGAACTTGTTGACGGTGGATAACGTCAATATTTATTAGAACACTAGACATGAAAGGATACATGATTACACACTAATCTAGGGTTTTAACTGACAATTTCCACAAGTTTTGGTGATTCTATATTTTCCAGGGATTATTCCAGAAAAGCATAAAAGAGGGGATTATAGTGCATAATTACCACGAAACTTATCCGCGACGGAAAACATTATCATTGGACTCAGGAAGGTTCTAGAAGACACACGAAGGAGCGGGACCCGCAGAGGAGAGCAGGTGGGGCCGGCCGGCCCCACCCTGGGGCCGGTCGGTGCTCTAATTTGCCCGATGGCCGCCGCCTTCTAGACTCTTCCTCCCACGCTTTCTTGGAACCCAATCAAAGTATTCCTACGTTGATTTTAGGTCAGTTTGATCCGACGGTGCACATGAGATGAAGATGTGGATCGCTGACGTGGCGGTGCCTTGCCCCCTACTCCACCTCGGTCTATATAATGATGCCCAAGGCTCCCCCCAAGGGGCATTCTACACCCTGGTGCTTCATATTCTTTACACAAATTAGGGTTTGTAGTGTCCCTCTAGTTCATCTAGTTCTAGTTCTTCTAGTTCTAGTTCTAGTTCATCTAGTTGTAATTAGAAGAGGGAGAGAGAAGAGGAGAGAGCGGAGGAGGAGCCAGATCTGTCGGATGTTCCTCAACATTGTACTTTTGCAGTATCTGGTTCATCATTCAGCAATCTCCAGGTGCCTCATTTCTTATTCTAAGTTCTCTATTTACTTAATTTCAGTACTTCAAGTTTATTTATTACTTTCTCGCTTGCATCAAGTGCTCTAGTCTTTGTAACGCTAGAGTAGTAATTAATAGGTTAGACGTGGTGCTTAGTCTATATATTACCTAGAATTACACCCAGTTCTACGTTTGGATTGGTGTTTGTAGGACCGTAGTCGGAGCTTCCTAGCCCCCCTCTCATCTGTCTGTGGCTAGTGTTCTGATGTCCCAAAATAAGTAGATTTTAAAGTCAATTCGATCAATTAGAGAAATCTTAGAAACATCCTCTCTACCCACTAAAAATACTTTTATCTTTACCCTTGGACGATCTTGAATCTTAATTAGTGCACTTCGCGTTCCTCGTGGAAAATCGATACTCTGGGATACTCCCGGGTGAAAGCTACATCGGTATCCGTGCGCTTGCGGATTTCTCTGTTTGCGTTTAAAAATACCAACAAGTGCCCCCACCGCTGTCGGCCGTTGGCTTATGGGCACGCTAGAGCTCATGCTTGCTGCTCGTAGGCGGTTGAGAGGCGGAGTAGAGCCCGTGTCGAGGATGCCATCACCAATGTAGAACCACCCATGCTTCTTGCCTTCCCCAATCCTCATCACTAGCTCAAGATCAAGGCACTCCTCAGTCCTCGGATCATAGTCCGACTCGTGGACTAACCTTGACGCCTCCGTGTACGAACTGAGGCGAATGTGGACGCTGGAGTTGGTGTACACCTCTGGGCCCGCATCCGGTTGTACTCGATGTTGGACTTTGCCGGGCCCATGTGGGCCAGAGCATACACCGTGAGTTGGCCAATTGGCTGGCCACCGTGCGCCGCCTCCTATGAGAAAGACAACGACATGTGGTTAGGAATCATGCAGAATTGAGCGCAGCTAGTTAGACGAATGGTGGAGACTTACATATGTCTTTTTTGTATTTCTTTGAGGCTGGCGCTGCCCTGATGGTGAGGTACACCTGGCATCATCTTACGGTGCTCGCTTTTCTCTTGGTGCACCTTCAGCCACTCCGGTTCCAACCATTTGTCGCACTCGGCCACGCAGATTCGGACTCCGGTGCCCGGTCGATTGCGGGGTCGGCAAGTCGTCGCGGGCGGCCAGGCAGCCGGCGGCCAGCTGACTGGGGCGGGCGGGCGGGGGGCGGAGGTCGCCAGTGAGCGGCGGGCTACCGGCGGCGGCCGCGAGCTCTGTGGTGTGCGGGGCGCGTGTGTGTTTGTGCTGGCGGCGGCTTGTGTGGGTGTGTGGTGTGGGCCGGCGGCCGATTAGGGTTGGGGGCGTGTGTCTTCCCGAGTGTCGAATACACACACTCGGGGGAAGAAATTCTCTTTTTTTTATTTATTTTATATTTTTGATTAAAAATTAAATTTAAATTTTGTTTTTAAAAATTTTTCATTCCAAATTTTTTATGTTGGTTTCAGACACTATCTTAGACAACATGTTTGAATTTGTAACTTTTTTTGACGACGTTTTGGTATATATTTTAAAGTTTTTATGTCCACTTAATTTTTTCTCGAAAAGTAATTTTGAACTGCATATGTATGAAATATTGAAATTTGGTGATTTAAAAATGATATTGATGTTTCTGAGTGTGTTTTGAAGCCGTGTGCAAAGACACACTTTAAATTTTGAACATGTTCTTCACGAAACATGACCACCAACTTGTTAGAAAATGGATTTTTAATTATAAAAAATCTAAACAGAGTCCGAAAATCACGAAATTTGTCGAGGTGTCATGTCATCGCATATAGAGCCTATGGTAAAAATTTGAGAAAGTTTCGAGCAAGTTATGACATACGATGCCTAAAACCCGGACATATCCGATTGTGATTTAAGTGATCACACGTGGAGATGTCTGGGTTTTAGGCATCCGACATTGCAACTTACTTGAAACCTTCGTATTTTTTTACCACGGCCTCTACATGTGATAACAGAACTCGCTGGCAAGTTTCGTAATTTTTGGACTTTGTTCGAATTTTATATAATTTAAATATATTTTTTCCGCAAGTTGTTCAGCATGTTGCGGCAACAAGATGCTCGATATTTCATGTGAGTTCTTGGGTACAGTCTCAGCATACACCAAATATCATGAATATCATTTTTTGAATGAAGAAATTCCATTACTTCAGGCACCTGCAGTTCAAATTTGAAGTATGCAAAAAAATTCAACGAAACGAAAACAATTAATGAAATATACCAAAAAAGTCAAAATTGTCCCAAATTTAAACAAGGAGTTTTAAATAATGTGGGAAGGCCTCACCAAAACAATGGGGCAAAAAAACCCAAAAAAATAAAAATTCTTCCCCGAGTGTCTTCCCCGGCACTCGGGGAAGAGACTCTTCCTCGAGTGTCTTCCAGGGCACTCGGGAAAGAGGCAGGATTCCCCGAGTGCCCGTCCCGGCACTCGGGGAAGAGACTCTTCCCCGAGGGCCAGGGAAGACACTCGGGGATAAAAATTTTTTAACGGCATGCCCAGGTTGGTCCGTTAAGTAGTGTTTTTCTTCCCCGAGTGCCGCTCTTCCCCGAGTGTTGCGCTCGAGGAAGAGTATCTTTGCTGAGTGCCTGTTTTCCCCGAGTGCCGAGGACTCTGCGGCACTCGAAAAAGCCTCTCTTCCCTGAGTGCAATTCTTCCCCGAGCGCAACACTCGGGGAAGATTGGCTTCCCCGAGTGCCCGATTTTTGACACTCGGGGAAGCTTGCGACACTTGGGAAATTTTACCTCTCCTGTAGTGTCAGCTGCTCTCGTACCCCACACAGGCTCTGTGACAGAACTAGGTCGCATGCCATTGCAATAAATTTGCAGTGATGCAGATTAAACTGTTAGTGTATGTAGGTATGTAGGTATGTGAGGTACCAGGATCTCTTGGGCAACGAACTAGGCTGTTGGCAGAGGTAGCACAAATTGATGGCCAGCTAAAGGTTCTATAGGGTCAGCACGTTTTGCATAAGTCACTGTTCACCATATGGCAGTAATAGAAAGTGGTGAACTAATGTGATTGGCTCACGCAAGGATTGAGCAGCCCATCCCGTCAATGCCAAACTCTGAAGAGGATGCCTGACAGTAGGCAAACATACTCAGTTCTAGAGCTGATTAGGCAGTTGTTGATTGATTAGAAGTTCCTACAACAATTGCATTGATTGGTTCATGCTCTCTCAGTCTCTCAGTATAGTACTGTTGTATTATACACTACTTATGTCAAATAATTAGGCAAAATCCAGATTAAAACCAGAATATAAATCATGACAAGTTGATGAACTAGATTAAGAATGTATTTATTACTAGCATGACATATCAGTATATCGCATAGTATGAACATGTTAACTAATGTAAACATAACTCTTACACTAGATAGATTGGTTGGTATGAACAAGAAAATTGGATTACGAACATTATACTTGCTGACTATAGACGCAGTAGATGGTGATGGAGACGATGCTGGTGGAGATGATGCAAGATTGAGGTCGTTGAAAGCGAGGTTGATGTCATTGTTGTCGATGAGCGGCGGCGGAAGACTTCGGAGCAGTTGACGACGAATACGCCGGAACGTAGTGCCGCCTGACTTGGATGGAAGACGATCCGTCATGAAAGGTTGGGAGCAGTCGCGTGAATCACACTTCCCAAAAAACTCTATTCGCCTTCTCCCAGTGCAGGATCACAAAGACGAGGGTTCCGGAAACCAAAGAGTCGGTGCAAGTAGATGATCAGGATGGAGAGGCCGGCAGCACAGTAGTAAGAAGAGTAAAATATAAGATCAGTATTCTCGCTCCCTTTGGCGATATGAGGAGTCTACCAATTCTCCTAAATACACCTGCTACTTATATACTACACCTTTTGCTTTCAACTTTTACTACTCTGTAATCTAATTCTCCCAAATAAACGTTTTAAATGTGGTCAGTAATAAATCAATAATGTCTTGTTTATGTCCTACATCTCCTTACACTTGATGGATCTATGCGAGCTTGATTGATTTGGCAGCATGAAGCAAAGACAGACATTTTTTTAACAGAGTTTGCACTTTATCACTTCAGAAGAGGTTCATTTACATCATCAGCCCCATGGTTTTTATAAACTCTGATAGGCATCAACCCAAACATGTAACCGGTCAGGGTCACAGTTCAAGCAAATAATGTGAGAAAGTTCTTGTGCACATCAACTACAAGAGCATGGCACATGGACAACATTATCTAATCAAAATTCATTGACATAAGAAACTTTGCTTCTCTAATCAGGACACCAGGAGCTTAAAAATCATGAGAATAGGACAGCAGAGCCTCAACTAAAATTATTGAGTCAGTTTCCTCAAGAATTTCAGAAACCTTGATCCATTGCTACATATATAGAGCTCCATTACACGCATCATGTGCCACATTGATTATAGGCGTGTTGGCCATCACAGCATCGTTGCCCCTTATTAATAACCCAGCCTATGTAACTTTCATATCTTTCTAAATGCAAGTTCCATCAAAATTAATCTTTAGGACATTTATTGGTGGAACCTAGATTGAAATAAAACACATTTCCTTTCTTATTTGGCTTCTCATGTCTATATGAAGACTATCAACATATTTCATATGTTGGACTGTGTAAACTATCTCCTCAGTGGAGACAAACTTGTTATGCATATCCTTTGCCTTATTAATTAGGTGCATTCCTCCATACCCACACATTAGCCCAACCACTAATAATTTTTAGTCCTCTTCAAGATTTGCTCCGTTTTTTGGAATAAAGGGATAAAACGCGTAATCAGTACCTTTATCTGGCCCACCCTGTGCATTTCAAGATTTATTTCATTCCCAACATGTTTGAGCTCTCCCTCCTCGATCTATTATCACACACATCAAGGCTGGAACCTCGATCCATTATCTAAAGGATCACACACTGCATGGCAATGAGGAATTGGAAGCGGGACATGGTAGAGAAGGGAGCCACTGCCACCTTTTGAGTATCTCATTATATATATGTCTGAAACCCTTGCGCAACCTCTCACTAGCCACCATTATTGGTCATGTAACCTTGGGCCCAGCCTGCCACGTGGGGGTAAGTCAGGCCACTGATATTTGAGATGGATTACTACATGCATAAATAGTAGGCATATAAAAAGGGAACATGGCAGCGATGTGCTAAATCAAACATATATACCAAAGACCCATTCGTCCAGTCCAGCAGCTCCCCAGCTCCGTGCCTGTATAAAAACTTGAGCTAGTTCTTCAGTTGCTCTTGTACACACAAGCTGTGTGACAGAACTAGGTCGAATGCCATTGTAATGAACTTGCACTGAGGCAGATTGAAGTGTTAGCTTGAAGCATATATATGTATGTAGGCATGGGAAGTACCAGGATCTCTTGGGCAACGGACGAGGCCGTTGGCAGAGGTAGCACAAATTGGTGGCCCGCTAAATGTTCTATAGGGTCAGCACGTTTTGTATAAGACACTGTCCACCATATGGCACTAACAGACAGGGGTGAAGGTGATTGGCTCACGCAAGGAAAGAGCAGCCCATTCCATCAATTTCGAACTCTGGAGAGGATGCCTGCTGACAGTAGGCAGACATATTAGGCAATTGTTAATTGATTATTAGTAATTCCTACAACAGTTGCATTGATTGATTCATGCTGTGTAACTCTCAGTATAGTACTGTTGTATTATACTGCTTATACATATGTAGAACGATCCAAAGAGAGATCGCTGCACAATTTATAGCACAAAAACCATTCTCTGAAATTCAACTCACTAATCAGGTCTTGTCCAGCTCTTGTTTCATTTGTGAGTAGTGGATCTGTGGTTAGTCTAACAATCAACTTTCTGTCAACCAAGGGCATGTGTTCGATCTATAGCAGCATTCTGCCTATAGGCTCTCAGCTGCTGAGACATCATCGTCATGTATGACTTCTTGGGCCCAGCCTGCCATGAGTGAAGTGGGTCCTTCCACCTTTGATGAGTACATCTCCAGGCATATAAAAGGGGAAGATGCGGCGAGATGCTGCATCAAACAGAAACCAAACAAACGTTACTTCTTCCTACTAGAGTTCACCAGCTTGCTTTTCTTGCTTCTCTTGTCTAGTCACTGTCTAGCTCTCCACCACACAAGCTCTCGGACAGAACAGCATTGGTTGCATCGGTAATAGTAAACACGGCGATCAAGGACATAGCTAGGCATGGGAGGTTCCTGGAACAATTGGACAACATGGTTTCCCGTTATACCGAACTCTGATGTCGTAACATCCGTAACTTCTTATGCACCATGTCGCTTGCACTGGAGGATCAACTGCAAGCCGCCGCGGCCGGTGCGGTTGCCATCTCGCATCCTTGCCATCAGCTGAGCGCGCCACCAGAAGCTCATGCCGGCGCAAAAAAGTGATGGTGGGGCTCCTAAATTAAATAGCCTGCTCATGTGTGTCAAAGGCACCGTGGACCAGATCTCACACAGCTTGCACCAGTATTGTAGTGAAAATGTGAAATCTAGTTAACCTGGTGTCATCGATCCGTGGACACACATGGGAGTGCTATCGATGAGTGCAGTGCAAGTAGTCAACAAATCTATATGATTGTAATGTTGTTGCATGCATTTTGCAATACACGACGAAGTGTTTTCTAGATCAGACAACATAACACATGAAAATGGTACTGTGGTTAAGACTCCTTATTTTTTTAGATAAAGGACAGTTTATACCCGGCTTTATCTACTAAAAGGTAAAATCAGACCAATTATTACAAAGTTAACCACGGTACATGTGTACCGTCATACAAACGTTCACACCGACACTGAGAGATAACAAAAACAAGAATAAATTCCTGACTAAGTATGACCAATAAACCTAGTTGATAACCATCCATTGGATCTGACGTCTCCAGGAACTGGGCAACATGCAGGAGTTGCCCTTGTAAACCCTCACGCCGCTGCAGTCTTGCCCATTGCCGAAGCCAGTAGGTTCCCCTGAATAGTACCTGCAAAAAAATTTTCGGTCTACACTTGTCAAAAACCACCTCGTTTCTTGTTAGCCAAATTGTCCAGCCTAACGCAGCTGCTGCAGTTAATAGGAATGCATTATAATTGGCATCCCCCCTTTAGACCAATTATTAAACAAATCATCTAAGTTATGCGGAGGCGATAAACCAAACATTAAATGCACAACGCGCCACAAAAACTTGGCATAATGATAGTCAAAAAAAAGGTGATGAATATTCTCTGGAAAATGATAGAAGTTACAGCTTAAATCACCATTCCAGTTACGTATGGCTAAATTATCTTTGGTTAAAATGACCCCTCTTTTCAAATACCACAAAAAATCTTTATTATTGAAGGTATTTTGATTTGCCAAATATCTTGTGACACCACGACCCCATTATTAATTAGCACAGTACACATGGATTTAACCGAAAATACTCCTGATGAATGTAAAGCCCATACAAAAGAATTCTCTCCCCCTTGTAAGTTTACATCAAGTAAGGATGCAACAATCCTGTTCCAGTCCCGCAAGTTCCTACCCACCAGATTGCGGTGGAAGGAAACATTAAGTGGAACCGAAGCCAACACTTTGGCAACTGAATCTTGCTTTCTTCGTACTATGTTAAACAACGAGGGGAATTTATCTTTGAGTGGTTTGTTACCTAGCCAAGTATCCACCCAAAACCGAGTTTGTGACCCATCCTTTACCTGGAATGAGCCATAGTTCATAAAAACCTCCTTTACCTTCATCAGTCCTTTCCAAAAGTGGGAATCCGAAGACTTTTTGGAGCATCCTCCTAAGGTTTTATCTTTTATATATTTGTTCTGCAGTAGTTCTTGCCACATCCCTTCCTCATTCATTAGCTTAAAAAGCCACTTGCTCAACAAACATTTATTTCGTAATTCCAAATTGAGAGTACCAAGGCCCCCTTGATTTTTTGGTTGGCATAAAACTTCCCACTTACCCAATCTATACTTTCGTTTGTGGTGGTCACTCTGCCAGTAGAATCTGGATCTAAAACAATCTATTTTCTCTAGTACCCCTTTGGGAATTTCAAAAAAAGACATCATAAACATCGGTAAACTAGAGAGCACCAAGTTTATTAGGACCAGTCGCCCCCCTACGGATAGTAATTTCCTTTTCCAACCACTCAACTTTTTCTCTATTCTATTTTCAATGACTTGCCAATCTTTATTACTCAGTTTTCTAGTATGCATGGGTAAACCAAGATATCGGAAAGGAAACTTTCCAATCTTACACCCAAACAATTGTGAATAGAACACTTCATGATCTGATGCATTACCAAAGCAAAAAATCTCACTTTTATGAAAATTAATTTTGAGCCCTGAGAGTTGCTCAAACGTACTTAAAATCAATTTCATGTTAATTGCTTTGTCTACATCATGGCTCATAAAGATCACTGTATCATCCGCATACTGAAGTATAGACAAACCATCCTGGATGAGATTAGGGATAACTCCCTCTACCTGGCCCGCTTCTTTAGCTCTAGCAATGAGTATGGCAAACATGTCCACCACTATATTAAATAGTATTGGTGACATAGGGTCACCACTATATTAAATAGTATTGGTGACATAGGGTCACCTTGCCTTAAGCCCTTCTTGGTTTGGAAGTAAGAACCAAGTTGATCACTCCTTATGAAGTTTTGATCACTGAGTGCCATCAGTGGTTACTGACTAATAGATATATAGCCAGCATGTATGCCTGCATCATATCGCATCTTTTGAGTAGTAGGTCACGGTACCCTGAAAAAGAACATAATATACTGTCGACAGTTTTTGCAGTTTGCCCACCTTGCCTCAAGTTCGAGACTTTAATCTTTAAATCATTGTTGGTTATTGATTGATAGATCGATAGACAAAATTCGCAATTTCCTATAAATATAGCCAATACGGTACATGCCCAATCTGAAATTCACAGATGATAATCGGAATACAAATAAAAGCCATAAGGCTTGTCACAGTGAAAAAAAAAAACAGAGTTCGGCGAGCACAAACCAAAGGGGAAAAAAAACTAGTCCATGATGCGATTTGTATAATTTAGAAGCAGTAGTAAACATAACTTGGACTCATCCATGCAGCTAGCACAAAATTAGCAGCTACGTGGGATGAAGCCGACCTTTCCTCCAGCCACGTCATAGACCACCTCTGTTGACGCTAGGGTATATGTCCCAATCACGGCAGAGAAGACATCGCGGCGGCCAAGGCAGAGAAGGCGAGGCAGGTCATTGTGAATGGGCCAGCGGTTGGGTCGTCGTAGTATAGCATCTGGTCCTCTTCGATCACCAGGGTCTCACCATTGCTGAACTTGAATTGAACAACAGGTATGATGAGCCCATGCAACCCAGTGAAGTTGAAGCAAGTGTCGAAGCCGGCAAACCCTGATGATGAGATGTTGTACTGTGACATCTGCTTCCGGAAGGAGTCGCGCAGTGGCGCGTACGCGTCCGTCGTCAGCATGGTGAAGGTGATCCTCACGTCTAGGTGGGTCCTTGCGTTGCTAAAGATCCCTGTCGGCATCGGGAGGTCTTCGTCGCCGAGGCTAATCCCAACAAGGTCGATGAAGTACATGTTTGCCAGCTGGGGGTCGCCATTGCTCACCAGCGGGGCATGCACGGTGTGGTTGTCATCTCCGACATTGGCGGCGCCACCAAGGGAGATGAAGCCCTGGGAACCCGGGGACTTCGGCAAGCAGTAGGAGAAGGTCACGGGCGCCTGCCACAACGATGATAGCCACGACGGCAGCGAGTTGCGGTCACGGCCGAGGTCGAGGGTGCCGACCACCGGCAGCTCAGTGGGATGTCCTACATCTGCGCAGACGAACGTAAAGTTGTGGATGGCCATGGATGCCGCCATTGTGAGCATGTCTTGTGCAAAGGTGCCCTTGATGGTTGAGAATGGGTTGCCGAATGGGCAGACGGAAACACCGGGGCAGTTGGATGGACAATCCGGTGAGCCACATGGGACATGGGTGAACGTCGAGGACCGCGACGTGTCGAACGCAGGGTCGCAGGTGTCTGAACCTGAGGCACACGGCTTGCATCGAAGCAGGGACGTGCCGATGCTAGTGTCGAGGAACACCGGGAACTGTAGCTCTGGTGTGCCATAGCCAACGAGCAAGCTGTAGTCTAGCACGCCAGGTACCACTAGTACACAGAGCATTTGCACAGGCGGTTTCAGATGCCTCTTCACAGGCGTTTAGGGGCACCGCCTGTACGGGAGGCCAGTGGAAATGGAGCATTTCCACTGGCGTCCCGCTGTCAACCGCCAGTAGAAATCTATTTTCACAGGCGGTTGACATAGACAACCGCCTGTGAAAATAGTATTTCCACCGGCGGTTGACAGCACAAACCGCCAGTGAAAATAATATTTGCACAGGCGGTTGGTTATGTCAACCGCCTGTGCAAATACACTTCCCGCCAATTTCAGATTTAAATTTTTAATTGTGAAACGCCCTTCTTCCCTCCCTGTCCCTCTCCCTCTCCCTTTCTCTCTCCCTATATCTTATGTCCTCCCTCCCTGTCCCTCTCCCTCTCCCTTTCTCTCTCCCTATATCTTATGTCAATGATCTTTACATGCAATGATAGGAATACAAAAGGAATGATAGAAAGGACCAATATAATTATATACATATACACACCATTAACAATTTAATTTGATTACAACCTTTATATATACATCAATATTTATCACAGTTGTTTTGCGGCCACGACAACAAAGGTTTTCATCGCAAATGATATGATGATTCTAATAATCATCTCAACTTAGTTTGAGAGCGCTAATCTCTCTTAGCGCTCGAACTCTGTCCTCGCTAGGACGCTATCCGGTTCGTGGTACTTCCCTCGCTTGGAATGATTTCCTTCATGATGAAGGAGCACAGATCCTCGACTAGTTCATATAGATTTTTTTCCGTGAGGTTTTTGGGCTTCGATGATTTCTGCAACCGCCTGAAAAGGAAGATTGTAGAATCATATATTTGCACTTGTTAAGGACATAAATATAGCATGACTATTATATTAGTTATACCTTATAAGGGTTTTTTTGCGGTACCGTCCGTTTACTCTCATGAACTCGCACACGTAGAATCCACGATTAATGCGGGGAGGTGGTTGCTTGTGGCACTACATAGAGGAGAAGTTGTTATTTACTTCCAATATCGTCTTAATTAACTACGTACCATACATACATGATCTTAATGTAATATCTTACTTACCGGCCAGTTATGAAATATTCTTAGTTCCTCGTCCTTTGTGGATGGGTTGACCTTCCCACCCTTGATCTTGTACCACCTGTAAGTTCTATGGTCTCAAATAGAATTAGTTAGTTTTTCGTATCTTTCAGCTATAAAAGTATGTATAAAAGTATGTTAGCTTACCTTTCCAAGATGGTCGTGACCTTTGCATACCTTTCTGGTCTATAATCTGCAGAGTCAAAGACCAGCATCTTTCCGTCCCTAAGATAGATATAGAAGCATATCCAGTGGTCACTGCAAGAATAAACCAGAATTGTCATGTGTTTCTATTCATATTGTTAACATGATTTTTATATATACACTCAGACTTACCCGAAGTTATATGGTGCAATTATCACTTCCCTGTTTTGAAACTGAATAAATCCATTTGCTATGTACGCGGCGTCACGTAGCCTCATGTCTCTTCTCCAAGTCTTCTTTCTTCTTTTCAGCTTCTTTTTTCTGTTAATCCTTTTAAATCATCATTTGTCATGACCAATCCGAAATGTGTGCTCGTTCTCACAGATTTTCTTTGGGCTAAGGTACCCAGTCCGTTTGCTTTCATGTTTGTTTGGTCCAGGGCCATAAGTGGTCTCGTCCTGATCATATTCCATCCTGCATGGCACAAGTTCATTTCATCAAACGGATAAAGTAGTACAACTCAATAATACTAAATGATGAACATGTTAGGACGAGTAAGAGACTTACAATGCAAATAATGTTACAAGGTTTGAACATCGAGCCGCCGGGTTCATCATCAACCAAATGTCTTGAAGGTTACAAAAGCGGTATCTCGTTCACTTCTGAAAGCGAGAGGGTGGTATGCTTACTTGGATCGTGTCGATGCCGAGCGAAGCGACTCTCATATACGAGTCATGAAATCTTTTTATATACCGGTAGTAGTTTCTTGATTTTTCCCAGCTAAGGAGAGGCCCGCCCGGTATGTATCTGTCGTCGGGGACTTTTTCATAATCCTCCCATGTGGGCTTCCCGATTTGTAAGACATTGATCTACGGGCCTTTTGAGGACCTCTCTGCTTTCAGCTAAGTCAACAATCTTTGACTTGCGGCTTTGTGCAATCCACGATAAAAACCTGGCGGTTCAAGAGTTTTCCTCTTTGGCTCATAAGGGGAGATCAATTTGGGGATCGAAAATATCTTCTTTGGTGGTTCTTGGATCTTTTTAGGGGCGGCGGTGGTGTCCAAGGCGATTGTTCGAGGTCATGAGGTGGTGGGGAAGCACTAGCTGGATCATTGAATGGTGGGGTTTCAATAGGATTGCCTTGTGGTGGTGGAGATCGTGTAGGTTGAGGTGATGGCGTGGGGTTTCAACGGGATTGCCTAGCGGTGATTGTATATTAGGTGGAGGAGATGGGGGACATGGTGCTATTGGGGTTGGGTCTGGAACCACCTCCACATGTGATGGGTGCGGAACCACCTCCACATGTGATGACTCTTGAGTTTCGGCAACACTTGGCGGTTGGTGCTTGCTGCGGTTGAGGCGGGCTGCGTCAACTCCACGTCTCGTCGAGGCCATAGGATGAAAGTGTTAATGGCCTGTCCGAGTGTCTCAACATTGTCGGGGCCTGGAATTTCAAGCACATCTTCCTCATAGCCGAGGGGACGACCTTATGCACTTCTACCCTGCGGTACTCTTTCGGAATGATGGTATGGTGGTAGTCACGTCTTGGGATTGCAAAGCCTGTGGCAACTTCCTTTGTACGAACATGCTTCATACCATATCGTATCAACAATTTACAGGGTGTCGGTGCGTCAATGTCATCCTTTGGGAAGCGGTCTTTGTTGCCCGTAGACCCCCACACCGCTTGGAAAGCCGGTGATTGTGTGGACATGGCAGCAATCGTCTCGAGGACCGGCCGCTTGTTGTGTGTGGGGACGATCCGCATCTGCGGACCTTGTGTGCTCATCTGTTGAAGCAGAATTGCACTAGCTAGCTTCCGTATTATTTGAGGATCGAGGATTTGTTAGGAAATCAGACATCATGTTCTTGAATTGTTCCTTAGCTGCTCCTCATAGAAATCTTTCATGTGTTGCTTGTATCGATCTTTTTTCTTGTACATACCCAACCACTCTTCACCAAATCCCTCTTTCCATCCCCTCTTCGATGAAATTCCTCGGACACGGCCAGGATGCTCAGGGTTGCCTAGACCGATAGTCAAGATGTCCCTCTCCCTTTGTGGCTTGAATCTTCCCTCTTTGACATCCGCGGCCAAATCGACAATTTTCTCTACGGTCGGTGTCATTTCATCGGGACAGTTCAAACCCGTATGAGTTTGTTTGGTTCCTCTAGCTTTCAGCCAATTCGCCGTCCTCTCACCAACTTCCTCTGAGAGGACAACCTTGCCTTCTTTCTTGAGCTCTTCCTCCTCTGCCCGCCACTTCGGAATGTGCAGCTTGTAACCACCGTGCCAAGGTGGTGGTGGTACTGTTCTTCTTTGCTAGCTGCGCGGCGGCTTCGCTCTTTGCTTGGAAAATTGGGTCTTCCTTACGCTTCTTGAATACGCGCCCTTGATTAGCGGTGATCTTATACTTTTAGTTGGATCCAAACCCTTCTTCAGATATTTGACATTCATTTTTGATCTATAGTTTCGGAATGATGTTGCAATCTGCTTGTAGAAATACTCTTTCACAATTTTCTCAGTCCCCGTAGGGATGACAAACCTTTCACCAAACTTTCTCCATAGGTCTTTCCGTGTAGCTACGCTCACATCCGCCCACCTCTGGATTGTGATGTCAAGCTTATCCCTTACCAAGAAACCAATCGCATTTCTTATCTTGGCCGCCACCGCATTTGACACTATTGGCTCTCCTTTTTGGGGTTATATCGGGAATAACATAGGTTTGCTCGGCCACTTGTTCGTCCCCCCTTTCACCTCGTTTTAGATCCGTGTGTTTCCGTTTCCTTGATTTTGAGGTGGTTGTCTCGGTTGTTTTCGGGGGCTTCTCATTCGGCACATCTTCTTCCGAGGCGAGAATCTCCCATAATTGAGACAAAACCTCCCGCACGATATATTTATCATGGAGGCGGAGTCTATTTTTAAGGGATGAATGAAAGCATTTATTTGTATGTAATAACTGTACCTCATCGATGTTTGGATCATAATCTGGGTCTACACTATGTTGAGGTTGTCTATCTATGCTAGGGCATGGATCACTTCGGTTTTCCGTCGTCTTCCTCTTCTTCCAACATGGCACCATGGTAATCTTCTTCTTCTTCTTCTTCTTGTGCCATAGGATTTGTAGTTCTAAAAATACAAGGTCAATAAGTATTTGAGTTCTTCATTTCTATAAGTTATCGTTCGAGTAAACATAATTGTGCTTTGTACTAACCGTTGATCTACGGTTTTATCGTCCTTATTGGGCGACTACGCACGCATTGGTCATCTGCATGATCTATGGATTTTGGAGAAGTCATCTTCTCTTTAGTAACGCTAAATCATAAAAAAAATGATAAGTCATTAGTACACTAAATCAATCATAGCTTTAATCATTGGAAAGAAGGCACTTGGCACATAAAATAATTATTTATTACATTTCATAGCCACTAAGTACTTAGTCATTAACATAAAATATATACTAACATGTGATAAAAGGAAATAATAGATTTACACATATTTCTTAAAGGAAATAATATTACATTGATATTAATTATTTATTATATTTACATAAAATATTAACATATGATAAAGAAAATAATAGAAGGAATCATTATTTATTACATTTACATAATATATTAATAATAATAATAATAAGGTTACAATATCTCTCTACATCCGAATAATAGCCACTAAGTACTTAGTCATTAACAAATATTTGTATTTATAATCATAGAATTTATATATACTAACATGTGATAAAGGAAATAATATTTACACATATTTCTTAAAGAAAATAATATTACATTTCATAAAATATTTACGAATTATTGATAATCATATAATTTAACAACTAACATTCTACAAAAAAAAAAAAAAAGCCTTTGTTGGGCCATTAAAGGCCCAACAAGGGTAACACATACAATAAAAAAATAAAATGAAAAAAAGACAGGCGCATGTGCCCTAGCGAGGCGAGGCCCACGGCCCATTGGCCGCTAGGCGCCGGCCGGCGCCGCCGGGCGGGCGCCGAAATCGGCGGTTGGTTGGTGTGGGGCGTGGGCGGCCAGCGGGCTCCCTTTACCTCCGGTGGCGTGGCGTGGGCGGCGGCGCTGGCTGACGACCGGTGGCGGCGCGCGGCGGCGGCGCAATGGCGCCGGGCGGTCACCGCAGGAGAAAACGGCGGCGGCGCGCTGGCTGGCTTCGCGCGACGGAGACGTCAACGGCGGCGGCGCAGAGACAACGAAGGCGCGGATGGCGCTGCGCGCTGGCGCTTCGGCGGTGGCGGGTGCTGCGGCGGCTCGAGACAACGGCGGCGGCGGGGCGCTCGGCGGCGGAATCCGGCAGCCTGGCGGCGTCAAAGCAAGAGTTCGCGCCCACCGAAGTTCGATTTTTTCGCTAAGTGTCGCGGGTGTGGAGGTATATGGGGGGTCATTTTCACTTTGGCGGTGCTCATTGTCAACCGCTTTGTGAAAATGGTTTTCTGAGGCGGTTGACAATGAGCACCGCCCGGTGAAAATGCATCTTCACCGGGCGGTGGTTAGTATCACCCTTTGTGAAAATAAAATTTACATCTGGCGGTTGTCATTGTCAACCGCCAGTGTAAATGTTTTTCAGGTTTTTGTTTATTCTTTTAGGATATATAATATTCCTTTTAGGCTAATTTCTTTTTTTAGGATCTAGATAAAATCTTTTTAGGATATATAATATTTCTTTTACATTGCTTCTTTTAATGGTATTTCTTTTAGGTAATTTCTTTTAGATTATTTCTTAAATGGTATTTCTTTTTAGGTTATATCTTTTAGATTATTTCATTTAGGTTATTTCTTTTTAGTACATTTCTTTAATGGTATTTCTTGTAGGATATTTCTTTTAGTATTGCTTCTTTTTAATGTTATTTCTTGTAGTACATTTCTTGAATGGTATTTCTTTTAGGTTATTTCTTTTTTTAGTACATAAATAATTAGAGACAAAAGGATTTAAATAAGTGGAAGAGAAATACGAAGATAGATAACAATTAATAAATACAAATTATGAAGAATAATTTGTTACATAAGACAAAAAATGCTTAGGTGACAATATTTAATCTAGCTAGCCAGCTACTATTACGCCTTCTCCATCGTGGCGCACCCATGGTAAAGAACTTTTGGGGATATTTCGCTCAACATTTCTTATCTTTACTTGATGATCTGCAAAGAGAGACATGTGCCCGAAGTGGTTGAAGTCTTCTAGGTCAATTACACCATCAACTCATATAGCTTGCTGCTTTCCGGGAAGAACTGTATGCTTTGTCTTGTCATTTGCTTTTCTTCTCTTCTTTAGAGAGGATCTGCTCGGCATAGAAGATCTGTGCAGCACGGTTAGCAAGGATCCAAGGATCATCCTTGTAGCCTACTTTACTTAGATCAAGAACTCTCAAGCCATAGTTGTCCACGGTGATATGGTTGTCATCAATCCATTGGCATCGAAACACAGGCGTCTTAAAGGTATCATAGTCTAATTCCCATATCTCCTCAATGAAACCAAAGTATGTAGCAGTTTCATCTGAATCATCTATGGCCTCGTAACGAACACCACTATTTTGCGACATGCTCTTTTTGTCCCTAGAAGTAGTACAAAATGTGAAGCCACTAATGTCAAATGTCTGCCATGATGTGACTGGCGAGATGGTCCAGCCGCCAACTTCTTGATAGTTTGTTGCTCAATTGTTTCTCCATTTGGAATGTTCTTGCTCCATTAGCCATGTGGTGAATCGACGCTTGTGTTCCTTCGATACCCAATCCTCTGTTTGCCCAGGGTTCTGATCGCTTAGCTCTTGTATGTGTTGTTTGATGAAAGGATCCATTATCGAGAGCTGATGTAGGATGCTATGATGCGCCTCGAGGACAATATTATAGTCTGTCGGAATGAATGATTTTCGACCCATCCTCCCACACCCATACAATCTACACTCATGTCGCGATGGAGGCAAACCTATTGTAATTTCTTCTTTTAGCCAAGTGTTACAGAATGGAGCACCAGACATAATTGCCTCTTCAGTAGTGTATCCCTCTATCATAGATGCCTCAGGGCGAGCACGTGTGCTTACATACCCATTGAGAATTGACATGAAACGCTCATATGTCCACATCTCGTGCAAATACATGGGACCCAATGCCTGTATTTGTGGCACCAAATGCACGACAAGGTGTACCATTATATCGAAGAAAGATGGCGGGAAACACATCTCAAGTTGTGACAATGTCTCCACTGCGAATTCCTGGAGAGACGCCAACTGCTCTTGATCAATTACCTTTTGTGATATCTCGTTAAAAAAGAAACACAACCGTGTGATTGCCATCTTTAAGAACACTGGACTTATAGCCCGGATGACAATAGGGAGGAAAGTTGTCAGCATCACATGGCAATCATGTGAGTTGTAGTTGGTGAGTGTAAGGTCCTTCATAGACACAATGCTCTTAATGTTGGAGCAGAATCCATTTGGAACTTTCAATTTCTTCAACCACAAACAAATGGCATGTTTCTCATATCCGTGCTCAAGTTGTAACTTGCTCTTTGGGAGATGGTACTTTCCATTGTCTAGCAATACCGGGTGAAGTTCAGGTTTTATCTTTAAATTGACCAGGTCCTGACGTGAACCCAGTCCTTCCTTGGTCTTGCCCTTTATGTCTAGCAAGGTACCCATCAAACTTTCAAACACATTCTTTTGAATGTGCATACCATCAACCGCGTGCCGTACGTCCAGCTCTTTCCAATAAGGCAAATACTTAAAGAAAATTGACATCTTCTTGAATGTAGCGCCAGCAGTTGGCTTTACATCCTTCCTTGCTTTTCCATCTTTTGTCCTCTTACCAAATACAAACTTGATGT
This sequence comes from Chrysopogon serrulatus, assembly GCA_015844335.1. Taxonomy (NCBI): domain Eukaryota; kingdom Viridiplantae; phylum Streptophyta; class Magnoliopsida; order Poales; family Poaceae; genus Chrysopogon; species Chrysopogon serrulatus. The sequence continues at coordinate 387,649 of JADLZL010004730.1, forward strand.
TCTTAACTATCTCATATACTCTGTGACCTTTACTATTTCCTGATGGAGCAAGTGGATCTTACTTCGTCATGATTATCAAAGTACCTATCCATCTTTTCGTAATCGGTATCTATGACCTTTTGATAAGAAACGCCTATGTCTCATGTACACTATCTTGTTCGATGCGAGAGACACATAAAAGGTTTCATCCAAGCATACTACACAACCAACTTTGCCCTTGAACTGTCCGGACAATACAAAGAGAGAGCGGGGTAATCATTGATCGTAACAAAAATAATCGCTCTTAGTGTGAATGACTCTTTCCGATAAGCGTCCACCATATCAACACCTGTATCCCATAACAGTTTCATTTCCTCCATTAATGGCTCCAAGAATACATCCATATCAACACCAGGTTGTGTAGGTCCAGAAATAAGAATGGTGAGCAGAAGGTATTTTCGCTTTTGTAGCAAGTGTGGAGGGAGATTGTAGATGGTGAGAATCACTGGCCATGTGCTGTGCTTACTGCTCCTTTCACCATGGGGTTCATTCCATCGGTACATAGTGCAAACCCGACATTTCTTGTATCCTTAGCAAATTGGGGGTGGTCCTCATTAAATTTTTTCCATTGATTGCCATCTGCGGGGATGTCGAAGCTTTCCATCTACTTTATGCTTATCAGAAGCATGCCAAGTCATGAGCTCTGCGTCCTCAGGGTTTGCGAACAAACACCGCAACCGATCTACTACTGGAAGGTACCACATGACCATAGCGGGAACCCTTCTCTGTGCGTAGTAGTCTTCTTCTTCATTTTCTGTGGTGCAGGGTTTGTCCTTCTGCTGAGTCTTCTTTCTCTTTTTCCCTTTAGAAATGGAGGCTGCATTCTCTTCTTGTAGATAGTCTTTTTTCGTCTTGTACCGACTAGCACCACAATTAGGACAGTTGTCCAAGTCCTTGTAATCACCTCGATATAGTATACAATGATTTCTGCACGCGTGGATCTTTTGGACACTCATAGTAAGCGGACTAATTAGCTTGTTTGCATAGTACGTGTTAGCAGGCACTTTGTTCTCTTTTGGAAGCATATCTCGAGAGTACTCAACAATGCATCGAAGGCGGCATCGGACCATCCATATCTTGCTTTCAAAGCATCAACGGTTTAAGCATGGACCTTAGTGTTGTGAACTCTTTGGTACAACCTTTAGTTTCCTCGTACAATGGCTGCTGCTGCCTTCTCCAAAGCCTCCATACCTTTCATGAAGAACATTGATGGATCAGTATGACGACGCAATAGTGCAGCCATCAATTCCGCATCTTCATCCATCATTTCAGTCCTGTTGTCTTCGGATCCTCCAACATTCGCATCATCATGAACATCAGGCACAACATGTTCACCCTGCTGCGGATAATGGTGATGAGTCTCATGTAGGAATTGGCTATCATCAACAACCAGATCTGGGCCATTACCCACAGGGTCTCCGAGAAGATACGGCGCAGAGCTACCCTCTCCATGCTTTGTCCAAATCAAGTAATCTTCCATAAATCCTCGACAAACCAAATGATTTAAGATTGGTCTTGTGTCTTCAAAAACAACAATATTCCTGCAATCTGAGCAAGGGCAATATATGTGTTTCTTCTGTGTTCTCAAAGCATGGTTTTTGGCAGCATCGAGAAACTTCAGAACCTCAGGTATATATGATGGATCTACTCTTTCTAACTTATACATCCAGAAGGCTCTATCCATCGTTACCTGTTATAAAGAATATATATAGATGTTTATTTATATTAATTATAAACACTACAAAGTAGACCATAGATGTTTGTTTATATTAATTATTAACTAACCTTTGTATGATCAATACACTTTTGTTCAATACTATATTAATTAAAAGCAAGACTAGTAACTAAAACCCTAATACAAGTCTCACCACTACTTAATTTAACAAAACATAACTAACTAATTAAACAAAAACTAATTCATAGCCTGAAGATCTTAAAAAATTCTAAAAAACTAAAACTCTATTAATTATCTACAACCAAGCTAAAAGCATCACTAATAGCTAATTGAACTAAATATGAACAAACAAAATAAAATAATTAAAACATCAATTTCTTAGATGCAACAAAAAAAAATTAAAGCAAAACTAGTAACTAACATCTTAATAAAAGCCTCACCAATTCTTAATTCAAAGCCTCATGATCTAGAAAAATTCAAAATAACTAAAACTAGAATAATTAATATCAACCTACCTAAAAGCATCAATACTATCTAATTAAACAAAAAATAACTACAATTATAAAAAAAACTACTCTACTCTACTCTCTCTTGAGCTCTTATCTCTCTTGAGGTGAAATCCTAGATCTCTAAAGTGGTGGGAATGGAGGAAAAAGAAGGAAAATAAGGCAAGAAACATATAAACTAACCTTTCTTAGCTACCTCCTCCAAACAAATCAGGATCAAAACCTCTCCCCTTGTATTGGCTCAAATCTGGACCTCCAAAGCTCCAGCCATGGCAATGTGCTCGGGCTACAGTTCTGTTGGAGAAGGGAGAGGAGGAAGAAGGGGGTATATATAGGAGAACAACAGTACAGACGGTTGACGTAAGCCAACCGCCTGTGAAAATGGACCCCATTTTCACAGGCGGTTGGCTTTAGCAACCGCCAGTGATAATGCTCAATATCACTGGCGGTTATCTATGCAAACCGCCTGTGTAAATGTGAGCATTTGCACTGGCGGTTGGCACAATGAACCGCCAGTGATATTACTTTACCACTGGCGGTTCTAGGGCTGGGGTGCGCTGGTCGATTTGCAGAGCCGTTTGACAACCAAACCCGCCTGTAAAAATGCTACCCCACCGTCAACACAAATGCTCTGTGTACTAGTGTACTATCGCCGGCCGGTCTGATGAGCTGTTGACCGGAATTATGGTTGCCGCCGGCGACGGGGCAGCCACCGCAGACTGCGAGGCAAAATGGTGCTGGATGAGGGAGGTGTCACGATGCAGGACATCTGCTGCCGTTAGGGTTGGTAGCCTGTGCAATGGCGAGCATGGGCTCTGCTGGTGTACCACGGGTAGCTTGTTGTTGCCTAGGCCTGTAAAAGTTGAACTACATATTACAGTCTGAATTAATTTCTGTCTCGTCCATGACCCGAAACTCAAGAGCCCATGTACCAGTCTGAACTCATGCTCATATACAACATAAATACATATGCTCTATCCAGGTACCAGTTGCGATGGACGAGCAGGTGGTTTCAGGAGCCACCGCCTGCTGTGGGACGAGTTGCCAGATGACTTGCTGGGACTCTTTAAAAAAATTCTTCTGGACCCTAGCTTGCAGCTGGCATGGGATGATGAGGCGCTGCCATGTTGTGGAGGAAGCATAAGGAGAAGCAGACAGAAGAAGAAAAGACAAGCAAAGGAGGAGGAAGTCATTGTGATAGTACTGTACGTACTGCTGCTACGTACTGCTGCTACGTATATATATGAGGTACATATATATATGTGTGAGTCGTAGTGAGTCCACGATGAGGACGATGCGACGTATTCTGAATAATCGTCAGAATATCCTTGCACACCACCTCACAAATACGTCGCCGCTGAGGCGACAATTTGTAACCTCGGAAGCAAGCCAAGGATTATTATTGGAAATCACGCAAGACTTGCTGGCATGTATGCTTAATTAATTAATTCCCCAATGCAATGCAAATCACGGTTTGCTACGTGCTGGCATGCTCCTTCATTCCCTAATGCGATGCAATTGCAAACCAGAGAGCTAGAGAAAGCGGCAAATGCAACAACATATATTGGCCGGCCAGCCAGCCGAGCTGATGTTGGTCGTTATGTTCTATGAACAAGCGTTACATAATTTGGTGGTGTTGTCAAGTTCCCGGGTAATTAATTTGGAATTACACGCAAAAATAACAGGTTCAGATCAGTATATATGAGAATGTTGGTGTTTCGAGGTTGTATGTATGCCAAAAGTAAAAACAATATATTTAAACGAAGGTAAGAACATGGTGAATTCAGAATTTATATATTGAACCTACTGAAATTGACTCAGGCGTAAACTAGACCCGCAAAAAAAGATTGATCGACGCCTCGGCTCCCATGCCGCTCTTCGTGTAAGGGGCGATATGGGTGGCGAGCCAACCATCCCAGCCACCACCACTCCTCCCAACACCCTTACCTCTTCGTCACACACCTACCAAAAGTACAACAGGGATGGGGATAACATGGCAGCCCTGAATCTGCAGAGAGACTCTAGTGTGTGGCCTATGCTAGGAGAGCCGGGAAGTGGTGCTCACCGGCGTGAAGAGCCTCCTCCGCGGGCGTTCTAGTGGACCTATCATATCAACTGCGTGCCTCTCGAAAGGACGCTCCGAAAAAGTTCATCAGGAAACCAAAAAAAGGACACCAAGCAAATAAAAATGATTAGAACAGAGAATGTAGCCATAGCACAATGTAACGAAAATATTTCTTCTCCTTTACTCTATGGACCATTCATGACCAAAAACCAAAATAGCTCGATCCAATGTTGGAGGTTCACCTCTAAAAATGTAATTATTTCGGACTATCCAAACAGTCCAACTCATCAGATCAAAGGGCTGATTGAGAGAGCCAAAGAGGTGCAGATTAACAATTCCCCAACAATCAGCAGCGAATGGATAGAGCAGAGAAATAGATGTTCCAGAGTTTCCTTAGCATCACAGAAGCAAAGAACACAGGAGTCAGACTGCAGATCCATGTGCCTTCACCTTTGTAGATTATTTCCTTGTACTAATACGGTATTTCAAAAAAAAAACCTTATGCTTCTGCTGACAAGGGCACTTCAAAAGCCAAGATTAAACAGAAGGAGTATCTGTGTGTCCAATAAGAGACTGATAAGTTTTCTGTGATCAAAATTTAACTCGTTGCTTAGTGATGACATTCGTCAAGGTGGTTACGTCAAAACTCAGTTAATTTTATTTCATTTACTGTTCCATTAAACTAGTAGCTCATGTAATTTATCCCATCCGTTCATTTATCTACTTCATCTAAGTCTTTGGCGCAATGACCAAGAAGCAAAACAAAAGCATTTAGTTTACATTTAATCATTGAGGGCTGAGCCAATTAGCAGCAAAAGGATAATAAATAATATAGAAAAAGAACAACTAATGAGTAGCAAAGAAACAATAAATGTAGGCAAGTGATAGCCAATGAGCAGCAAAGGTGTACTAAATGCAGGCTAGTCACAAGGTAATATGAAGAAATTTTTTGAATAAAAAGTTTTTACTTAGATGAAGGAGATAAATGAATGTATGGAGTATTGTTTTCTCTGATTCTATTTTTACATAAACACATTTTCTAGGAGCTTTTCTTAAGTCCCAGGTCCGAGTAATATCCAGTCCTTTTTTCCCAATTTGTCCTAAAAAATAGCAATAAAAGAACTCTGGTGGCATTTAATTTGTTCATCAATTTTTTAATGACAATCCGTTCAAACAGATAACATGTCCGGGAAGACGTGTTTCCTTCACACCCATGCAAATGCAAATGGTCATTACCGGCTGTGTGTTACCCAACAAAGCCGCAATCTATGTTCACCAAAAAAAAAAAAAAAAAAAAAAAAAACAAAGCCACAATCTAAACATCTCCTGAATAAACATTTTTTTAGAAAAGAGAATATATTAATATCTTAGCTTCTGCATTGACTAATACATATGGGTTTATTTGCTTTTCCAATGACGCAATCTGTTCTTGCCCATCCCACATTATCACAGATTTTCACAAGATGAAAGCTGCTTCCTAATCCTGGGCACAATAATACCCGATACCCATTACCCATACCTGAACTACTCGAACCCGAGGTACTCAATCCTAATAAGTTAGGATAGCAATTTTGATTACCCGATATTAGTTCGGGTAATATCCCTCGATACCCGAATTACCCAAACTACCCGAATATGTGTCTATTTCTTTGTGTTAGTGATGTATTTTCTGTTGAACACTTAAACCTATCACTCGTATATAATTCTCTCTATTTGAACAAGAAATTGTAATATATTATTCTCTACAAATTGTTGTTGAAATTTAATACAAATTGCTGCTAAAATTATGCATAAATTACTACTAAAATTTTGTGTAGATTCTTGTTTTCTACAAAAGTTCAGGTATATCGGGAATACCCGAACCTGAACCCGAATTATCAGTATCTGAAATTTTGGGTATTGGTTTTTCAGAATGAATTTCAGGTAGCAATTTTTCATTACCCGAATTACCCAACCCAAAAAATTCGGGTAACTTAACGGGGTTACTGCTTCCCCTTTTATATGCCTGAATGCTCCATGGCATTGGCAGCAACAGCCCGGTTGAGCTGCTGGGACAGCCTATAGCCCTATACATGTGGCCGTCATTATTCCTGATCAGGTATGATACCTAGGGCCCAGCCTGCCATGTAGAACAAGTGGGTCCTTCTATCCAGGCAAATAAAAGGGAGCATACATCAGACAGAAACCAACAAACCTTACATAGAGTTCACTACTGTGTTCTATGTATTGCTCTCTTTGTCCACACAGTGGGGGTTGCATGCAGCTAGTTCTCCGCCACAGAACTGGGTCGCATGCATGCACTGCAAATTAAATAAGTTTTGCATTGGTAAATAAACACGACCAAGGACTTAATTAGCTAGCTAGCTAGGCATGGGAGGTACTAGGAGCTATTGGACAACATGCCATGATGCAGAACCTAACTCGGACTACTGGCCTTACTTTCAGATGTAACCTGTACTGAAGAGCCCGACCATCAACTCCAACTTCGTCTGTGGCGACAGAAAATTGGTCACCAGCAGCGTATATAAACTGCTAAAGGCTAATGGTCAAGCCCACCACGATGAAAAATAGGCATTCATCTGGAAGAGCGCAAATAACCACACATAGAGTGCAACTATTCAATTCCTTTGCTATATTATTCTCTAATAATCCATTTGGAGTTATAGTCAATGCAACCTTATGAAATAGAGATTTGTATCTATTCAATCAATTGGATTAAAAGAGTGCTTGCATGTTGCATTTATTTGATTAATTTCAATTCAAATGGTTCTCGATCAGTACAAAGGTCATCGGGGAATTAATAAGCTGGATGCATGGTAATATCACCGTATAACCCACTGTAGGATGTACGTTCACGAGTCATTTTCACACGAAGTAATCAACCTTTATTAATTTGGAAGCAGTAGTAAACATAACTTGGACTCATCCATGCAGCTAGCACCTGCCTGATCTGATGATGGGGTGCATGCATGAGAGATGATGGCCCACAAAATTAGCAGCCGCCTGGGAGAAAGCTGACCTTTCCTCCAGCCACATCATACACCACCTCTGTTGATGCTAGGGTATATGTCCCAATAACGGCGGAGAAGACATCGCCGGCGTCCAAGGCGGAGAAGGCGAGGCATGTCATGGTGAACGGACCCACGGTAGGGTCGTCGTAGTATAGCATCTGGTCCAAGGTAATTATCAGGGTCTCACCGTTGCTGAACTTAAAATTGACGAGCGGTATGATGAGCTCATTCAGGTCGGTGAAGTTGAAGCATGTGTCGAAGCCGGCGAACCCCGGCGACTCACGGTTGTACCGCGACATCTGCTTTCGGAAGGAGTCGCGCAGCGGCGCGTACGCGTCCGGCGCCAGCATGGTGAAGGTGGTTCCCACATCCAGGTTGGTGCTTGCGTTGCCAAAGATACCCGCCGGGATCGGGAGGTCCTCGTCGGCGAGGCTCATCCCGACAAGGTCGATGAAGTACATGCTCTCTAGCACCGGGTCGCCGCTGCTCATCAATGGAGCGTGCACGATGTGCCTGTCGTCTCCGACATCGGTGGAACGACCGAGGGAGAGGAAGCCCGGCAAACCCGGGAACTGCGGCAAGCAGTAGGAGAAGGTCACGGGCACCAGCTGCGACGACGACAGCTGCGACGGCAGCGAGTTGCGGTTGCGGCTGAGGTCAAGAGTACCTGCTACCTCTGGTAGGTCCATTGGACCTAACTCCACGCAGGCGAATCTAAAGTCATGGATGGTTGTGGATGTCGCCAGCTTGAGCACGTCCTGCACGAACGTGCCCTCGATGTCCAAGTACGGGTCGCTGAACGGACAAACGAAGCCACGGGAGCAGTTGGCCGGACAGTCCGGCGAGCCACAGGGGACATGGGTGTTGTCGGAACCTGAGGTAGACGGCTTGCATCGGAGCAGGGACGTGCCAATGGTAGTGTCGAGGAACACCGGGAACTGCTGCTCCGGCGTGCCATAGCCGACGACCAAGCTATAGACTGGCACGCTCGGTGGCGTTGCGCCATCCCATGAGCCGTTGATAGGGATTATGGTGGACACTGGTGATGGGGCTGGGGCTGGGGCAGGGGGAGCCACCGCAGACTGCGAGGCAAAACGACGCTGGATGAGCTGAGGGAGTTATCGCGACGCAGGACATCTGCCGCCGTTAGGGTTGGTAGCCCGTGCAATGGCGAGCATGGGCTCTGCCAGTGCAGCACGGGTATCTTGTTGTTGCCTAGGCCTGTAAAAGTTGAACATATATATAAATATATAAGTTTATTGTCTTGTGCATAACCTGAGACTCAGGACACATGCTTGTCACAATAAAATAGCGCACATATGCACAACAACCATATGGAGTCTGGTTCTAAAACATATTGAACATGTACCAGTTGCGATGGACGAGCAGGTGGTTGGAGGAGGCACCCTGAAGGCCTCCTGTGAGTCGCGAGATGATCTGCCAACTCTCTTCAAAAAGACTTTTCTGGACCCTATCTTGTAGCTTGCATGGGAGGAGGCGCCATGCTGTGCAGGAAGCAGAAGGAGAAGCAGACAGAAGAAGAAATGAGAAGCAACGGAGGAAGGAGCCATTGTGCTAGGTACTACGTACATGCATGAATGAGCTGAGCTGTCGAGAGTGCACACTCACATATATATATGCAATTCACAAATACGTCACAGACAACGCGATCAAATTTGTAACCTTGGAGAAGCAGGCAAAGGATTATTATCGGAAATCACGTACGACTTGGCGTGGCCTGCATGACAAATATTGTCAAACACGCCGATGTTGGCCGTTATATGTTGTAAGCGCATGCGTTACATAATTTGGCGCTGTTAAGTTCCCGAGTATTTTTTTAGAGGAATTTGCATTCCATTAAACAACAATGTCAGCTAAATCGCGCGACACTAAGTACAAGATACTGTCCGGTACACCGGCCATCACACAAGCTATTGGACAACATGCCGTGATGCAGAACCTTACTCAGACTGCTGGTCTTAATTTCAGATGTAACCTGTACTGAAGAGCCCGACCATCAACTCCAACTTCGTCTGTGGCGACAGAAAATTGGTTACCAGCAGCATATACAAACTGCTAGAGGCTTGTGGTCAAGCCCACGATCAAAAATCGGCATTCATCCGGAAAAGCGCAGCCCCACAGCGATAGAGTGAAACTATTCAATTCCTTTCCTATATTAATCTCTAATCCATTTGTAGTTGTAGTCAATGCAACCTTATGAAACAGTGATATGTATCTATATATTCAATTGGATTCTAATTTAAAATCATGATCCTAAAAATTGTAGATTGTTGACAGTGAAGAGAAACCTAAATTATATCTTTGTTTTATTCCTTTTTTTTATTAACATTTCTATCTTATCCAATCTAGGTAGTATTGATAGGACACAAAAGAGATGTCATGCACCATCTCACTAGGTATTTATTTTTGTATAAGTACCATGAAATATTTTTTAAAAAAATTATTACATTATGAAATATGTAGTTCAATCATCGTGTCAATTAGAAATTTTTCCTTCACTATATTCCTGGTGTGACAATAATGAGTTGTTTACGCCACTGGTTAGAGGCCCTAGTGTTGTGGAGATCCCGGATCTGCCACTGCTGGCAGATGTGGAAAAGGCACAACGCTGTTAGCGTCAGGGCTTAAAGACAAACCCTGCATCTGCTGTTAGGATCAAGTAGGAATAAGGCAGAACAACGGCTGCTCAGATTCCCCAGTAAAAGAAGAACACTAGTTGATCAATGGTGCTTGCTATTTGAAACAGCAATGGCCCAAGTTACTGTCTCTTGTTTGCCTATGCCCCCTTATTCAACCAAAAAAAGAAACATGTGCTACTTCCCAGAATTGATTTACGGCTTCAATGTGAAGCTTTCTCGTAGTCCTTTTTAGTACTTTAAATGTTTAATAAATGTGCAGTAGGGGTTCAAACACCTCATGTTTCATTTCATCAAAAAAAGTAGACGGAGACATGCTGTGATTCATCTGTGACTCAGTGACTGGACTTGTATAGTCTAACAACCAACTTTGTGTCTTTCGATTAACAGATACCGCTGCTAACTCCTCAGTGCTGTTTAAAGAGATCTATACCCCACATTTGTCTTCAGAAACAAAGCTACCAGCCTACCACAAACCAAAAAAAAAAAAACATCGATTGTTGAAAAGCAAAGGATCAAGCCAGACTTCTTGTATGCCACTTTTGGTCATTTGAATTAGCTCCTATAGAAAAGATATTCTTAGTTATTGGACTGTGATAAAAAATGGTCTAGTGTCAAACCATGGAAATATTGTGAAGAAATTTTCCTACCATATATCCTCTCCTAGACAATATTAGGCCCTTGATGTCTTTCAGAAACAAAGTTAGCACAAACAAAACAACAGTGTGTTGAAAACCAAGGAATCAAACCAGACATTTCACGTGCATGTTTTTCTCATTTGAACCAGCTCTCTGTACAGGAGACACTCTTAGTTGTCGGACTGTGGAAACTAAAAAGTTCTAGGAACCATGGGAATAGTATGAACAAGCTTACCCTCCCTCTCCATGCTAGAGCATCATCTTTTGGAATCAGAAACAAAACCTTCGTTGCTGCACAGTACTTTTTAACTATTTGCCTAGAAAAATTCATGATGATATTCAATCTGTAACCACGCTGAAGCGACCGATCAGGAAGACTGTATAGTGATGATGAAAGGTTTGAAAAAAGAACTCATTGCTCGGTGAGATTCGATTTAGCTACATCAAACTTCGGATCCCTTTACCTTATTTATTGGTCCATTAAACTAGGTCATGCATGTAATTTATTTGTTGAGAAATGCTCCGGTGGTCCTTTTTAAAAAACTTGCATGAATCTCAAAGTACCTAAGTAATTAATTAAAATTAATTTTCATTTGGATGTGGACTCGGGCTTGGGCTGATCCGGCCTATCCATCGAGCTGGGGCTGTCTCTGCTTGCTCTGTCGGAGCCTGTTCATCGAACTGCAGCGGCCGCCGTGACTACCCCTGCAGCCAGACTGCTCGACAACCTCGTCGCCGGTTGCCGGTGCTCCACGTCCGGTCCGTGGACTCGACCGAGGTGGGCTCTCAGGAGGGCGTGTCCATGGGTGGCCTGAGACGCTATTGCTCTCAGCCGACTCCTAAGGCTCGGTTTCCACGCAGACAGCGTCCCGCACCGGCGGCAGGTGCTTGCGCGTGGCGGCGCTCGGCTCCACGAAGTCATCGCTGCCGGCCGGCGTGTTGACGGAGCCTTTGTCGTCGGTGGAGGGGCTGGGCTCGTATTCGCAGGTGCGGTTCTCGGATGACGAGGAGTTGAGGTCGACGCACGCGGGGAGCGACAAGGACGGCGTTGCCGGCGCGGCGGATGGGTGCCTGCGGAGGTGGACTCTGGAGGTAGTTGCGGACGTCCGTGAGCAGCTCGGTGGTGTACGAGCCAGGGTTTTGGTCAAAATCGCGCGACGCCCGCAGCGTTCGGTACCTGGCTGTGTCTGCGCAGCGGGTGGCCTTTGGGTCAGGCTCTCGGCCTCGCCGCTCACCCTGCCTGTCGCGTTCGTCTTCGACGAGTGCCTGACCACCCCAGGCACCCACTACCGAGTGGCGGTCGCGCGAAGTTGTGCCAGCACCATTGCTGTTGCCGGCCTCAGCCTCGCCTCATGTCCTTCTGCCCCAATGTGCGCCGCCGCTGCCAAGCCGAGCACGTCCGTGTAACGTGGTTTTAAAAAAAATTGAGGTCTAATGCTATGGATCTGAGTGGACTAGGACTGGGCATGGGTTGGACATGGATAGGGTCATCCAAATCCACATCCAAATCAAAATTAATTTTAATTAATTACTAGGTGCTTTAAAATTTGTGCAAGTTTTTTTAAAGAGGACCACCGAAGCATTTCACTTTATTGTTTCCTCAAATTCATTGCACCTTCTTCTATTTCTACAGCTGCCTACCAGCCTATATAAATGGCCATCATTAGTTGTCATGTGTGATACCTTGGGCCCAGCCTGCCATGTATGACAAGTGGGTCCTACCACCATTTGTCGAGTCCCAGCATAAAAAAGGGAAACTGCAGAAGCAGGTCCCCTCTCCACCCGCTTGCTTGTCCTACTGTTCTGTGTACAGGAAGTTTCTCTGTGTCTAGACACTCTCTATATATGTCTTGGTCATTTGATACTATAGTTCCCATCAGGCATACTCTGGGATAGAACTTCGTTTCATGCATTGTTAAATATGATAGAAGTTAGCTACCTAAGCATGGGAAGTACCAGGAGCAGTTGGACAAGTTGGGTCATGGCAGGTGCCACATCATTCTATCTTGTTAGCCTTTGCCCCTCAATCCAATGAGCGACTGCTGGATCCATAACGACGGACTCTTCTCCTCCTTCATGGACTTCGTGTCACTGATGAGGGCTAGCTAACCGCACCCTATAGCAACAGACGACCATGGAGCCTGAGCCAATAATCGTGCCATGCAACATGCATTGGTGCAGCTAGATGCTAGAAGTGTAAGCTAGGCGCATGGGAAGTACTAGGAGCTCATAGATAACTTCTGGACTTCTGGAGTCATGACACGAGCATGACTGCATACTCTTGTTCGCATTAGCCCATCATTCAACTGCTGATTACATATGCTTTGTGATGTGGGGAACAGGTCAAGAACTTACTGGGCAGGTGAGGCATGTGCTGGATGCACTTTTCTGCACATTAGTATATTCTTTGAAGCTTGAAGAGGCACAATGGATAATAGTATTCTATTAGCAGTATTCCAAATACTAGACAAGTTACGACTATAGTCTGTTGCATTACGGCATTAGCAAACAAAATATGTCATTTGTTGTCTCATGTCAAGTCGGGCATGATATCCATTGGAGTTTGAGAATTCACAATGGATTATTATAGTATTGTATTAGACGGAAATTCATGGCAAGAATTCACAATGGATTATTATAGTATTGTATTAGCCGGAAATTCATGGCAAGAATTGATTAGTAATCTAGCAATACTGAATTAATTGATTAGGAATCCTTCTGTTTGTAATTATAGGTCACTTCAGCTTTTATTTAGTCATAGTTATTCAACTTTGATTTTTTTCAATAAAAGAAACGTTTTTTTAGTCATACCACAGCAAGCAGCCTAACCATAAAGTTTTACTGACGATGTCAAAATATAGTATAACCTTGACATTATACCTAAAAATGGTCAATAAGGATTATATCAAGGCTTATTTCTTTGAATTAATTAAAGGACATGAAAATTAAAATTAAAATTATACCTAACTGTCAATCTGGACCATATCATGACTTATTTGTTCGCCACAAAGAAAGATTGCATCCCATACTCTAGTTACTTTGCTTTGTTTTTTCAATATTCTTTTTATGGTCTACTCTCACTTAAATTTCACTATAAAATTAGTATATCGTTGGAGACAAATTAAATTGTAATTATATGTTCTAGCAAGATGGATAAACTTATGAGAATATATGAGAGAAATTAAATTGTAATTATGGGATCTAGCAAGATACATGGTCATACCTTTAGTCTATATGTACATCGATGCCAATGTTGATGTAGAGCCTATGGACGCCCAACTTCATCAGCACCGTCGTCAGTCTGCTTGTTCCTGTGCCAGCCATCTTTTTTTCCTTGCTTGACGTAGATGAGAGCCAGTAATCTTCTCCGGACTGGACTTGGATGAAGTAGATAGGCCATGGTGTCTATGATCGAACGTCAGCGATCCGCTGACGTGCCCCGATCCCACGATGCTGGCGCACAGCATGGCCATCCTTCCGTCCCTTCGATGCAGCTGGCTCAAACCTCGGTTATCGGTGCAGAGCCAGACGCTAGCTGCTTTCCCCATACGAACGCTCATGTGTAGTTGATGGATGGATTTTCCGGACGCCTAGATTTTAGGCTCCCCATGTTTGCGGCCGTGCGACTGATCCTCCGTGACACCCTTTTGGCCCTTTCGGCTAGCCCGTCATTGGATTTTTTTTTTTTTTTTTTTATCTACTTTTTTTTTTTAGATAATGGAACAAATGTTCTGACTTCATCGTTCCTCACGGATAAAGAATCAGACCAATTATTATAAACTCACACATAATAAAAACTGGGGTACCAATCCTAAAATTCAAGATGATAAGAGAAACTCCATTCATGTGAAGCAAACACAAATATGGCACTAGACTCTAATAGCCTGCATGCCTCCACCATAAAAGTCATATGCTCTTCCAAGCACTGTAATTGATTCCAGAATCAGAGCCAATATAGTTTATTTAATTGAAAAAAATATAGATCTAATGATTATAGATCTCAAGAGACTATAGATTTGATGGCCGATGTTTCTGATTAATGTAAGAATTTCTAGCATTTATCTTTTTTCTAACGCATTTAGTGAGAATTAATGTGGAGCCTCCATTAGACCTTCAATTAGTAATAGTAAGATAAGATAAATTCATACTGTTAATTATGCTCCGGCCAGGGAGATTAGTCTGGAATAACTGCCAAATCAAATTACAGGATATATGGGAATTAATATTTTTGTTTGAGGTTTATACATATGGAATGATATTTGATATTCTTGGTGGAGGATTCTTCTGAACCTCGCACAAAAGGAAATTTATATATAATATATACTGCAAAATGTCTGGCATATGCGTATCTCAAACTTGTGTCAGGAGAACGTAGAGACCGACAACTAACATGTAAATCTGACTACTTGGTACACAAGGAAAATTAATACACTACGGAATGTTTGACTTCTTAAATAGTGTTTCTACAACGGACTAGTAGGTTGGTTGTTGGCCAGCTTCTTTGTGCCACCATTTCAATTAGAGCTTTATGCAAAAATTTTATTTACATTGACAAATATATTACAAAAATATATCTGAAAATTTCTCAAAAGATATAAAAAGAGTGCAGTATCTTTCTCTTATGCAAACCCACATTCTCATCCTACGTAAACATTATGGCCACATTGATACACGACGAGTTCTTGTTTCAATTTTGTGGATCTGGTGCACATTTTCGTTAGGTGTGCCAAATTATAGATGTTGAAGTACGGGCACAAAAAGGTGGAACGCCCAGTGTTGGTATTTCTTAACGCAATGCGAAAGAATCCGCAAGCGCACGGAATTACCGTCGTAACACTTTATCCGGAAGTATTCACGGTATCGTATTTTTACGAGGAACGGAGGTATTTCTTCTAACTAACTCGTCCAAGGACCACTAAAGGGTAGAGTTGGAAAGGGGTAGTGAGGTTCTTCTACGATTTAGGTTCTCTACACGAAGATAAACTTGCTTACTACACTCTTGCTTCGGATTAACTGGATCGCATCAAGTCTGCTAGATAATGCTGGCCTATAACTCTACGCCACACCCGAAAGTGGGGAATACAAGGGATGCTAGGGCTGTCACCACCTAACACCTACCCCTCACCCGTGGAGTGTGAGGCAAATGAGGGTAGCCTCCAGCCTAGATACCACGTCTATGCGATCGACTACTACTCTAGTGCCGCGCAGGGCTATCCGTCTTTATCAGGGGCCCTCTACTAGAGCATCTGCTACTAAGTCAAGTAACGGACAATGAACCCACAAGAATGTAATGCACAAGATAACACGAATAGAGACTCACCACCGTAGTCGAACATGGACCTCATACTCCAAGTAGTACGTGGCCGTAGAGGTACACGTTGAGAGGGAGCCGACACACCCGGCACTCCGTCTCCTTAACCTCCTCTCTACTTTCCCTCACTCACTCCCTATACTACAACTAGCTAGGCTAGCTAGGGCCTAGGCCCCTATGAAGTGGAGCTCTTGTGTGTGCTCTTGCCCTCTTAGTGGTTGATTGCTTGGTTGATGAAATGAGGAGAGGGGGAGGCCTCCTTTTATAAGTGAGGTGGAGGGGGCTCTTTGCAATATTCCACTCAAACCGACCTTTCCAGATACAATTCACCTGGGCGCCCTACGCAACCGCCTATGGAACATCGGTGGGAGGCAACCGACCAAAACCTGGGTGTTTGGGCTTGCTAGGGGTGCGCCCGCACTAGGGTGCGCCCGCACTAGGGTGCGCCCGCACCAGGGTGCGGCCGCGCCCTGGTGGGCTCCAATCAGGCCCATCTTTAGTGAGCGCGTCGGCCTCGTCGTGAGCTTTCCGAAAAGGCCTGGATCAGTGAAAACGGAGTTCAGATACATCCTGGGTGTCCAATTTACCGAGGACTACTCCTGCAGCCTGGACTGGATTTGAGATTTGTTTGGGCTTTCACTTCTTGGACTCATGTTTGGTGTTTGTATCTATGTTTGGGACCCAAGTATTTTGGTGACTGGGCCACTCATTCTTTGAGCCTTTTTATGTATATTTTGTAGCCCTTTATGTGTACATTATCATGTATTTCCGGCATGTCCTCCTGCAAAGTGGTAAATCACCAAAACTTGTGGAACTGATTAATTATAAATCCTAACTCTAAGTTTAGTGATCATGTATATTTATTTTATGCGAATATTGGCGGTTATGTTTATGAGTTTAAGGACTGCCAACACCCAGCCACTTGCTGCAAACCAATATAAACCAAACAAACAGCAGGCCATTTACATGGTGCTTGCTTTCATTTGCTTTAATTTGCATTTCAAATATTTTCATATCAGAGCCTAAGAGGCTGCTGTCATGAAAGGAGGAGACTGGGACATGAAAGCCGATTGAACAGCGACTAGCATCGAACATAAAAACCAAACAAACGATCGTCCTCGTCGAGTTTATCTCCTCTCGAGTCGTTGTGTGTCCTATTGCTCCACCCAAATCTTTGTCTAGTTTTTCAGCTAGTACAAATAATTCCTACAACATAAAAGTCAGGACAGATGGGTGCATGCCACGGCTTCGAGCGTGGCTGTCCCTAGTTGCGACTTGAGACCTAATATTCTTGTTGAGGAGAAAGAAAAGAAAAAGAAAAAACTGATAAGTGGACCCCATCTATCAAATAGTGATATCCCTCTTTTGATAGGTGAAAACAGAATTTTTTATGTAAAACTGATAAGTGGTCATTCATTTTTTTTTGGTGGTGGTGGTGGTGGCAGGGGTGGGGGCACGGCCCCGCTTGTTCCACCGGTGCAGTGGACCGCTGGACCGGACGGTATGATGTGCGAGTGCAGGTTGCTAAACCTACAGTTGTTTGTAACCCTGTTCGGCGGCAAGCCGGCAAACCTGACCGCGACGCCCTGAGCGCAAAGCAGTCCTGACTCGTGCTCAGCTGCTCACACCGGCGTGAAGGATCGGATCGGACACATGGCAAGGCCGATGACCAAAAAATGAGGGAAAGGGCAGTGACATGAAATGGGCGTGTGAAACCCAAGTCGATCTAAAGATACACATTTCAAATATATTAAACACTACTAAATTTTGCTTTAAACAACTAGACCTAGAACGAGAAGGACAGCTGATGATTGCAGCTGTTGAACACATTCTACGCGTTTGGAGATGTAAGAACAAACAATTATTGGATTGACATAAATAGGGTCACCAGAAAAAAAATAAACTAAAGGAAGAGACACAAATCCATGACACATGAGAACCGAAGTCACGAAATATAGATGGAAGAACAGGCGGCACATACTACAGAGCTTGCTTATTAATTACTATAATCATTCACGTTCATCACGATACTAACAGCATGCAATGGTCAATTCGAGGGAGAAAGAGACTGTGCGGGGCATATGGGATCGCAACTAGGGCATGCCGCCTTGCACTCATCTGGTGTATTGTAGCACAACCGTTTCGGCAGGCAACAATAGCATTCATGTGGCTTTGTTTCACAGTACTGCTTTTGGCAAAATATCAACTTCAACTTGCTCTCATCTAGTGTTGTAGCATTATTACTCCTTGTCCTTGCAGTTCTAAACCTGAGCAGGTGAGGACGACCGGCTGCATCGGGAAGATTTCTTCATCAGCACGCAGTGCATTATACACACACAGACTACCAAAAAAGATAAAAATAAGAGATGGTCTGATGTAACTTACATAGTACAATAGATGGTGCAACAAGGAACAAGATGATCATCATGCACCACAAACCTCGACACCTGTCGTTCATATTGGATCGTGAATGGTATAGGAGATCAGTCTGCAAGGAGAGCACTAAATCATGGCCGCACAGAAATGGATTGTGTTGGGTGAGTTTATACGTACAGTGGCAGACCTCATAACAAAATATAGTGTGTGGGGTGGGTGGGTGGGGGGGGGGGGTTTTTTGCCTCACAGGATAAAGATACACTAGAAAACTACTTATTGTTTGTGATAGCAGTAGGTAAAATCAAATGAGCATATAAATAAGGCAATAGAATTGAAGTACATCTTAATTTCTCATAAAAGTAACCTTAGTTTATAGTATAGGCAATAATTATTAGCCTTGAAATCCCTAGGTATATGAAGAGTGAACTTTTACTATGCTAGGAAATAATAGGGGCCCTCCGTTTAGTGAGATCTGATGGTTTAAAATAAGCAACCAGATGAAAAAAAACTTAAATTGTGGGCCATAACCAAAAAAATGCGTGCACCCATATATAACCGGTTTCAAATTAAATATGAACGATATAACAGTATTTTAACATCTCAAGAGCTATGGCTCTTAATCGAAAAAAAAGATCCTTCTCTGGACAAAAAAAAGATCCTTCTCTGCACAGGGTGTCGATGGAGACCACAAAGGGCGGTGGCGAGGGCAGCGAGCGGTCATGACCTAGAGAGATGGCAAAACAGGCAGACTGGCAGCGACTCCTGTTCGTGGAAATTGGGTGGAGTCAGAGTGTACAGGGAGGAAAAAGTAGTAAAGTTCCCTTAAGCATTAGTTTTCTTAAATAATAGCTGTCGTACATAATTTTCGAGGGAGGAACTGGTGGCTCCTCCCAAGCACCGCAACAAAGCTCACTAGTTAGAAGAAAAGGTGCAAAAGAATTGTAACCCGATCTTGCTCAGTAAAAGGTCATGATTAAGATCTTGTAATAGAGGTTACCAATGCAACCGTTGTAAAATAAGTAGGGTATGAGCTTGGGAGAGGGGTAATGTTATCAAGGTATTGTCGTTCCTGCAAGGAATTAATGGTTAACTATCACTGTTGGTTGGTTTTAAAATCTGGTGATAGAGCTTTAGCTTATGAAATGCAGATAATAATAATAGGCCAGCAAGGATTGTGGTTTCTACAGTAGCGAAACGTTTAGCATGTTGGTTTTCCTTGTTTGAACGAGTGACTTTGGTACAAGAGACCCTTGACATGGATAGATATGGCCTAGGAACCATGGAAATAGTATCAACAAATTTTTCTTCCTGTTCAGCCTACACTAGTACAGAAAACTTTTGTATGCAGACGGTTCACAACCTATTTTCACCGGGCGTTTTTTCCAACCGCCGATGGGAGAGGCAAGTGAAAATAGACCATTTCCACCGGGCGGTTGGTTAAAAACCGCCAGTAGAAATCGATTTCTACATGTGGTTCTTTTAAGAAACCGCCTGTAGAAATCGCTGCCCAAAAAATATGAAAAAAATAGCAAAAAATATTTTGCAAATAGCAAAAAATATTTTTAAAATCGGGGAGCCACCCGCCCACCTTCGTCGAAATTGTAAGTCGCGCATTTTTTTGCATGTAAAATCGCCAAGGCTACGCAGCCGTGTGGGGGTGCGAACCCGCGACCTCGGCCTCGCGCGTAGCCTCCTCTACCACTCCACTCATCCATCACTTGTGTCTATTTTCCATTTCAGTTCCCAACATATTATCCAAAACCAATGGTAAATTTAATATTTCAAGGTCTAAACGAATTCAAATGAAAAATGTTCAACTACAAAGTTTCATAACTTTTTGAGATCTACAACTTTCATTTAGAGTGTTTCTCCATCTAAGGTCATTTGCCAAATTTGAATTTCAAATTTGAAAATTTCAGACGTAGTTTTACATAAAAAGATGATTTCAAATGAAAAAATTGTCAACTACAAAGTTTCATAACTTTCCGAGATCTATAATTTTTATTTTGAGAGTTTCTCCATCCGGAACAGTTTGAAAAACTCAAAATAATTAATATCAAGCTATTTCTATTGGCGGACTTTTTAAGAAACCGCCGGTAGAAATACAATTTCTATTGGCGGTTCCTTAAAAAATCTGCCAGTAGAAATACACGATTCCTACTGGCGGTTCCTTAAGAAAACCGCCAGTATAAATCGTATTTCTACTGGCGGTTTCTTAAGAAATCCGTCAGTAGAAATAGGGCCGATTTCTACTGACTGTTCTTAAGAGAAACCGCCAGTAGAAATAAAATACTAGTGTCAAGAGAAATGATTTATTTACTAGTGCTACCATTATTTCCTAGACCATCATATTTTAGAGTCAGAAATAAAACCTTCATTGTTGTTCAGGACATTCATAATTATTTAACTCTGCATTGGCAATAGGGATTAATAAAACTTCAAATTCAAGAAAACAGTACTGGATCTTCTTTCCCAGACATATAAAAGTGGGTCCTTCCACCAGGAGGGGGCATATAAAAGTTGCCTCAAACAGAAACCAAAACACGTTACTTCTTCCTACTACTTGGGTTTATAAGCTCTTGACCAGCTTGCTTTTCTTGCTTTCTTCTCTAGACAGAACAGCATTGGTTGCATTGGTAAAGGTGATCGAGGACGATATAGCTACCAGGCATGTGAGGTACCAGGAGATATTATTGGAGAACATGTCGTCGAGCTAGCATAACCTAACTTGACATCTCTTGTTTGCCTATGCCTCTGTCTAAGTACTGAAAAATACTTGATCCGCAGCATACATAACTTCTTACGCATCATGTCAGAAGCCACGACTGTTGGTGCTGTTGTCATCTCGCATCCTTGCCACAGCTAGCTGAGCAGAAGCTCGGGCAGGTGCTGGGAGTCCGGTCTATCAATTTCAAACAATAATAAATATGTTCAGTAGGGCTCCTCGACCCGGTTGGTTAATCCAAAAATATCCAAGCATGCATGAAGT